>JASVER010000110.1:1055601-1217407 GCA_030449065.1 Oceanodroma leucorhoa
AAATGTTCCCAGGCACAGCAGAGCAAGATGATCAGCAGTGCAGCAGTACAGCAGGCAGCGAAAGCAAAAAGCAGCCACTAACGAGCACTAGACTCTAATATACAGTAAGGCAAGCAAGCCCCATGGCAAGCGCAGGAGCCTGCCAATTAATAGCTAAACAGCAATAACAGCTATAAACTTGATCTAGCACATTCCAATCAAATCTGTCATCTCAAATCCTCGAGCCCCACGTTGAGCRCCAAAAAGGACTGTYGTGGTTTAACCCCAGCCGGCACTAAGCCCCACACAGCCGCTCGCTCACTCCACCCTGGTGGGAYGGGGGAGAGAATCGGAAGGGTAAAAGTGAGAAAACTCGTGGGTTGAGATAAAGACAGTTTAATAGGGAAAGCAAAAGCTGTGCGCACAAGCAAAGCAAAACAAYGAATTCCTTCACTAATTCCCATCTGCAGGCAGGTGTTCAGCCACCTCCAGGAAAGCAGGGCTCCATCACGTGTAATGGTTACTTGGGAAGACAAAACGCCAAAATGCCTGAACGTCCACCCCTTCCTTCTTCTTTCCCCAGCTTTATATGCCATGCATGACATCGTATAGTATGGAATAYCCCTTTGGTCAGCTGGGATCAGCTGTCCCAGCCGTGTCCCCTCCCAACTCCTTGTGCACCCCCAGCCTACTCAGTGGTGGCGTGGTGTGAGAAGCAGAAAAGGCTGTGACTCTGTGTAAGCACTGCTCAGCAACAACTAAAATATCAGTGTGTTATCAACATTATTCTCAGCACAAATCCAAAACCTAGCCCCATACTAGCTACTATGAAGACAATTAACTCTATCCCWGCCAAAACCAGCACAGAGCTGCTGTCTCCAGTCACCRTCACCTAGAACCAAAGTTCCTTTATTTCTCTTTGTTAATGGTTACGGAAGATTGAAAGTGCCTTGTATAAATTATTGCTACCCCTAATTATTTCTCCTTTACATAGGGTGAGTTAGACAGTTTCATTCATATACTGTAACTGTGCAGTGCGCAGTAACCCAGAGCCCCTCAACACTATGCTGAACCTGTGCACAGGCACAGGAAGGAGGGAGGACTCCAATCTCACCATTTCCTTTCACTTGGAAATCCCAGCTTGTCTTGGTTTTGGCTGGGATACAGTTAACTTTCTTTCTGGTGGCTGGGTGGGGTGCTGTGTTTTGGGTTTGGTATGGGAGTATTGATGGCCCATTGATGCTTTGGTTGTTGCTGGGTGGTGCTTGCATCAGGGAAGTTTTGGCCTYCCATGCTCTGCCAGGTGCAYGGGAAGCTGGTGAGGGATCATAGCTGGGCAGTTGACCCAGCTGGCCAATGGGGTATTTTATATCATGTGACATCATGCTCAGTATAAAAACTGGGGGGGTCTCTCGTGGTTCGGGACACGCGGAGCGTCAGTCGGCGGGTGGTGAGCAGTTGCATTGTGCATCGACTGCTTTGTATATTCTATTACTGTTGTTGTTATCATTGTTATTATTACTGTTCTACTTTGTTTCATTTCAATTTTTAAACGGATTTTGTCTCAACCCACGAGTTTTCCTACTTATGCCCTCCTGATCCTCTCCCCCATCCTACAGGAGGGGTGTGGTGAGCGAGCGGCTGCGTGGTGTTTAGTTGTTGGCTGGGGTTAAACCATAACACAGCTACAGTGAGTATCTTCTAGCTGTGACAGTATGGTGTCATGTAGAATTAGATTGTCATTCACATGCTTGACCACAAGGGCACTAATTGTTAATGAGATGACTCATCTTGATCAGCTTCCCAGGAATAAGGCTGAAAATAGGGCCACTGTTATTACAGTGACAATAAGTTGATGCCACAACAGCTCTCTGAAATTATTGCATCTGCTAAACTAGCTAACAAACAGCATCTTGTAAGAGGAAGTTAAAATGTCATTTTAAAAAGTGGTATAAACTGAAAAAGGGGGCTCTCTTAACTCATGCATTGCAATAGTTTTCCCAATGGAAATACAAGGAAAGCCCATCTGAGTTCAAAGACAGACCATTCAGCTGGATAGCCTAAAAGGGGAAATTCCATAATAAGTATGTTCATATACAAGGGTTCTGCAAGTCAAGTCATGTTTTGTACACCTTAAATTATACACAGTTATTATTAGTAGGTACCTATTTTAGAAAGAGTTAATAATAAGGGAGAATCTACTCCTTTTGCTGTGCATTTTTAAAGTGAACTAGTTGGTGTTTGGACAAAAAAATTTGTTTCCCCCTAAAATTATAGAGGAAAAGAAGAAATAGAATTTTCTTTTGATCTTTAAATGGTTTAATAATACAAGAGCAGGCTGTGAGCTACTTAAACCTAGGGATGTGGAAACAGGCAGAGGTTTGGCCTCGTTACCTAACAGCAGAGAATCAGATATATTTTAAAAATGTGTCTGCAGGTTGAATAATTGCTTGTGAGAAGCATACAAYATATTTCAAATGCTGCATGGTCAGCCAAACTCACGTGACCARTTTAGGGTCTCCACTTCTATTTTTTATCATGAGGAACTCCCACAGTAGCCAGCCCATTGTGCCTATAGCCCAGGAATGCCTATATGACCAGAGACAGTTATTTTCAGATTAAAGGATTCTTAGTCTGAGCTGCTGGGACTTGAAGGAAAATTCTTCCTTCTGACTGCTAATGCTGTGAAAATGGGAACTAAATGGATTGTGGATGCCTACATTCCCTGGATGAAATGTGTTTCTAACTAGAAACTAGATCTTCTGGAAAAAATACTTTCTGTATGGTGATTAAAAAAGAATAAAGGGGGAAAAGCCTGTTGATAAGTGAAACAAAGTTCACATTTAACATTTTCACAAATCAAAATGATGATTTGTGAAAATCAGTTCAGTCAGCCCTCTCCTATTTTTAATAATCCTCATTTCTACCACTTAGAAAATGTAACTGAGACATTTCACATTAACTATTGATTTTATTCTCAGAAAGTATCATTTCTTGTTTTGTTGTTGAGAAAGAGCTGTTCCACCAGACATTAGAAACATGGAAGACACATCTGTTATGAACAATTCAAATAGACTGCTTCTCTAGACAGTATAAATATAGACACCTTCAGAAGGAAATTCATACTACCCACTCTGTTTCTGTCAGGATGGGATGATTTCTCTCTCCCTCCCCCTTTTTCTCTCCTCCTCTTACTTTCTCCATCCCTCCCTTGGCTCTGTTAACTTTGCAGTGATACAGGCAACTATCTTGAAAGATTTATATCTTTCCATGGCTAAAGTAAAATGCAAAAATTCCCACTTTTTGAGTTTAGCTAAAGTTGTCTACTTGCTGGTTAATCATACTAGCTGCTATTTTTGTATGGACAGCAGTCTAGATACTCTGTAACATTGATTTCAAGTAAAAAAATGTATAGAATTTTGAAATAGACACTTGTAAAACTGTCTAAATGTTTAAGTGAAAAGAGGTTGATGCTTGAGAGTCACAAGTCACTTCGGAATTTTTGAAAAATTATCCTCTGTTTCAGGAAAGAAAAAGTAGTAAAGATTTATCCTAAAGATAAGCTTTTAAACATATAGCAACATAATCCAAGTAGTCCTATATTTTGTGAAAAACACATTGTGTTCCTGAGATGACATTTATATGGCAAAATGTAGCTTAAAACAACATTTTATGACCATGCTGTAAATCCTTGGAAGAGGAGAGGTCTCTAAGGAGAAAAAGAGCTCTCACACAACAATGGTACAAACAGAATTGGCGGTAATTTTCTGTAGTTTTAGTGAACATCTGGAATTCRTATGTTTATTGTTGAAAATTGCCAAGATCTAAGACCAGAAAGTAGGAGTGGTTTGAATTCTATTAAATAGTAATAGAACAAATACTAAAGAAATATAATCAAGTAACACAGCAGTGAGGAGTTCTACATAATTTACAAATATGATCTGTTTTTGTTTGAACAACTGTTCCTTGTGCTAACTCAGTCTAACTACCAACATTGAATTCTTGATTRTATGACAAGAAATGTCAGATATACTCAAGTATCACCCATCCTCAGCAATACCATTAGAAGATATCATTAACAGATTTTAAAAATAASGTATATGATTTGCATTTATGTGATAAAAAGAATTTTAAATACAGAAAAAAAAGGTTGTATAAGATTGTCTTGTATAATATAGAAAAAAATGCATAAAGTTAAGTAATATTTCAGCGTAAATATTATCTCCTTAGAAGAAAACTCCACTAAGGAATACATTATATGAGCAAGATTTATCCTCTTAATTAAAACTGCTCTACATTACTCTACCACATTGTTGGTATGGCAATTTAGAAGCTGTAAGCAGCTGTAAACTAAAAAACAACATCTCCAAATAATCTGACTTGCAATAAGGATGGTCCTAAAACAGTTCTCAACTTAGAAGCAGAAAAAACATCCTTAAAGACAGCCTTCACATGTTCTCAGCCGTTTTCTTGCCAAAGTTCTGCTATGGGACTGAAATGCTTAATTATAGTAGACATGAGATAAAGATGCGATGTTTCAGTTATAATCTATTCTGAAGTTTGAACCTAGTGTTTTTATTTAGCCTCATCTCTATATTACACTCTTAGAATAAGAAGAAGGAAAGAATTTGCTGGAAGAAATTAATTAACCAAGCAAGTTATCTAAAAAATAGGTACAGTGTTCTATTTTAATGATATGTTCTGAGACAATTTCTGAAAACTTCATGTTTGCTCACCTCAGAAACTTTCTAAGAAATCTAGGAAATCAACAGACTGGATTACAGGTTGTGAAAAAAAACAATTTATGGTCGTGTTTCTGCTTTGAGATAAGCAGGTGTCTTGGATCCTGTGGCCTTGTAATAACGCTCTGCACAGAAACAGGACACATCAGTTGAAATTTTACATGAGTTTTCCGKGTGACCACATGTGCGATATTGACCAAAAAAAAAGATACAGACAAATAAAGCCAGGCAAGTAATTCCTAACACCTTATTTAGCAATGCGTGCTTGGAGAGGGCCCTCATGAGCTAATTGAAACAGRGGCACATACGTATGTTTTCTGGGAGATCTTTTTTCCTCACAGTTGCATGAAGTTTTGCCAGCAAGTAATTTCATTGATTTCAACAGGTGTGGTTTATAGTTTCAAAAATGATAAGTGAGCTGGATTCATGCAGTTGAGGAACAAAATGAAAGTAGTGGTGTCATATAACCTCACCTACATATTTCAGGGGAAAAAAAAAAGGAGAGAAACATTTCTGCTATGAAAAGCTTTGTTTCTGAATGTCTATGTATTGCTTTTCCCAATTTGGGGGAAAAAAATGAAAAGAGCTAATTTATTCTTGACTTGAAACATATATGCCAAGATTAAGTCCGGAGCAAAGAATTTATTGTAAATTTTCAATCCTCAAAATAGGAGGGGACTCTAGAGAAAAAAAATCAATGTTACCACAACAATGGTACAAAACAAAATCATCAGCATTTTACAACACTGAACATCTGGAAGTCATGTGTTTACTCCTGGGCCAGAAGGGGAGCACACACGTTATCGTATCCAGCCATTTTTTTTCTCATGAAATTAATTACTCCTCACTTACACAAAACAAAACAAAACAAAACAAAACAAACCCCCTTATTAAGTCCAAATGACATGCTTAAAATGGAGTATCTCCTTTGGAAAAAGTGAATCCTGACTGAAAGATTTCAAGTAGTGCTGAATTTACTCTTTGCTTTTGTGTTCCTTTCTGCCTTTTTTAATTTCTCCCATCCTACTGTGGCAGCTAAAGAGACTCCAGAATTTATACCCTCAAGCAGATACACACTTTATCCCAGATGAGGTCTGTAAAACTATAAACATATATCAAGATATAACTCATACCATTAGGTGTAAGCTGCAGTCCTGCAAACTCTCTTTCTGTTGCTGAGGCTTCCAGGGTAAGGAGGAACCTTTCACAGCTGTTTCAACTGTTAGCTGTGAGCTGTGTTCCTGTTACTCTTAAAAATAATTACTGTAATTTGTTCATTGTGCTCAGATGTCTTGTTCCAAAATCAGAGCTCCACAGAAACAGGAGTATGAAAACTGTTCAAGTAAACAGAATATACAACTAAAGAAGCATGTTAATGATATGCAGAAGAAGGAACAGACATTCACATAATTTCTAGAAACTGAAAAAGTTAATCATTTTTTAGTAATAACCTCAAGCAAAGCAGCTTTTAGGGGGAAGAATAAAGCATACTATTAGGTTTGTTGTCATTAAATGCTATTTCTAATGATATCTGTGGTAGTTGGAGTCACACATCTACCAGGGTAAGTATTATTTGAAAATAGTAAGGAATATGCAAAACATCAGGTATGTGTTTTTCAAAATTATTATACAAAATGAGGTTGTTTATTTTATTTGCTTAGAGTCTTCCAGAGAATAATTTGAATAGAAAAGTATGCTGTTAGTCKTCATTCACTTTCTCTGCTGTGATTCCAAAGAGTATGATAGAATTATCTCTGATTAATAGTTGTATAAGAGCTAGCTGTTGTATGGTATGTAATTCCCAGTGCTGTAAATGCAAGTGACTAAAGTTGAAACCAATCCTGGGTGAAGGAAGCACTGCAACCAATGCCTGTGCAGGGCCCTTCCGTTCCCTGCTACAACTGGGGATGACCTCTTCAAAAGGTGACACAGAGCTCAAGGAATTCAACTTCTGAATTAAGTTCCCCCTGAAGAGGGGAAAGAGGAGAAGGAAGTAGCAGCAAAAGGCACGGAGCCTGAGGGCAACAGAGATGAAGTGAAGATGCAGTCCACAGGGCTGTCACAACAGCTACATGTATTTCATTTTTCCAGTGTTTGGCTACATGAGCTAGAGGGGAAGGCTCCAGTGGGAAGAAGGATGGTGGGCTTAGGGATTGCGGGTAGTCAAAAACTACCATGGTGTTTTGGACCATCACCAGCATGGTGCTTTCTATAGTCAGATGATGGTGGCACACTGTGAAGGTTGGTCAGAAGTGGATGTCAAGGGAGGAACAAGCACTCTCAGTAGCTTTTATACTGCAGTCTTTGCTCCAGAGAGCTTGTAAAACTGTGTCCTAAACTCTGCACACTTTCTAGTGGAAACCTGCTGAGACTACTGGGACYGGGGCAGATTTCTGTGGTAAGAACATACATTATTTTTTTCACAATAAAATTGCAATGTGAGCTCATAATTCACATGTCAAGAGATTAACAATGGTGGAATATGCAGTTAATGAAACCAGAATTAATGAAAAAGGAAAGCTTGTTTTTTCCTGTGTGGTTATCCAGATCACAACCATGTCCATCACTTGCTGAGTCCATAATTAGAAACCCTATGTCAAGAATTTCAATAGTCTATCCCGCAGTGTATGTGATCTTTCTCTAGCATGTGCTGAAAATAGGGACTATGCTACCAGTATCCATTCTCTTGCACCAAGGGGACAATACAGGGAACAAGAAGGACATTTTTCTGAGACCTGGGTAAATTCATTAGGTCAACAGAAATATCAAAGAGACCAACTTCATGGGAAACTTCAATTTTTGAGTAAAATGAAGCTCAGCAACTGGTCATGTATTACTGTCTATCCTTCAACTGGAGAGAGAATCAAAATAGCCTACTATTTAATAAACATTAAAAGCATCAACCTATTAAATTAATAATTCCTCCTAACAGAGGCAAAAAACATCAGATGTATCTAAGATTCACTTAATGGCATCTTGCTGAGTATGTGATACTTCAACAGCATAAGCTAAAGGACTCAGGAGCATGAATGGAACAGATATGGCAGGACGCTCTTTGATCTGTTATGAATTATTGGTATAGAGACAAAAGAAGTGTTTTTGATCAACAAGCAAATCTAGTAAAACAACAAACTAAGGCATTCAGCAGAAGCTATAGGGTTCAACTTTGCAAACAATGCTATGACTGACATTATAAAAATTGATTTGGCATCTTGTCATTTGTAGTGACAAAGAATGAACCACTGTGATAATCTATGAAACTACTGTTGTAGTTATTAAAAAAAAAGAAAAACAGAAAAACCCCCCAAAACAAATGAGCTCAATAATAACATTTTTAAAGAAAAATCACTTCTGAACTCTCACACTATTCTCCTAACAGAACAACAAGTTATGGGATCTCCATTCCTTGCCAGAGTTCTCATCTATAAAAAAAAGGCATAAGGGATTGCTACTGTATATTGCCAATCATCAACGGTAACTTCAAACTCAGAGGAGGTACAGGTGAAATTATACTTAGGACTCTTCAACTGTGAGAGATGTAGGGTACATGGTTTGTTTTGTTCTCTGTCTTTGGTAATCTGAGAATGTCGTGGTTTAAGCCCAGCCGGCAACTAAGCACCACACAGCCGCTCGCTCACTCCCCCCAGGKGGGACAGGGGAGAGAATCAGAAGGGTAAAAGTGAGAAAACTCGTGGGTTGAGATAAAGGCAGTTYAATAGGGAAAGCAAAAGCCGCGCATGCAAGCAAAGCAAAACAAGGAATTCCTTCACTACTTCCCATCGGCAGGCAGGTGTTCAGCCATCTCCAGGAAAGCAGGGCTCCATCACGCGTAACGGTTACTTGGGAAGACAAACGCCATCACCCCGAACGTCCCCCACTTCCTTCTTCTTCCCCCAGCCTTATATGCTGAGCATGACATCACATGGTATGGAATACCCCATTGGCCAGCTGGCCTAGCTGTCCCGGCTATGCTCCCTCCCAGCTTCTCGTGCACCTCACAGAGCATGTGAGCTGAAAAGTCCTTGAGAAAGTAGACTACCTAGCAACAACTAAAAACATTAGTGTGTTATCAACATTCTTCTTACACTAAATCCAAAACATAGCACTATACCAACTACTAGAAAGAAAATTAATTCCACCCCAGCCAAAACCAGGACAGAGAAGCACATTTACAGCTGTCAGTAGACTTCAGTTTTGTTAGCTGCCTTGAAATTTTGGGTCTGACAAAAATATACTGATAATATGGCATCTGATAACAAGGCTGTTCCATGATGGCATGTTTCATAGAGTCAGTTAGACCAATTCTTATCCCATAGCCTTTGGCAAAGAAATAACCAAACAAAAAAACCTAGAACTCAATATCATTCTGTCCTCCAGCCATGCTACTCACAGATAAAGAAAGGAGCTTGATCTAGATACATTTTTCATAATGTGGAAGTTGCTTGAACTTAATGTGTGTGAAACCCTTAAAAATCTTTTTAGACAATTGTGAGGTGTTGTATGGTAAAATTTTTCCCATTGAGGCTCAGTCACTGATTATTGGCTTTAGAAACCTTGTTTGTAAAGAGGTAGGGAGTCATTATGAACAGTGGGAAAACACTGAAGTGATAGATATGCTTTCACCAGGTAAAGTTTAAACAGAAACATATGGTCGGAAGCTATCAAATAATTTTGTCATCTAGGCAATACATCACATGACAGCATTTTGTACAAGGGCCTGACACAGTGCACTACCAGATACAGCACATCTTTGGGCTGATTAACAGGCAGAGTTTGGAAAGAGCAAAGCAGAACACTTCAAACTAAATAAGACATCTACATAGTGGCAGCAATATCTAGTTTGCTATATGGGTGTGAAATATCGCCTTGCTATTGATGATGTATACAGCTTTCAAATGGGTTTCATCTGCACCATCTGTGTGCCATATTGTGCATGATATAGCAGAATAACATTTATAACAATAAAGTTTTGGAATGCAGTGATATTTCAAGCAGTAAAGCGACAATCATCACAGAACAGCTGTGCTGGGCCGACCGTGTATCTAGAATGGAAGACACCAAAATGCCACTGCGGATGCTGAATGGTGAGCCATAGGAATGGTTGAGGTAGATGTACAGGGATACAGATGTACAGGAGCACAACCTTGAGCAATATGAATTTCATGTCAGTAGCTAAAGTTTACTGTCAACACAAAAATCACACCAATACACAGTAGTCTGAATGTGAGAGTCTTGGTTTGAGAAGCCCCATTCACCCAATGCATGAAAAAGATGGTTTCCAAAACAGCAATGCAATTAGCAGGAAGATGCTCCTGGTAAGGAGGCACTTCCTTTCTCAGGTTCCTTCATCAAGCTTCATATCAAGCCACCTACACAGAAGGCACTTTTATTCTTCTTCTATGGCAAAGCGTTACTCCTAAAACCCAACTAAAAGTTAGTTTACAGGTTTTTAATATCTTATTCCATGTGGTGTCAAGGTTCCATCTGAAATGTAACTAACTACTCTTACCATTTTCTATGGGAATTAAAATCTTTAAGCACATGGTTAGTTTCAGATCCTTAGAGAGCTAAGGTCTAATTTTCTGTATGTTGCAAGTGCACCAAAGTTAACCACAAGCCTTTTAAAAATAAATGATTGAACAAGCCCTGCAGACTATTGGAGAGCAAGAGTAATTACCAAACACGAATCACTTTTCATTTTGCTCTTAAGATATATGATGTTTTAATAAAGTCTTTCCAAATTATGTGAAGTATACTGCCTCAAAAGGAAGGTATCATTAAATACAGCCTTTTTTTAAYCTTACCATGTTTTTATCTGGGCTCATTAGAAACGGAAGCAGTTGGAACAGAAGCTGCAGTCTTTGACTGATCATGTTTTCCTTTTAATAAGTTGTGATCTCCACAGAACACTTTGCTTGTTATACTATCCTACTAAGAGCCAGAACACTAATTCTTTGTAAATCACTTAAATTTAAATTTGTACAGAGCACTATTGATGTTGGTTAAAGTTTCATTTGCTGTCATTTGGAAAAAGAGAGACTGAAACTGTTAGCATAAGCTCCATATGTGAACAAAAATGTCCTGGTATCATGGAAGAGAAAGACATCTCATGTGAAACTCTGACCTGGAAATAGACCAGTATCATAACCCATCAAGCAATATCATATGTTCTTTAAAGAAGGTCACAGCCTATCATCATCTAAGAAGAAGCTACATTGCTGACTGATCCAGTCCATTGTAATAACAACCATCTGGGCAAAGAAAATCTCCCCTGCTAGGGCCTGTAAAATAGATAGACATATGCCTCACATCTAGAAGCCTTTACTAAGTGGGGATGATTTTTATATTGAGAAGTGAACCCCAAATCAAGCCTACAAATCTGAACATTTACAAATGTTTGGAGAGAAGACTCGTGTTCCTAATTAAGACTCAGATTCTAATTTCACACTGGGATTTTTCACTTAAGAAATCTCAGTGAATAATGTTTTTGTCTATATACGGAATTTTCTAAAACCCAAGCTTTGTGACTTGAAGCCCTTTTCATAGAGGCAGATATTTATATTCCACGAACCCTCACCAAGAAGAGAAAATTATTCACTCTCATGTGAYTGTATCAAAAAAAAAGGAAAGATTTGCTCTTTCGTAACACCCATAACAATGCTAATAAAACTAGGGCCTCCAGTGTACTAAAGGTTCAAGTCCTTCACRAGGGTTCATATTTGTCACGTTGCGACTCACCATTTTAGAAAGAAAGCCAAGCAAAGGAAAATGCTATCATGAATTCTCCAAACAACCTAAATTAGTTTCCATGGCAAAAATGAATCTAGTGATGATTGGTACAGCACTGATGAGGTTACTACAGTGTAAAGTAGAACATGCTGGTTTCAAAAGGCTTTTATAATCCCCTTGATAATGCAATGTAAGATCCAAATAACCACTACTGAAGCATGAGTTAATGACTAAAATGGAAAAGGTTCAGCGTGAAACTTCCAGAAATTACTGTAGAGGCCTTAAATTCAGATGTTTATCCAAAGCAGCCAAACACCTTCTCTTACACAAATTTTGATCCTTTTCCTCTTTCAGAARTATTACCCAAAAAGTATCCAACCTACTCAAACAAGTCACTTGTCTGCTGCATTTTTGTTTTAAAAGAGATGTCTTCAAAGAGAACTGTGTTGAACCAAAACTGAAAAGACAGTTTACCTGTGTTTAGACACTAAAGGAACCCATGCTTTTCTTATTTGTGTGGACCCAGAAGATTCATTCCTCTGTTTAGCTGCTAAACTTTTTACTTATTATTACATGAGATTTTACTTTGAGACAGCAAGTTTTACACCTGTCAACATTTCCATAGGCATTGTCTCAGAGGAAGATATAAAGGGAAGATGACAGGCCATCTCTTGGTCAATGTTCCTTTTTAGTTAGTTCTACTGTTATTGAATGTGATGCTAGTTTGTGGGACAGCCAAAACATGAAGAGTATGTTGCTTTCTACCACTGCAGCTTCTTTTACAGGGCGCATGCATCACAAAAGCACACCTATACCTTCTGAGATTTTGTCTTCCTCTCTGCATTTTGCTCACCAGTAACTGCAAGGTGAGGCAGCATTATCAATTTCATCCCAGACAAGTCCAATTTCCAGGACTCAAAACTGCAAGTTTGGGGCATAAGTGGTGAAATTTAGAAACTCACTACTCTGTAATGTTCTACACAAAATACTATTGGCAACAGTATTATTTGTTGTCTTCCAGTGTCACTCATACTTGTCACACACATAAAGCATGCACACAACCAGCAAGACCTTTCAGTAGGTGTTCTCTGAACAGCAGAGTTGGCGGAGACTGGTTTCTACAAATTGTTTTCCTGCAAGAATCCTGGATCTTGCCATCCTTCAGTGTCATGGTTTGAGCCCAGCCGGCAACTAAGCACCACACAGCCGCTCGCTCACTCTCCCCCAGGTGGGACGGGGGAGAGAATCGAAAGGGTAAAAGTGAGAAAACTCGTGGGTTGAGATAAAGACAGTTTAATAGGTAAAGCAAAAGCCGCGCACGCAAGCAAAGCAAAACAAGGAATTCATTCACTCCTTCCCATGGGCAGGCAGGTGTTGAGCCATCTCCAGGAAAGCAGGGCTCCATCACGCGTAACGGTTACTTGGGAAGACAAGCRCCATCACCCCGAACGTCCCCCACTTCCTTCTTCTTCCCCCAGCCTTATATGCTGAGCATGACATCACATGGTATGGAATACCCCATTGGCCAGCTGGCCTAGCTGTCCCGGCTATGCTCCCTCCCAGCTTCTTRTGCACCTCACAGAGCATGTGAGCTGAAAAGTCCTTGAGAAAGTAGACTACCTAGCAACAACTAAAAACATCAGCATGTCATCAACATTCTTCTTACACTAAATCCAAAACATAGCACTATACCAACTACTAGAAAGAAAATTAATTCCACCCCAGCCAAAACCAGGACATTCAGCTACTCTGCACCTCTGCCCTGTCGCACCAGACTTTACAGGATTTAAAGCCTGTTCCAATGTCCTTCATCACCAGCTGGGCAAGTGGCAGCATGCTGTGGCTGGCTCCAAGCTAAGTGTGTGATGGGCTGGCAAGTTTGTTAATGTGCTAGCCAGCAGGCCAAATGGAMGCAATAGCTGCCCAGCTCAGACTGCAGCTTGTCTCTGCAGTGGCAATCATTTAGACATCTTTTCTCTACTTATTCACGATTTTTTACAAAATATGACCCTCTATCCCTCTGTTGTATTTGATGTAAATTAAGCAATATGTTCGCAAGCTGGTTGCAGGAATAAACAAGTGGGCAAGCAGTCTTATATTTCTAAGTTTTACTTCCTTAGGAAATCAGATTAAGTTTTGGGAACTGCTGCAGATTGACACTCAGTAGTGCTTCTTTTACCTTGGCTACCTTTTTTCCAACTTGAATGGCCAACATGAAACATTTCAGGAAGTACTTCTCACAGCTGTGCAGTATTACCATATCACTGCATTTCAGAGCCTATTGGGGAGAAGTATCTTGAGCATGGGAGACTGAAGAGTTTAAAATCTTTATGACAATATTAGTCCAAAAGTTCCATTCAACTATTACAAACTCAGGACATGTATCTCAGTTCATCTATGTCTGATTCTCCTATTTGCCTGAAACTGTTATATTGTTTAGAAAAAAGTATTGTCTTCTTAAGTAATTATTTCCAGTGTGATGCTGTCATTTTAGAAGATGACGAAGGCAAAACTTTCCTCCATCAGAGTAGCGTAAAATACTTCAGTGACAAGAAGTGATGAAAAAGTATGCAGATTGTTGTGCATTAAGAAGCAATATCTGGCATGCCTGTGAGTAGGGCTGAGGACCATATTACTCTTCCACAGTAGATCTGTTGACATTTGTAACTCTGCATGCATCCAAATCCCATTTCTTTCTAAAGCATCACTAGAGATGCAAGAACAAATATAGCCTGTAGCTAGCTCCAGAGTCCCACTGTTCCCAAGTGCCATTCATTATATGACTGTCAGCCAAGCATCAAATCTTTTCTTCAGACCTAAAATTTATTAGAATAATGTTAGTGTTAAGAGATTTGTTGCAAACAGCAGTTTAAGMAACTATTTTCATAAAAGAGAAATTCTGCTTCACACAGCTCTCTTCTTGATTTTTACCTGGCCTTCTAAACTGTGAATGCCGCCAGCCCACTTAACCTCTCTGTCTGCTCCTACAAGTTAAGCTTTTTCATGTCATGCCCAGCAACCTTGGCTACAACAATGGAAAATGTGCAGCTGAAGTTAGGTGGAGCATCAGACTGTATCTGCTCATTAAATTGATACTTGTATCTCTCTATTTTGGTACTACTATATTTGTTCTAAAAAAATTACAAACAAAATTTAACAAATTTAATGTGGGTATAATGTACAACAGAAAACAGAGAAATGACTGGAAATCTATCTACTTTTCCCAATGGCATGAAAACTCTCATTATTGTATAGGGGACTATTTGCACCCAGCTAATGTAAAAGTAAGAAAATGAAGAAACTAATCTTTATTCTTTATTGTTGCACTAGCTTTGTGCATTGCTGTGCAGAACTTGGTAGTGCTATTGCAGCAATATCTTGGACCTCACATTTTACAGGAACAATTGCACTCGGACTAATGCAAAAAACCCCCTGACTTTGCTTGCCAGCAGCATATGTGAAAGTTTGATTCTTTATGTGTATTGTTCTGTTTAGAAATGGATGGACAGAAAAGAGAGAACATGTATAGCATGTGCATGTGCATTAGGTRGACCCTATTTGGAACAGAACCCCAAACAGGAGAGTTTGAAATAATGCCAATTGTAGCAACAGCTAGAATTTACATTATATTATTATTTTTCATATAACACACAAAAGTACAAAATTTAAGACTGTTGCTGTTAATGATCTTGGTATAAAAGGTAAATAGAACTGAAATCCTATATTAACATATTTAGCGATTGTTTCTCACAATCTTCTCAAGACTTTCTAAACCTCTTCAGTTATACCCAGTTTATTAGTACTCCATGAATGGCACTTAATGAGTTAATCTGTGGCTTCCTGATAACTGGGGAATTGATTATCTCCATTCAAACCCTAGAGAAGCATTTCTCAGACAACTGGGAATTCCCTCAGGTGTGGCAAGCCAAAGAGCTTATTTTACGCAGCACAGCTATATCAGAGCGAGCACAGTCTAGCCCTATATGTACAGTAGTCCTTGTAAGCTAAAGCTCAGACCTTATAAAATGAATGTAGTGGAAGTTGCGGGTTAAAAGACATTAATTGACATCTTATCCAGAAATCTAAAATTTATGAGAATATTTGAGCTCCATAAAACCTTTAGAGCTTCTCAGAAATCTCTTATCTGGAGCATGATCTAACTTTGAAGTTAGCTCTGCTTTTAGCGATAGATTGCACTAGAGACCTCAAGGGGTTTCTTCCAACATAAATTATTGTGTAATTGTACGACTGAATGGTAGAAAGCTACCTGGTGTGAATTGTGGTGGAATGTGAACTTTTGAAGGAGGTAGTGTAGAAAAGGAGATTTACATTTAGCTAGTTGTTTACATTTTAATTTTTAGTGCCTGCCTTGGTACTCAGTATATTAGATATAGAAAAAAAACACTGAAAGAGTCTGTGAGCTTAAGTGAATGTAACATATTATACGGATAAAGTAACATAATCTCCAATTTATAGTCTCTTGGCTGGAAAAGACCAAAAGGATTCTGTGATGACATTAGGCAATGCTATTGCCTAAAGCAAAGGCGTAATGAATAAGGAACACAAAATCGAGGGTGTATGGCATCAAAGAACTTCTTACGCTTTGGTAAAAAGGACAAAGAGACAAAGCCAGGAGGATGGACCAAGCCCTTATTATTTCTTCAAACCATTCTTCAGCTTTAGGAGAGACTTTCAAATTATCAAGATTTTTAACATCAGAGACTGTAAAAATCAAAGACACTAAAATTCTATATTGGTCTACATATTATTTGATAAAGGAAACACCAGGAAGTAGTGAAAAGAGCAGAAGCAAAACAAGGTGCTAACATCCAGTTCATTCTCCTTTTCCTCCAGGTTTGCTTTCTTTGCTCAGACTTTCCCTGCATAATGTGCTTCCCATATGTCTCCAAAATATATGGCATGCAGTATACATAGACTTCTAGTACATGAAGACATGTCTTAGGGGGTAAGAAGCATTAAAGAAAATTGAATTAAAACACCATGCAATGACTTTTCCTTTTTCAGATTTCTAAGTGGTAGTTTGAGAAAAATGGATCCCTGTTCTGTCAATAAACACCACATTTTATATTTGATCTTTAGATTGATTATAGTGTAATAGATTTAAATCAACATATGGCCTGCAAGGAAATACAAATTTAAATGAAATGTAACTCTTCTCTTTGGCATAAACTTAATTCTGAACATGATTTTTAAAAGTCTTTCAAGGCAACAAAACCGAAATGTTAGTTAAAATCTCCCTAGATGTTAGGATAGCCAGTGAAGGAGGAAAAGGACAAACCCTAAAATGTTAGATTATGGATATATGTTGAAATATATCAAAATATAAAAGAAATAAGAACTACATACAGAAATGTAACTATTACTGGTATCTTATGATCACAGTTCAAAAATGTTTGCACGGCAAACACGGAACCTGATAGCTATGTCTTCTTGTTCATGAAATAATGTTTCCACACAAGATAGCGATTTCTGGTGGCATATCTCCTCCTCAGGCTTATTTTTTCATTCTTAGTCTACTATGCCATAAGTTTCTGATCACTTAGCAAGACAAAAGCAAAAAAAAAGCTTTTATTTTTAAATCATTACTTATTTAGACATTTACTATGATTTTTAGTCAATTGCCTTTTTTTTAAAAAAATATACTTCTCTTATTATCTCTTGCTCTTTTACTAAGTAAAAGTCAAAAAGTGCTTTGCTAGAAGTCATAAGATATATGAGCTCACTTAGCAGTTTCTTTGAGAAGAACTTCAGGAGCCACACTGGAGTTTGTCACCCTTTCCATTTTCTGTATTTTGGTTGAGAGCTAAATTAAAGCCTGTATGCTTTTGCCAAAATATTTGCCTAGTTCATTGACCCATTTTATTAAACTGCATTAATTAATTTAGCAAAGTGTTGTACAGATGTAAAACTATGAGTCTGAAAAGCAAACAAATTATATTGACTACCACACTAGTAAAAGTACAATTGCAAGATATTCCCCCCCCCAAAAAATGATTCATAAATGACATTCGGACTTAATCATTCACTCATAGATTTGGAGTAGCTAATGATGAAGAGAAGGTGTTAATAAAATACTTGTACATACTAAATAAGTACCAACAGCCTTGATTTTTCTGCCTCATTTGCCATTCTAGCACTCTGTATTTGCCATCTGTCATTCTACTGCCATAGTCAGTGCTTTCAAAGCTGGTAAGTTTTCCATTCTAGCTCAGGTCTACCAGAGAAAACTACTCCACAAACTGCACAATATATTTTTATGATCATTCCCATTCTATACATGAGTGAAATATAGAAATTAAAGGAAGTTCTTAATATATTGTACGTTTCATCTGGGAAAGAATTAAATTTCTCCATAGTAGCGTGTATGGTTCTATGTTTTGGATTTGTGACCAAACCAGTGTTGGTAATACACCAATGTTTTATCGATTGCTGAGCAGTGCTTACACAACGTCAAAGCCTTTTCTTCTTCTGACACTGCCTCACCAGCGAGTAGTCTGGGGGTGCACAAGAAGCTGGGAGGAGACACAGCTGGGACAGCTGACCCCAACTGACCACAGGGATGTCTCATACCATGTAACACTGTGCTCAGCAATAAAAGCTGGAGGGAAGAAAGAGCATGGGGAGGATGTTTGGACGTACGGCATTTGTCTTCCCAAGTAACCGCTACACTTGGTGGAGCCCTGCTTTCCTAGAGATGGCTAAATAGTTGCCTGTCAATGGGAAGTAGTGAATGAATTCATTATTTGGCCTTGCTTGCAGGTGCAGCTTTTGCTTTCCCTATTAAACTGTCTTTATCTCAACCCACAAGTTTTCTCACACTTGCCCTTCTGATTGTCTCCCCAATCCCACTGTGAGGAGATTAATATCTTCATCGATGACATAAACAATGGGATCGAGTGCACCCTCAGCAAGTTTGCAGACGACACCAAGCTGGGTGGTGCCGTCGACAYRCCTGAGGGATGGGATGCCATCCAGAGGGACCTGGACAAGCTTGAGAAGTGGGCCCATGTGAACCTCATGAGGTTCAACAAGGTCAAGTGCAAGGTCCTGCACCTGGGTTGGGACAACCTCCAGTATCAATACAGGCTGGGGGATGAAGGAATTGAGAGCAGCCCTGCCGAGAAGCACTTGGGGGTACTGGTGGATGAAAAGCCAGACATGAGCTGGCAATGTGAATTTGCAGCCCAGAAAGCCAACGGTATCCTGGGCTGCATCAGAAGAAGTGTGGCCAGCAGGTCGAGGGAGGTGATTCTGCCCCTCTACTCTGCTCTGGTGAGACCCCACCTGCAGTGCTGCGTCCAGCTCTGGAGTCCTCAGCACAGGAAAGACATGGACCTGTTGGAGCGGGTCCAGAGGAGGGACACAAAAATGATCAGGGGGATGGAACACCTCTCCTATGAGGACAGGCTGAGAGAGTTGGGGTTGTTCAGACTGGAGAAGAGAAGGCTCTGGGGAGACCTTATTGCAGCCTTTCAGTACTTAAAGGGGGCATATAAGAAAGATGGAGACAGATTTTTTAGTGGGGCCTGTTGCGACAGGACAAGGGGGAATGGTTTTAAACTAAAGAAGGGTATATTTAGACTAGATAAGGATAAGGAAGAAATTTTTTACTATGAAGGTGGTGAAACACTGGCACAGGTTGCCCAGAGAGGTGGTAGATGCCCCATCCCTGGCAACATTCAAGGTCAGGTTGGACGGGGCTCTGAGCAACCTGATCTAGTTGAAGATGTCCCTGCTCACTGCAGGGGTGTTGGACTAGATGACCTTTAAATGCCCCTTCCAATCTAAACTATTCTATGATTCTATGATTCTATGATTCTATGAGTGAGTGAGCAACTGTGTGGGGCTCAGCTGTCAGCTGGAGTTAAACCATGATATATATTTCCAATACCTGGAAATATTACAAATGTTAAAAATGTAACTACAAGATGACAGTAAAAAGTGTTAATGCTGGACAGAATGACATAATTTAGGGAAGTGTACTACATAATTATTACTGTATAATTAATGTTCTTGACTGATTTATAAGTATAAGAATATGTGATACTAAGTTGCCATGAGTCAGTTAGCAGCCATTAAAGTAAAGCTATACAACCAATTTTTCCAGTTTGCTTTCGTTATACTAAGTAGTCCTTTTATCATCATGCTACACAGGAGATTTAAAGAAGTCACTGGACCTTCATTTATTTCAGAATGCTGGTCATAATCTTCAGTATTTTAATGTACTTGGGTAATTTCAGGGTACAGGAGAGATATCTTCTTCCAAGAGGAGTTTTCATAATTAAAATCTTAAAGAACACCTATGCTTTTCGATCAGAAAAGGTAGGAGCAATTATGTCACTTTATAATTATACTCACTTTATAGTATTTTTCTTGTAATATTTGTATTACATGTGTAGATAATAGTGATGACTGAATCTGAGAAATATAAAGAAACTTTGCAGTATTATATTTGGTGTTTTGACCACATAATGACCTACTTAAAATATAGAAATCATACCATTTACTTCAAGACATTTAGAAATCACCTTCCATTTAATTTTAAGTATACTGCTGAATTTTTAAGCTACTCCTTACTTAAATAAAAATCTTATTATGTATTTAAAGTGGATATTGCAATAAGCAAAAAGGCTTTTGTTGCAATAATCATCAATTTCAGACTGTTGAATTGGATCAGAGCGGATCCACATTAGCATTTAATTAACATATTATAAACATGAAACTTGATAAACTATGCCATAAAAAAGTGCTCTCAGAGTAGAATGCAAACTGGCTAAGGACCTAAAAATAGATCTAGGTTCTATCTAAACTTCATTTGTTATTATTTTTTCTGGTTAAAAGTATAGTCTTTGGCAAGTTCCAATAAGGTAAACCTTTTTTAAAGTATTTGATTGAGTTTGCCACACTAATTAGTGTTTCAGAAATGAGAAAAAACAGGGATTATGTTAACTACAACAAACTGTCCACGGTAGAACAAACTCCCTGGATATGCCTCACTATTGCTTCTTGCATTAAAGAACGTACTACATATAAATCTAATTGATATAATTTAGGTTACTGAGGACTTCTACTTTGATAAAACTCTTACGGGGTATCAAACATGCAACATACAATATAGTGCTTGTATGCAGAATTGCTGTACTGTTGAAGGTACAGAGAGGAATGCAGCTTGTTGCTGTCTATACTGTTGTGGGCAGTTTCCTCCTAGTTTTGATTTAAGTGTCACTTGAGGTTTTGGTATCAATGTGGCTTTTGCTCTGGGGAAAAATCATAATTTTGAACAATACCTGCACAAATGTATGTGGCTGGTAGGGACTTTGATAGAAGCAGCCTTCATGTAGCTGGTGACAGGCAAATTCTGCAGCTCACACAGAGTGCCATTATATACCATGCATTTCACATCCAGGTTATTTTATGCCCAGAAGGTCATGTCTTTCTGAGGCAGTTTAAGTACAGGAGAGCAAGGAAGCATTACATTATTAAGTTGTATACCTTACTTCAGCAGCTTTTGTAGCCAGACAAATTGCTCTAGGACTTGCTATAAGGAAACCAAATCTTGATCTGCAAAGAAAGATCTCCACGCAGTTCATTTCCTTTACTGTGTAGAGGCCTAAACTCCCTTCTGTTAGGGTTACACTGTAATGTTGAAGCTGTAGATGGTAAGAAGTGTAACTGAAAGTATTTTGTACTTAAAACAGTCTGTYACGATATCCAAAGCTGGAAAAATATTATGTAAATTAATCAAATTCACAATACCTGTAAGAAAAGGAGGAGACTATATCAAAGCAGTCTCAATCTGCTGTCTCAAGATATTGCCTTTCTTGTCAAAATTGTAACTCTACAACTCCCTGAGATAGTTTTCAGGGGAATAGCGTCTAGTTGGTCTGGTTAATTTTGCAGAAAATGAGTATGTTTAGAGACAGCCTTAGGATCTGTCTTTCAAATAAACAGTACAGATTGGTCTTAATATGCATATTTTCAGTTGCACACTACAGAAAACCTAACTTTACTTCTTGAAGTTAAACTACCTGGTTAAACATAGGACTTCTTTGTAAGTTTCTTTTTAAAAGAATTCTTATTCTATGGTTGTCTTTGTGTTTCATAACTAAGGAAAAGTGAAGGAGATCCACTCCCTTATGCAAATAAAAAGCCTCTTACTTTTGACCCAAAGGCAGACATGTATTGTTTCATCAGATATAAAGTCAGTACCCAGCTGTGCAATCTTCCTTCTTYATTGTAAAAGTCTGGGAAGCATTAAAAATCAGATATTAAAGTCAAAAGTTCTTGGCAATGTCAGTTTACTCTTCTTGCTAAAAATAAAACCCAGGATTTTTTTAGTAAGTCTGGTATGTCAGTTCTTATCCTTCCTTTTAAAGAGAAGAATTATAGGCAGAGCTAGTCCATATACATGTATATGGAATTGTTAAGAGATTATATGTGGGCAATTTTAAATAAAGTCACACTGAAATGGTAACAATTGTAATAATGGTCTGATTATAGATATATTTGCATCTTAACCTTTATTGTCAGAAGCCTTTTGTGTTTGCATTCACAGTATGTATTTACCTCAAGCTTAACTCAAATAAGGCATACCACAATCAGTTGGAGTATCATCTCTGCTGCCCCTTCTATCCATTTTATTTCAATTAAATCCATACAAAATCAGAAACTTAGCTAAACCTCTGCAACTCTGTTGAAATGCTCAGGTTATTTTAAAATTACACCAGTGTAAGGAAAAAGAATCTGGTGTTTGTTATATCAGCTTTCTTAATCAGCTCACCTGCTACAAATTCTACCTTCACCATTTGGGAGTTTTGAACTAATATTTCCTGGATTGTTAAGTACATTCCAGTTTGTCCTCAGCCATTTGCTGTTGCAGTGTTTATTGCAAAAGCTAAATTGTCTTTCACTACACAGAGACTGTAACATTTTCCATCTACAATTAAGAGAACAATAATCTGGGCAAACATACACATTAGTATGTCTACATTAAATCAAAGAGCTTCACCACCGAACACCACTGTCATCTTAAAGTTAGTTTTGGATAAATATGGTAAGTGTGAGRTCTTTCTAAAAAGTCAAATAAAAAAATTACTCTAAAAGTCAGAATAATCTTGCTAGCTTTATGATTGAACTCTTATTTACAAGGATAAATCTAGCCTGCTTAATTCTGAGTTTGTAATTCCCAAATCCAATATACCTGCTGCCCACTGTACGATGCTTTGAAATCTCTCACATAGTGAACCCAAACCATAAATTATTCTGAGCTCCTCCAGTGCTGAGAAAGTGGACTGCCAGGAACACTATTCAATCCCTTGCATGGTGGGATAAATATGTACCCTCCACATCTACATAAATTAGATCATTTTAGGAACTGGCTAAATTGGCATGTTTTGGAACCTTTCTTCTTCTTCCCTTCCCTTCCAACCACTTAATAATAAACTTACCAGTGAGATTTTTGCACCACATTATTCTTCACCATTCTTGCACTTTATTTAGTACTATGAGATAAAAATACTTTTTTTCATTTTCTTCTTTCAATTCAAGTACGTTTGGACCTTGTTGCAATGCGTCTGTCACCTTTTCAACAGCATGACTGTTGTTATATCCCATTTCTGATTTATGTTTCCACATAAAGAACTACAAAGGCTTACAAAAATACCGCCCATGGTATTGCATTGTAGTCTTTGGAAAGGCTTTAGTAGATCACTTCTAGGAGTGTTTCAAGGGCACATCCACAGTTAAGTGTCTCAGAGATCATATTGGAGAATTTATTTTTCTGTATCTTAATCTAGGCCAACCAAAAATATTTTTTCACTAAAATTGTTTGCTTTCAATTCATGAAAGTTAAAAAGATCAGATGTTAATATATATTAGGTATTAACTGCAGTGTGCAAATTAAATCTGTTTGGGAATTTTCCAGTTAGGCACATTTTTGTGTCTAAATAGCAGCGTTCCTGCAAAGGAAAATTGCATTTTACTAATTTGTTAGATCTTTATAAATGTGTTCAAAAGGAATAAATGAAAGAGATTCATATAATTTATTTACACTTAYGTGGTGGGTTGACCTTGGCTGGCAGCCAGGTGCCCACCAAGTGGCTATATCACTCCCCCTCCATCAACAGGACAAGGGGAGAAAATAAGATGAAAAAGTTTGTGGGTCGAGATAACCATAGGGAGAACACTCACCAGTTACCATCACGGGCAAAACAGACTCGACTTGGGGAAAAYTAATATAATTTATTGCTAATTAATAACAGAGTAGGATGGTGAGTAATAATAATAAAAAATAACTAAAAACACCTTCCCCCCAACCCCTTCTTCCCAGRCTCAACTTCACTTCTGACTCCTCCATCTCCCACCCACAAGCAGTGAAAGGGGATGGGGAACAGGGATTGTGGTCAGTTCATAATACTTCATCTCTGCCGCTCCTATTCTCTCATGCTCTTCCCCTGCTCCAGCGCAGGGTTCCTCCTGTGGGATACTTCACCAGTCCGGGTCCTCTCCAAAGGCTGCAGCTCTTCMAGAATTGCTCCATAGTGGGTCTTTTCCATGCGTACAGTCCTTCAGGAATGGCGGGCTCCAGCATGGGTCCCCCATGCAGTCACAGGTCCTGCCAGAAAGCCCGCTCCTGTGTGGGCTYCTCTCTGTGGTCCACAGCTCCTGCCAGGAGCCAGCTTCTGCATAAGCTCTGCTCGGGCTGCAGCTTCCTTCAGGGCATGTCCACCCGCTGAGGTGTGGGGTCCTCCACGGGCTGCAGTGTGAATATTTGCTCCGGTGTGGTCCTCCATGTGCTGCAGAGGGACAACCTGCTTCTCCATGGTCTTCTCCTTGGGCTGTAGGGGAATCTCTGCTCCTGGAGCACCTCCTCCCCCTCCTTCTTCACTGACCTTGGTGTCTGTAGAGTTGTTTCTCTCACATATTCTCAGTCCTCTCTCCCAGCTGCTGTTGCTTAGCATTTTTTACCCTTTCTTAAATACGCTATCCCACAGGTGCTACCAGCATCACTGATAGTCTCACCCATGGCCAGTAGCGGGACTGTCTTGGAGCTGACTGGAACTGATTCTGTCTGACATGTGGGCAGCTTCTGGTATCATCTCACAGAAGCCACCCCTGTGGCCCCTCTGCTATCAAAACCTTGCCACATAAACCCAATACAACTTTCAAAAGACCTCTGACAAGGTCCTTGACAGAAGGCTACTAAAGGAAGTATGTAGGCATAAGATGAGATGCAAAGAATTGATATGGATCAGAAACTGGCTTGGAGACAGGAAACAAATATTAAATGACCTATTTTCATCACAAAACTATTTGATGAAAAAGGCAAAAGATTACTAGCAGAGTGGCTGGGGATTCTGTGCTAGATCCAGTGCTGTTTACTATATTTATTAATGATCTGGAAAAGGAATGAGCAACGAGGTAACAAAAAATTGCAGATGGCTGGTCAAGTTCAGAGAGAAATGCAAGGAACTTCAGTGAATCGTATTCAAAGTTAGATACATTGGTAACATGATGTCAAATGAAGTTCAAAGTTGATAAAAGAAAATCGATGATCACTGAAGAGGAAAATACATCTTGTGTGGTTCTAAATTACCTGTACCATTGGAGGAAAGGATTTTAATAGTCATAGCTCAATGAGAACCTCAATTTCATGCCCAGTTACAGTCAAAACCGAATCACAAGATTAAAGGTAGCATATAGAATTGCATACAGTCTATAGAAAATATTCATATATATTAATAATATATAAAATATTTTGTATGGACTTTCCAGCTCAAGAAGTTTAATAGTTTCAAGTGTCTCAGAGGAGGAAAAGAATAACGAGGGTATTGAAAGATCTCAAATGAAAACATACTGAAAAGATTAATGCTGATAATATCTCTGAACAGCAAATGATCTTCAGAAGTTAGATGGAGAGATTCTGTTCTAACACAAAATGGAACTCAATTCAAAGTTTGTTTTCAAAACTCCTTACAAATGTTAACATTATGCACAATAACCCATGAAAGTAATTGTCCAAGCATGTCATGGAGATCAAGAATGTAGCAATCTTCAACAAGAGGGATTTTTATACAGGTAACAAATACAACCAAAACTATAACAGTTAAAAATACCAAATTTTATAGAAGTTATCAAATTTTATGGAAATGAAACCTCTTAGTTTAACCTAATTACAAGCAATCAGAAAAATATCTAATCATAGGGTATTATTTCAGTGAGGCTATTACACTCTCTTTGACACTGAGGCTGCTCCTTTTTGATGGAAGAAGAATATATCACCAAACAAACTTTACATCTTCTCCAGAATGGCAACCTCCTTGTTGCCAGCAATCTAACATAATTATGACTGAAAAAATTTTACCTGTCTAAAGTGAAGCAACAAACTTCATTACCTACTGTCTTAAGGAATCAAAATCTTCCATGGTAGACTGGGAGCTGACCTCAGGCTTCTAAGCTAAGTCTTCTAAGATAAACACACAAATGGGGAAAAAAGGTGTAATTTTTAAAAGATACCTGTGGCTGGATTTACTGAACAGATTAATTGATCTAATATTTCTGAAATTCTTCTAACTGCCTTTTTATGTATTGGTAAATAGCACCAGATCACTGTTACGAACCTTGTGACAGGACTTCTATTAGGCCTTCTCTCTTAGACCTTGCATTAAACACATRCCTGTAGCAAAAGGATTTTGTTATAATTTTCGTTAGAACAGATACACAATGTGTAGTTCACAGACCTTTTTTTTATTATTGCAATTAGTTTAGGACCATTTCCTTTTGAAAATTAATGATAATCACACAGCAGATACACATCCTGCTGAAATTTTCTCACCTTGAAAATAGTTCGTCAAAGCTGCTGGTGTGTTTTCAGATGAAAATATTTCTATATTGTTTCAGGCTTCACAGTGAAGGCAGCAGTCTTAACAGTCTCCGTTTTCATGTTAATAGCACATTATACTCTCCACACTGTCAGTAAGTCAATCCCACTTAATGGCTGGAATAGACAGCTTTTGCAAGTCGAAAATTAAGTAACCATGTCATAACACCTGGTTGAAATGGGTTGACATGGTTCAGATAATTTTTTCACTGAACAATTAAAATTGTGAAATTGTTCCCAAGCAGAAGATTGATATAACAACTCAGAACAGACCTTAAGCACTTAACATAGGGGCGTAACAGGGATCCTTTAGGACAGAGGAATCTCTTTAGTCCTCTCTGACTGGAGAAGATAGTGGAGGACAAACCGAACATCATTTTTAACTGAACTGATTCATTCTGTTTTAAATGAAAGGAGAAGTATACTAACGGGAAAAGGAGAAGAGGTGAACTACTTTGGAAAATGAAAATAGTGCTACAGAAAAGAAAGTGACCCTTTCCTGAATCTTGTTCTCTCCCAGGTGTGGTACAGGACAGATTAAAATACTCCTTATTCCCTGAACATCATCTTAAGCATAAACCACTATGCCAACCTCAGCAGCTGAAGTGCTTTTGACTGCAGTTGCAATCTTTTGTGTAATTAAAGTCGGTGTGCACAAGTAAATTAAATGCTTCTCAGAAGGTGTTAGGGTGAGAAAATCTATTTGTCTTATCTTCTACAAAACAAGGGCTGAATGCATGAACAAAGCTAAATCTTCTTTGTAAAATTGCTTCCAGAAAAAGAAGTTTTAATACCATTTAGAATTCGAAATCTCAGCTTAAAAGCACAAAAGGTAACTTGTGTCACAAATAATGTGAAGTCTGATCTCATGGTATTCACTTATCAGCCCAGAAGCTGACAGTGAAGAACAACAGAAGGTTAGGAACACAGACATACTGAGTCTGACCAAAGATCTTGTTTCTTATGGTGTCAAGAGCAGATGTTTTTAAAGGAATGTAGGGTAAAAATACAGAGATGTACGTCCTTCAGAATATCTTCCCATATTCTTCAAGATCTTCCAGAAGATCTTACGAAATTTTTTGACTGGATAATAAACTGGCAGTTAGAAATTTGGTGTTCGAAGTACAAAGTAATAACCAAGTGAAAGAACACCCATAACTATATGTGGCAATAAGGGATTCCAGATAATCCATTAGCGCTCAGGAGAGACATCTTTGGAACTGTGGATAGGTAACTGAGTGCCATTACAACACTCCTGTCAAAAGGGTCAAAATAGTCAAAATATAAAGTAAATGTTACAAGCTATAAGGAAAAGAAGACAACAACAACAAAAAATCACTGTGCCACTGTATAAAATTTTATATATGCTATGTTATGAATAAGTGCACCAGGATCTTCATGTATTCAGACACAGGGCAAGTGGGCAACATCAGAAACATGCCCACATTTAGGGAACTATCACAGGCACCAGATGGCCTGCCTGATGTTGGACAAGTAAGCCAAGGAGATATTAAAATGCAAAGAACATAAAGCAAGATCTCATTAAGAGCTGCTCAACCTGTTCACTTCTGCCTGGACAAAGGCGGTCTTTTGCGAAACTAATGGGCATGAGAACCCTGGGATACTCTGAATGTCAGTGACAGCCAAAGTGACGAAGTGGTTAGGCTAGAATAACGCTTGCTCTGATCCTTACCATCCATTCTCACATTATATGCACARAGGAAAACATTCTTTCTGTATTTGCTCAGCTCTAGAATCAGAACAATAAATCTTATGCTATCCTTAGTAAATTTTATTGATTAACAAGGAGCCCTACTTATGGTAATAGCTTAGAAGGAGTGGTGTCATTTAAGCTGTAGTTTGCAGACAATAAAATTTGGGGTTCAAAATTTGAGTTGGTATATTCTTGGCAGTCTATGGTGTAAAAGCAACAATCAAAAACCACCTCAACACCATGAATGGGTTCTCTCAAAGTTTATGGTGGAGCAAGGTGCAAGCATTTAGCATCATAGCGACTTTATAAGCCTGATAAGCCTACATGACATAAGAACAGATATTAACTTCATGTCCAGGAAGCACCATTTTACAGAGCTAACACGATCTGCCACTCAGAAAGGCCCAGTGCCACAGGATTATGTTCCTTGCTTTTCCAGAGCAATCATGGTTTCTCCCAGGTGAGGCAACACTGCACCTCACTCTTGTGGGCAGCATAAGCAAATTTAAGAGATAGTCAACCATGAGTTTTGTATCCCCTTAGATCCAGTCCGYTCCAACCAGACATACCATATTCTTCATGGATTTCCAAAAAAATTAAGTTAAACCTCTGCATGTCTACATGCCATTCTCCTGAAGTGGACAGGGTGAAACTTAATGGATTTCTGACATCCATAAAGCAGATGGAGTTAGGGCAAGAACATGCTGAATCACTTGAAAAACAAATGTCTAAAAATAGGGCAGAATTATAAGTGCTGCTTAAAGTACTGCACACTTTCTTTGGCAATATCTTGTTTGTCTCTAACATTGTCATCCCCCTCCAAGTGTCTTTTATGTATTCACTTCTTCTTTGCCTTGGTACTCTTGTTAAAAAGTGTAATAATGAGGCCTATACATTTAAGTCTTTATTGTGGTGCTTTCTTGTTAAAACTGCTCCCATAAGACTTCTGTTTTACACAGAAAAAAAGATAAAAGATTTTTTTATTTAATTTTAATGTGGATATTCTGGAAAAAGATAACCTGATTAAAAAATAGGCTTTTGTATAAGTACTGAGTGAAATCAGGTTTTGTATCTGCAGTAATGCAAGTGACAAGCAAGGAAATCTCTTTTCAAAGCATGTTTCTTCCTATATCACTGTGACAGCATTTTAAATCATTCTCCTGCTGAGGGTTGCTCCTTATTAGCAACACCGCAAATTTGGGTTATCAAACATGTCCTTGAATAAATCAGATGAGTCTTTCATACATAACTAGGAAGAGATACAATCTAGGAGAGTCTGACATTTCAAACCTTATTTAAATTGAAGAAAATTTCTCCCCTCCTACCCCTATGCTTATAAGAATTCTTACACCCATCAGCAGCTGGCTTCATTGAAGATACGGTGATTGCTTTGCTTGATGAAATACACACACAAGGTGGATGACTTATTGCTAATGCTCAGGGGATCTTGTGTTAATTAATGAAAAAAGGAAATATCCAGTTGGTTTCTTAGATGCTGCTGCATTTTTATGTATAATTTTAGGTAAATGACAGGTATTCCTATCACCTGCATTCTACTGAAGTACAGGTAACTTCTAGGTCACTATTAGTACTTGATTCTTCTAGAAAATTTCTCAATGTTTCTGAATGCATTGGCATAAAGGGTGATGGACAGTAGCATGATGAGCAGCTACATGACAACAATATTTTTGTTAAATACACAGAGAAAAATCATTGATTCATTATTGTTGATCTATCTTTTTCTATTTGTGCTTTACTTATGTCATTCTTCCTTCACTCTGCTCCAGTTTATTTTCTGTAGCATGGCTGCAGAAGAAAACTGCAAACCAACCATTTTCCAATAGAGCATTTGGACAGCTTGTTCAAATGTTCAAGAGGGTAAGGATCTTAGGCTATGAAATCATTATAGCTAATTTAGAGAGAAAAAAATGAGTAATTTATTTGCATCCTGAAATACTCCACAGAAGCARCATCAGCTCGGCACCATCTGTTTTRGAATTTGGAGAAACATTCAGTCTGGGAATCRAAAAACTATGCATTTGAGAAACTTTTCATAAGGAATAAGTAAAATTGTTACAAGATAACTTGCTATTGTGTGTATGTTTCATATGAGCAAGAGATTTACATRGGCACCGAAGTGTGGATTTGTGCAACTTATTCTGTGACAGCTAAATCTAGAATGATAGGTGACAAAGACAAGTGTAGATTATTTGTGTGTAAAAGTACTGATCTTTTAAGCCACTGGCTGGGTATCAAGAGTTACACTTATGGACTTTGATAGAGTCTCCATTGTGTGGGACCATGAACTAATTTACAAGGACAGATCTCCAGCCAAAATGAAATGTTACAGTTGTTCTGCCCTCTGGTTCTCTGAGCTGACTTTAAATGTCAGGATCCAGAGACTCAAGAACTGTGTACACACAAAGATCATTCAGGATTTTTTTTTAATAAATGTAGTGTTGTTAGAAAGACATTTATTCACACATATTGAAATTATTTAATGAATACATAATCTTTAACTCCACTTATAATGTAACTTAATAAGCTTATTAGCAAATATATGCATATGAAGTAATGGTTTTAAAAACTCTCACCATCTGGTTGCAAATGTTTTTAAACAAAGATAATGAGTTTGAGGAAACTGTAATACATGGAAATTAATAATACAAATTTCTTGGTGGTATTTCTGTGCATTTAGTCTATGACAGAATGTTCTTACATACCAACCTTCTCTTTTTAATATTAAAGAAATTAGTTCATTGGCATATGCAAGTTTTCTACAGGAGCCACTACTCCAGAATACCTGTATGCTATCTATGACAAGTTTATTCTTAATTATTGCTACTGGGATCTARTAATCTAGGGGGAAAATGGTGTTTTGGATGCAGCTGATGCCTGATCCAGGCTTCTGAAACTTGTTTGCTCTTAGCCGAAGGAAATTATCATCAGACTCATTTTTTTGTGRTTTGCTGTATGACAACTTGTCCAAGGAAGGAAAAATAATGCTTTCAGTTCTTCTGGCTTAAGTTAGTGTTAGGCACCTTTGTTAAGGTTGGGGGGGGGAGGGGGGGGGGCAGTGTTTCAAAGAGCAAATGATTGTCTCGGCCAAACTTTTGGTGTGATAATTGCACTGGGAATTCAGTTCTGGATCGTCCTCCAAAAGAGTATCTTTAAAATTAAATGCAGTCATAGTTTGCCTCTTCCCAAAAGATGACAGGAAGATCAGCAAAGAAAAAGGGCTTTTGTACTCTAAGATAAGGAGTTCAACCATTTGCTTTTTACTAAATGCCTCTGTACTCCAGTTTATTATACACTTTATACAGACAATACATTTCCAGAACTTGCCTGCAGAACAATTTACCCTACTGAACAACTATTTCCATTATGCTTYTAACGAAGCTTGAATCTATACCCGTACTCTTGAACAGTTTTTCTGTGCAGAACAGAAGCCTGTCCTTCACCTAGGTTTTAGAAMTTCAGAAACAAAGATGCAGGCTACCAAGGCATGCTTTTCACTTGCTGAGGCTGCAGCAATACAGCTGTATGCTTTCCTGCAGGCTGCATTCACAGCGCTCAGTGTGGGCAGACTCATGTTTTGTAACACACTTGCTGATTTTTGGGTGCCACCTAACCCTTCCTAACAAGCAATCTGTGGAGCTACCACTGAATTCTGGAAGTACAGAGTGTTGCAAAACCTAAGTCTCTTTTTAGATATGATCTTTGGTGTACCATTTATGTACTACATGAGGGTACTCATTTAGCTCATATTGGTGATGGGAAGTACACAACTGTGCAATGGCTCTGCAAACGTAAGTGCACACAGAGAGGGAGTAATGWGGAGAAAGGGGAATGGGCAGGGTAAAAGCTACATCATGGAGTAATGGTAGGAAAAATARTAGATAAACAGAGTCTGCTTCTGTTGCCACTTCAGTCCTTAAATTAACCGGTATGTAGTATAATGTTTATACATGTGTTATAATAACTATTATTTTAGTCCTTAAACTAACCCATTATATAAGGCAAGTGAAAAAACAGCAATAAACACAGATGATGTACCAATTTTTTTGGTCTATCTATCCTTCCTATGTATTTTCCCAAGAGGGTCATTTCATTGTAGGTTACATTCTTCTAAAAATGTTGCCTCTGTGTAGAGTATTTTGCACATATTAAAAGCTGGGGATATCAAAATAATAAGGATTAGTTTTAAAGTCACTGAAAGAATCCTTATTAATGTAAAGTGCTTCCATGTTCAAAAAAACAATGCCATAATTCTCTCCCTGTCAGCAATCACTCTTTCATATTTGTGTATTAARTAGGCTTTGTTAAACCGTTCGTCAATACTCTCATATTCTTTATGTTCAACTTAAATTTTAGCAGCCTGGCATCTTTCTAGAGAGGAAGAAGCTTATTTGTTGTAATCAAAAAAACCCAAAAAAGTGCTTTGAATGCATATACTCTTCAACTATAACACCACACTGTCTTGCAAAGATAAAAATACTTTTTCCTAACTTTAGAATRGAAGTAAATTAAGAACTTCAATGAAATGCAAGAACTTAGTGAGGATTTATTGAAGAACTTGCATTAAATAGGAATTTGTCTAAAACGTGTTGAGAAAGATAAGCAAGAAACTGAAGACTARTCTAAAAATACAAGATGCAAAAATGTACATGTAGATTTGTAATTTCTGAGAAACACTGCATTTTCATTTAATGTTTCAGGGGGACAGTGATTTTTGAGTTAACTGGGTGACATCACTGTCTCTAAGTGTAAGTGCCAGTTCCGGCATGTCTGGCACAGCAATAGTGTGCCCAGTGCTTCAGCAGCAATTACTCACTTGCATGCTAAAATCAACAGCATTTTGACTGCTAGAATGGAAATTAATTCTTTAGGGGATTTTTTTTTCTTTTTTTTAATGAGAAGAGAGTTTGGGTTTTTTTCTTCTCCAAGAAGGACCTTTTGTGAAGTTATTTCATGTAACTTCAAATCACCATWTTTACTGCAGCAGAATTTGGCAGTGCAGGGTGCTTTCTATGACCAAGAGAGAGTACAGTGTTTCAAACACATGATGCAATAGTAATCAGGCACCTCCTTTGGCTTGTAAGATAAAACAAGCAGTCATCACAGTATCAGTGCAACTCCAGTGATGCAAAAGTAGCCTTTACAACTTATATAGCAAGTTAAACCTTCAGAATCTTAACCACCTAGGAATGTCAGTTTACTACCTCAAGGTTCATGTTTTTCAGAGTTCTGTTGCTCTTTTTCAGTTTGTTAGGTCGTGTTCATCTTGATATAAAACAGTGTTGCACTATTTTAGAGCTCAAAGGARTGTTATATTCAAATCCCAATAAAATTTCAAAAATTCAAGTAAACTGAATCCCTGAAAGCTCTAGAAACAATGCATCAAAATTACACAGGCATCTGTCTGTAGCAGCACTTAAGCTAAGACTGTGTTGGGCTTAGCCCAGCCCTTACACAAGAGGAGTAAGGATTCCTTTCTACACTTCAGTGTTGGAATTTAAACCTGGTAGAACTCTTCAGAACATTGCTGTCTTCTTTAATCAATTAAATTCTTGGTTTTCATAAATCYGTTTTCTAAAAGGATGATGTTTAAAGAAAAGCGGAATCAAAACAACACAACTGGAGGAAAAATACATCCAGGACATTTATTTCTTTTAAAATTGTACTTGTATAAGATAACAAGCAGGTTCAGTAAATTCTGCTTCTGTCTAAATGACAGGTGYTCAGTGGTCAGTGATCAACATCTCAAGTTCATTCACTCATAGCAGTGTGAACCTCACACAGTTCAGAAGGAGTGGAAACAAACTTTCTAAATGTGATCCTGAGAGATCTAAATTTGTAAGAGATTCATCTTAAGAAAGAAACCAAGGGTTAAGCATACATACTATTATTATGAAGAGTTAAGCAAACATTTCAAAATCGTAGGTTAAATCTGTTGTCCAGTGATTGGACATGGTTTTATCAATTATCATACCATATGATGATAAAATATTAAACCTTCTGTATATCTAGACTCTGGTGTCTTACAAGCCCCCTACATGCCACTGCTGTTAGGAACAAAACCTGTGATCCCATTTCGGGGGGGGTAGAGGGGGAAAGGTTGCTAAATTTTTTGGTGTTCCCCTGAAAAGTAAAGAAATCTGAGAGTGAACTTGTGTSCTGAAGAGTATATCAGACAATCATGGGAGTAAAAGGAAAGAAACAGAAGTGAAAGAACACTCTAAGATCCATTTCCACCCAGATTGCTATACATCCTGAACCAGTCTTATTGTCAGTCTTATCAGCTCCAAAGGATGACTTTGGGGAACTCACTCCTAAAGCCCATGTGTGAGCAACATCTAGGTTTTGCAGCAGTACTTGCTGTATCTAACACAGACAAAAAYGCACCAACAAGAAAGAGAGTAGAGACAGCTATACCTTAGGTAAAGGTCATACAAAAGAAAGAAAATTAATTTTAATTTTAAAAATGTGTTCTAGAATAAATGTAGCATACCTACACCTCATTGCTGACACTAATTTTATACAGTGTTGTGAATTCTCCTTTGTAAAATGGCCAATCAGAGTGGGAAGGCATAGGAAATGGACACAAACTGTTACATTTGCTCCTATCCCCAGTTTATTACTTTTGGATATATAATTCTGTACATTTTTAATATGTTGTTTCTCAACTTTCTGTATAGGGTGATGTAATRTGGGTAAAACACAGTAGTTTTCGTTTTCTGCAAGGTCACCACACAACCGGATTCTGTAGGGATGTGCCATCAGTAGGACAACAGAACAAGGTGATTTTTCCAGGTAAGTTATCATCTATAATGCTTAGAGGAGATCCAAAGTGSACTGCTGAATACATGCAGACAAAAATATGGGACTGAAAATATGAATGTGGATGATCTTGTATGTCCCAGCTACACTGGACAACAGGTGAAGGAACTTTGTGTGGGGCAAAACTCCATGCTTCCASACTGGGACCCCACGCTTTCCCCAACCAAAGGTTGTTTTTTTACCTGGAGTGCATCTCTTGCTTTTAAATGACCAAAGAGTTAAATGACCAGACWWAAAAAAAAMMAMCMAMCMAMCAAAAAAAAMCACTAAAAAACCCAAGAAAACCCCCAAAMACTTCATATTTGATCRTGTTGTTAATATTGCAACAAAATTAATTTCAAGACTATTATAATGCTATGAAAATAATTATTTTAAACACACAACAATCTCATATGCGCAAGTGAAGACAGGCTCACATATGACCCTTCATGCTCAAAAAGAAGGATCCGCAGAGTTAACAATGAGAGATATGAAAGGACCGAGAACATGTTACTTGGTTATGATTTCCAAATTAGTGTTCAGCTCAGTTAAAGATTTTAGGCAGTGAGCATAATTTAGATTTGAAGAAAGATCTGGAACAAAATCCTAAGCTGTTCCTCACTACTGTGTTATCTGTGATTTATAACCCAAGCCATACTATCTCGAAATAAGGCAATTCCTGTCAGTGCAAACTATTTTCATCAGCAATTCTCTGTCACAAAATCATAAGGAAGTTATTTCTCTTATAGGGAAGAATCTCACATTATTTAAGMTTTTTACAGTATTACAAGTTATTTTATTGTATATGTTGCTGTCTTACTAAGCTGGGAGAAAAGTGTTTGGTTCAACTTGTTAAATCTAAGAACTGGTTCTTAGTACTCTAATCCTTAATAGAGTACTCACTGTTTTGAGTGAGTACTCTATTAAGGATAGGAAAGTTAAAAAAACACATCAGCTAACCTTGCATAGGTATATTGTATTTATTATATGCAGCTTTAAAGATAAGGAAAAATACTTACTTTTTGTTGTGTGAACTGCGATCTTACATATAAGCAAGTCACTGTCGGCTTCAGAAGCACCTGCTGATTTGTTTCAGTACAGATGGGGAGAACTAGAGYGAGATGCTGATTTCTTTCTTTAAAGGTCTTCTGTTTTTCTGACTTTAGTTCCTGTCTGTCAATGAACATTATGAAAGTAAAAAATGAAGTTTTAACCTTTTTGTGATGCTACATAGGCTTTTTTTACTACCTGGGGAGAAGCCTCAGTGATTTCTTGATGAGCACAGGCAACTCTACAGCGATTAGAAAGATATCTCCCTCATCACAATAATTAAGAACATTCAAAACACTATATTAAGTTGCACTGATTTAGCTTCAGTTGTTGCTCAAATGTCCTTCTGAGGTTGACTCTGAAAATTAATTTGGCATAACTTTTAAGCAATGCATATTTWTGTAGTAGCAGATATATTACACTTCACGTCAGGACTGCATGGATCTGACACAAAAGTAGAGTGACATTTTAAGAAAGAACCTTGTGCATCAGAAGCCTAACTCTTGCAAATTATTTTGAATTCTTGAGGTGGTTCTTGGCTGTTCTCCTTCCCATGCACTTCTCTGACACAGCACAAAGACAATATTTGAAGGAACTCTGAAATAAAATCGCATTGAGAAATAACATACCTTCTATCACTGGCAAAGTTAAAACAAGCCATATAGATCAACTGGACTCTTTTTAGGAGTTATAATTCTTTAATGATGTGGGGAACTATTAAAAATTTAAAAACCCAAGCAAGTTTGAAATAGGTAAGATTAAGACCTTTACATAATGCTGGCAAATACAACATTTCAAGTTTGTTATATTASACAGAAACAATGCGGTATTACTGAGACCTCAAGTGAGAGGGGAATTTCCATATGACTTTTGTACTATGTGAAATGAATGACCATTTTGATCATATTGCAGACAAATCATAAAGTGAATTAACTCATTTGGCCACATAAAGAAACAGTAGAAACACGTAAAATCATAACTCTTCACTCCTTCTACAGACTTACATTCATTTCCCCAGCAGGCACATTCAGAGTGATAAAGAATATTACATTTCCCAACTAATAAGATCATAAATGACTACTTGCAAAGTGTAGATAGAACAGCACTACGAAAAGTAAAGTTTAATTGATAGCCAATGTATTCCATGATTAAATTTCATATTACAGGGGTGGTCAAGCTTTCTCAGACCAAGAAAAGAAAGCATACAATGTTAAAGAGCCACACATAAAATACCTAGCTATAGCATCTCTCACACCGTTCTTCATTTCTTCTCCTCCCTCTCACCTCCCCCGTAATAGCCTCTGAGCCTCAAGAACATACCACAAGCACACCATATACTCACCACACACACTAGGTCTTGGCTTTAGCTCAATTCAGAAGACATAGTSTAAAAAAATAGTAAGAAAAAGGGAGAAAGTAAATAAGCAAACTTAGAGCTGCATGTCACTGCTGGCCATTCCTATTACAGAATAAACTCATGGAGTGGGAAATCAGAAGCTATTCACAGAGGAAGAAGAAAAACCTCCATGTGAGAAAGACAGTCTAAAAGTCTCCAGTACAAACACCTGAAGAATCGTGACTTATCTATGTAACAGGGAAGCTGGAAATGCTTGTTCCATGTGATGACTCCAAACTCTATTAAGAGATCAGTGTTTTGCTAGGTCTCTACCATTTGAGCAGTTTCTAGTTAGCATCAGTCCTCTTCACAGTTTTTTGCCTTGCTTGTCTGCCTTTTAAGATTTAAATTGGCCTCTATGCATTCCTGTAGCAGCAGGAAGTGGCATACCATGTTTATTCCCTTTTGTATATTTCTGGTTGGTATTGTATTACCTMAACATCATACATATGCACACTGAATGCAAAAGAATGAGAGAGCTATATATAATGGACACAGAAGTAGGAATTGAGCATGTAAACCTAGGTGACCATGTATTAAGTTAAAATACATTCCATCAAAAAAGAAAACCGTCTACTACAAAGTGGAAAGCAGATATACAAGTGAATCAACATTTCTAAGAGACATGTACATACACGGACATTTTATAATCCCAGGTAATCAATCTGATGATGACTTTCATCTCRCCTATAATCTGTGCTAAGTAGCATGTTACTTAGGTTGCAATTGTTGCCTACAAACTGCATCTTCTTAGAAACAATAAAATATTAAATAGTTCCAAAATATTACCAGTAACAGAAAAGCCCTTGGATAGGTGTATCAGTTGAAGAGCTGAACAAGTTGATGATACGTTGCAGTGTTGCATTTATTTCTCATCCTGAACGTAAATAAAGTATTTTTTTGACTTCGATTAGTATGTCTTAGACTTTGATTAAGTCTWACTAAAAAGCCTGACCAAACTTTTAGGCATTTACAAAAGAAGAAAGAAAGAAAGAAAAGAAGAAAAAGAAAGGGGGGGAGAAAAAAAAAGGGAAAAACTAAAAAGAAAAGATTGCACAACACTGACAAAGTTCTGTAATGTAATGAAGCAGAGAAAATATATCTAAACAAATTTTTGGTCCCCCCTTTCATCAGTATTTCCCTTAACATTCCTTTTGTGAGCTKAGGGCAAATCTAAATAATGTATTCACATGGTATCTTTAGTTTCACCAGGAGTATTAACATGGTAGATTTGTAAAAAATAATCAGWCCTACATCTGGAAATGCTTAAGATGAAGACAGGATACCAAAAGCCCAAGTCTGTCTTATTATATGAGTACTGCTTAGATAGAGCAGGATAATACACACATGTAAAGCTAAGGTAATGAGTGGATAATGAGGCTAKAGCATTTATGTTTTTAAAGGCAGAAAGAGCAACTGAAATGCTTTGTTTCTAAGTGTAACAAAATCCTTTTTTGTGGTGCATAAATTTAAATTGCTCACTACCAACCCCTGCATATTGTCAGACAAGTACGTGTGTCAATCTTGTGGCAACAAGTATACATAATAATTTGCAAAGGAGTGGGAGTTGTCACCAACCAACTGTCACCTTAAATGTCTTGAAATCAACTCCAATTACTACCAAAGAATCTGCAAAACAGTTATATAATTCTATTTTAGTAAACAACATTATTTTTGCTTCTTGTTAAGAAACACTAAAGGAAATGTTTGGATCTGATGAAATATTAAATTATAGATTTCCCAGACACTGCAGCAATTACAGATGTAGGAAGAYAATACTTCTTATAGCTACCTGTGAAATCCTGTGAGGAGACCCTCCACACATTCAGGATGTGTAAGACCTTTAAAAAATAAGCAAGTAACTCTTTAAAATCCACTCAAGGRAAAGCATCCTAAACTGTTGCCTTTTGAAAAGAGTCAGTCTTTCTCTTCTGCAGATACYTGTCACAATTATGTCCAGACCACCAATCACTAAAACTGATGTAAGGGCAAAAAGGTAGAATATAACTGGTATGAAAAAAGTGGCTTTCCAAAGCACTATGCAATGCTTATCCAGTAAGCAGTTATCAGTACTGCTRTTGCACCATGTTCTTGTTCAGTTGCACTGGAAAAAGGACACTTGCAGTAGGATTCACAGCCTAAGTAGGACTGCAATGCACAGTGACATGGAAACAGCAAAAGCTSTCTTCTTCTGCCCATGCTCTGCCTTCTCCTTTTCTTCCTGGAGTCAAGACTCAAGCAATGAGAAATCAGTGTGTTTTCTCTGCTCTATTTTTTTGGTTTTCTCATTAGAGAAAATAATTTTCAATGCTGACATACTGTTGGGATCACTTATTATTAAAAGGAACTTGCAAACTAAATGTCACCCACAATAAATGCGATAGGAGAAGATGATAAACAGGTGGGCAGGAGGGACAGAATTTCTGATATTAACAAAGCAATTGAACATGTGAGTATATAAATCTATTCTTTTGTTCATTAAGAAAAATGCTAAAGTTTCCACATTATAGTCCCAATTCCTCACCATTTTAATCTAATTTTATGATGCTCTTTGCCTTGTTTATTTTAAAGACTAAGGCTAAAATATTGTTAATAAGTTGTTAATAAGACATTAAACTTTGCYGTGATGTGATCTAAGCTCTCCATTGGTTTGCATTGCTCTGGTGGTTCACATTCATAKCTTCAGCATGAAATATTGCCTTTCAATGGAAGGAAACCTTTGTGACCTACATTTGTGAGAGGGATAATGCTGTCAGAATGAAAGTTTTACCCAGCCATCCATAAGAATTAATACTCTGTTCATTTAAAAATGGGCAAGTCAAGAAGCTTAAAGAGCCATGGTCATTATATACTAACCATTTTTCTGCAACTCTGGTATTTCTCTTAAATTTTTGTTGACTTAAAGATATGTTTCCTCTTATAAAGATAACTAAAACTAAGTTTTAGTTAGCAGATTCTATTTCTGGTYATTCTGGAAGCAGAAATCACTCATTTCAGAGAGCGTTGACTTTTTACAAGATTCTTGCAAGACTTACGAGCAAAAAAGGCTTTATATGTCTTTTGTCTTAGCATGACTCATGATTGCCAGTTAATCTGCATAGTCTTTTACTGGACATCATTAGACATACATGCCAAATCCATTAGTTCTATTGGTGTGTTTTGAGAGTTAATATACTGTTATGTTTATACCTGTCACCTTGTAAACATCTCAAGCTGTCTCTGTTTCTTCTTTGAGTCATTTTGAGCACTGCTAATAGGTGACATTTTTTTTTCCTAAGCACTGTTACACACCCACTCCCTCATGAACCTAACTCCCTCTTGCAGAGGAGAGTTCAGTGAGAATTGCAATACTTCATGTTGCAGCAGCACTAATTGATCCTGTGCTCCCCTACCAGTCAGAGCAGAAGGAAGCTTTCTGAAGATTGGCCAAAAGCAGCAGTATCATTTGGGCCTTCTCTAGTCTCTGTTTTGAAGGAGCCAGGCAACCCTGAAATCTGTAAGGTGCATTTCCAATTTCTAATAGAGCAGTGTCCTAAAATGTTAGCTCTAACCTCTAGGATCAAAAGCTTTCATTGTTTTCTGTCAGTGATAGACCTAGTCAATATAATTAATGTGTTTGACACTTTCAGACTCTTCAAAATGTAAAATAGCAAGTCTTTACCAAAAATACTACTTAGTAGCTGCAGCTAGAGCAGTACATTACAATTTATCTTTGAAGTCCATTACATCATGCCAATAAGTCTTCCTCACCTTTTATTGTAAGTCTACTGGAGAATTCCCTTCATGTAAAGATTCATTTAAAAAATCCCAAATGGCTAGCATCCCAGAAGCTTAAAAATCAAGGGACTGCCAATAGATTTTTCAGGATTCAGATAACATCCTGAGCTGCTGTAAATGGATCACAAAAATTGCATATCCTATTAATGTGGTGCAACTACAAAAGGTAGAATAAGGCATACAGTAAGCTGGGGAATTCAAATAATTTTGGGAACCAATATGATTCAGGAGATTGTTAGATGTGTAATATAAGCTCTTAAAATTATTTTTGTTTAAGAAATATTAAAAAGGAAAATGCAGTTGTATTTGAACCCGTCAAGGGTCTCTTTTCTCTGCTGTGAGTGTCCAACATAACATTCACAAAAATCAGAGAGAGATAGCAGCACGGCTTCTAAGGCAAGCACCCAGTAGGTGTTTGAGGACAGTAAGTCACTGACCCTACTCCTTCTCTTCCCAGAAGAGGGGCAGACATTTTAGAGAGAAATTTGGGGATCCAGGACTGGACGGAGGATAAGCCCTCCTCCAGCCTTTTAAAACAATGCTGTAAATTTGTTAAGATTAAGCTAAGGCAAATATTATACCAAAATATGCTATGGCTAAATGTTTTGCCATGCAGGACTGATCCAAGGACAAGGTAGAATGTTACAGCCTACATCACCAGATAGGGGAACATGCTCACCTGGGAACAAAAGTGCCTTTATCATCCCTTCACTCCTGTGGCAAATCTATGTGTGATATACGTCAAGAATTCAACAATGCAAGTAGGGGGAGGAAAAGGTTTCTGATCATGCTTTTTCCCCAGTGATGAAAATTAAACCCTTTAGTTTCATAACAGACTTTATGAAAAATCAAACTGATGTAAGAAATGCCAGAAGATTCATATAGGTAATATCCTTTTCTTTTATGCGTTTTCCCAGCAGAATATTACAACCTATATGGTATGCTACCATACTTAGCAACATATCATACCTTTAAGAAATTGATGTTTTGAACTGATTCTCCCTAGCATTCTAACAATATTCTTTCCTAGCACCAGAAAGTAGAAAATAGTCACTGACAAAAAGCCAATACAGTCTATCTGGAAAGACTGAGAGCATCACTTTAAGAGGAAAATGATTGTCTGGAGTTAATGTAGTATTCAGTATAAAATGAATTAGAAAAGTTTAGATAAAAAAAAAAAAAAAAAGACATACATGGAAAATAAGAAAAAATACTTCAACAAAACCCATAACTGTGGGGAATGAGAGGGTAAGATTTGTATGATTCTTACTCCTTACTCCTCTTTCTTGTGAACATATATATGCTGTACTTGTCAGTTAGTCTCCCAAGACAGTTCTTGCTTCCATTAATTTCCGTTCTTTATGATTTCTCCTACATGAATAATTCCAACATTTGTCACTATTGCTAACCAGAGTGTTCTCAAGGAGGGGACAGCTACAGATCTCAGCTTCATTCTGCATGTGCAATAAAACAAGCAGCACCAGAGGCAGCACTTTGACTGCAGGCTCAGACACTGTCATGGCCCCGGGCAGATGCCTCTGCCAGGAGTTTGGCCGCAGGAGGCGTTACGGCTCCTGATCCTGATTTGCCAGCTCAGCTTTCCGGCTTGACCTTGGCCCGGACCCGTGACCACCACGTTGCCTGGCGATGGGGACTGGGAGCTGCCCCCCCTGCCCTGCACCCTGGCTGGGGGCGGTGGAAGGGGCCCTGGCTGGCGAGACCCTGCCCTCTCAGCCTGGGGATCCCAGAGTGTGCCCCACACCCCCGCTGGCCCTTGTTGCACCCTGACAGCCAGACCGAGAGTCTTTACGTGTTCGCATCCCAGCATCTGAAAAAAACATGTTTAAGTTTCACCTGTTCTCATTCTTTTCAAGCACTTTTCACTGGCATTTGCAGCCTTTCCAAAGACTACGGTAGAGAATACTACATTTGCGTATTAAAAAAAGGAAAATAAGCAGTGTGTCTATTTACGTTTGCCAAAATTTCAAGCTAAGAATTCAGTGGTGGGTAGTAGAAGTCAGTGTCCCCACAAGCATTCAACTTATATAGTCTTTGTATTCTCAATACTTTTCTAAACCCATCATCCTTTAAAAAAAAATACAAAACAATTAAACTTGAATTCATCTCAGTTTACAGCTGTCATTTCTTTTGAAAAATTATTATTTATGTTATTAATGTGTTACTGTAACTCCTAGAACTCACAAGTTGAAGCTATAACATTGCCAGACAATGAAGTGAGTGCCAAAACGTTCCCAAGCAGCAGTCTGTCATTCAATTCATACCTGTTGCATACAATGAGTTTCACTAAGAAGACATTTTCCTAGTTTATTACAAGGACAGGGAAAGTAATGTTCTTTGCTGTTGGGCACATCTTTTCTACTTTTTTTTTCCCTTTATTCTAAACTGGGACAAAACTGGAACTTTATCTGATAAGTGTGAGATTCTGGTTAAAGTTCATAGTTTAAATCAGAGCAAAGCAGAGAGATGAAAATGTGATTCCTTATGTTTAAGTTGAGTAACTGACTGAAGAGCAGAATCATATTTTAAAACAGAGACCTTTGTTTGCTGAAGACTGGAAAGTTTTATTGAAGCTAGTAAGCTGAAATGTGCATAAATATCTTTAGCAACAAAAGGAGGTAGCTATGTTCGTTTAACACAAGTTCTGTATTACGACGATAGAGTTTATGAACCAAATGCACTCTGCAGCCGATTTCACTTATGTCCCATTAACTATTAATTTAAAGGCAGCTCTTGGTGCATCCCTGAGGCTGAGCTGGAGTGGCCAGGAGGCAGCGGCTGAACACGCCTCGCACGCCGGATGCCGAGACCCCTTGACCCGGGCTGGGCTGGGGCAACCATCCAGCCCTGCCGGCTCTGCCGGGGTGCTGCCAGGCCCGTGGGCGCGAGCGCACACGCCACGGCTGACGGCACCGCTGCCGGGCACGGCTCCAGCACACGTGAGGGACGAACACAGGGCAAGGAGAAAACTGCGCTTTTGTTGCAGTCAGGGACAGCTGAAAAGTGGCAGATCCTGAGAGACCCAGGGCACTGGCGGYGTCTTCGTGCTGCAAGAACAGCGGGCAGGCACTTAACCAAAAKGGCCCAGGGAAGCCCTGGCGAGGGGCTGTGCTCAATGCTGCCGAGGAAGGCGAAAAACCCCCGGGGACCAACCAGTGCCAGTCTGCCCCAGGGGGGAAATTCCTTCCTGACCCCAGACCCAGGAGACCAGTGGTGTCTTCACGCTGAAAAAGAAGCATCTAATTGCTACAAGAGCAGCACGCAGGAACATATCCAAAATGGCCCAGAGGAGCCCTGGCAAGGGGCTCTGCTCAATGCTGCAGAGGAAGGCGAAAAACCCCCGGGGACCACCACCAGCCTGCCCCGGGGGGGAAAATCCCTCCTGCCCCCCGAGCTGGGATGGGCTGTTCCCCGAGGACGTGAGCAAGGCCCTGCCGCCCGGCCCCACGGGCGGTCACACCTAACAGGGAGCCACCGCTGCCCGACCCCTTCCCCCCCGCRCCCYGGCACATCTCAGGGGCTTCCGAGTGGCAAAAAGCCCCCGGGGGGATCGGCCTCGGGGACGAGAACCCTTCCCGTGCCCGGCAGGACACCAGCGGGTGCTCCAGAGCGCTGGGGAAGGTGCTGGCTCGGACACCCCTTGCAACACCTTGGCAGCCCGCTCCTCGGTGCCGCTGCCGCTGGCTCCGCGGGGGATGAGGACGGCGAGCTCTGCAGCGCTCCTCAAGCACCGAGAACACGTTCCCGTGGCCTTGGCAGGCCACCAAGCCAACCTCTGCCCCTGCTCTCCAGCTGAAAAGGCCTGGCAGCCGTGGGCACCTCCAGGTGTTTGTGGTGCTTCTCGTCTCCCCAGGAGGTTGTCCCCATTCCCCGAAGGAAGGACGAAGCAGGATTTCCGTYCAGCAGTGGCAGCTTTGAGCGTGGCCCTGCCAGGAGCTGGGACTGCGGCAGGGAACCTCCAGCAGCCTCGACCAGCCTCCAGTCTCCCCGCCAGTTAATCCCCTGGCCCCCCAAAGACGCCCTCTCCCACGCCGTGGGGCGGCCCCGGCCAGCTCTGTCCCGATGGCGCAGCCTGGCAGGCTGGCGGTGGGGCACGGGAGGGTGCCCCTTCTACCCTGCCCGGCACGGGSACGCTGCCCTGCCACACAGGAGGAAGGCTTTGGGGTGCTGGCCCCGCGGCGGTCCCTGTGCCCGGGGGCTGGGGCTGCCCCTGCCCTTGGTGGCCGTGCACTGGGCAGAGCTGGGACAGCCTGCTGGGCTCCCTCCCTGTGACCCTGTGCAGCAGGCTCCCGGCATCACCAGGGCAGGGCCAAGAGTCAGGTCACAGCCTGGCCCTGCCCAGGGGCTTCTCCTGCTGCGCCACAAGCAGCCAGGTGGCCCGTTAGCCGAGGGCGACGTTGCCTGTGCTCTCAGCCTGGAGGAGTCCAGCAGGGCCCTTCCCCGCTAGGACCTACGGAGACCCCCTTCATCAGCACAGGGCTCGGGCACCCCTTCTGCAAGCCACGCTCCCTTCCCAGGGCTCGTGTGAGCAGAGGACATCATCCAAAGTCTTGCTGAGACATGAAGGCCTTGCAGTTATCTCCTGCTCTGCTCGTCCTGTCCAAAAGGTGTAGTGGCTGGACCAAGGAGTGTGGGAAACACCCTGTCCTGCCTCGCACCTCTGCAGAGTCACCTTCCCAAGCAATGGCCTGGGCTTCTGCAGGAGAGGGCAGCCAGTGCCTCTGGCACATGGAGGGCTGCTACACTTCAGTGCAAAGCTTCAAGAAACAGACCACAGCACGTGCCACTGCATTGAAACTTCATGTTGTGGACCCAGCTGAGACTTTGGTCCTTGAGAAGAAAAGCTGGCCTGGGAAGGCAGGCCAGCCCCTTTGCTGACTTCTACCTTGCACTGAACTTCAAAGATGCTATGGTAGGCCAAGTCCTTCCTTCTGGGATTAGAGTCACTGAAATCAAAAAAACATGTTTCATGCCTGCAGTAGTTTTCTCCAAGCTTTTTGAGTTCACAGCTGTCCTTCATCTCTGGGGTGCCCTTTGGAGAATTCTGTCTGGGACTGGAGCATCTCTCCTGTGAGAAAAAGGCAGAGAGAGCTGGGACTGTTTCATCTAGAGAAGAGAAGGCTCAGGGGCGATCTCATCAATGTATATAACTATGGCAAGTTGAATATGAGTCAAGAGTGTGCCCTGGCAGCCAAAAGGGCCAACCGTGTCCTGGGGTGCATCAAACACAGCATAGCTGGCTGGTTCATGGAGGCGATTGTCCCACTCTACACTGCACTGGTGCGGCCCCATCTCAAGTACTGTGTGCAGTTTTGGGAGCCTCAATATAAGGACATTGGAGGAGTGGAGGAAGCCCTTCGAATGGAAGAATACTATCTATCTGATAAAGGACAGGGAACAGTAGTTAATGAGAATGTATAAATATGTTGGGTATAAAGATGGTTTAAGTATGTAGTATAAGTTGTAAGTATTGGTAAGAATAGATTTCAGTAATGAGAATTAAGTACAATGGGATGGTTAGAAGATATATAAATGTATTAAATTCTGAGAGACCTGAGCATGACACAAATGGTATGGAATAAGGGGTGGAGATTATGTTGGGTCTGGGTGGGATGGAGTTAACTTTCCCCACAGCACCCCTCATAGTGCTGTGCTTTGTATTTTTAGCTAGAAAGGTGTTGATAACACACCAGCATTTTGCCTGCTGCTGAACAGCGCTTGCACAGCATCAAGACTGTCTCTCCAACATCCCCCCCTCACCGCCAAAGGCCAGTAGGCTCGGGGTGGGCAAGAGATTGGGAGGGTACATAGCCAGGACAGCTGACCCAAATCGACCAAAAGGGTATTCCGTACCATATGACATCTGCTCAGCAGTAAAAGCTAAGAGTGTGGGGAGGAAGGAGCAGCAGAGACAAAATGTGATGAACTGACAGTAACCCCCATTCCCCGATCCCCTCTGCTGCTCGGGGGGAGGAGGTAGAGAATTCAGGAGTGAATCTGAGCTCAGGAAGAAGGGAGGGGTGGGGGGAAGGTGTTTGAAAATTTGTTTTTATTTCTCTTTACCCTACTCTGATTTGATTGGTAATAAATTAAATTAATTTCCTCAAGTCAAGTCTGTTTTGCCTGTGATGGTAATTGGCGAGTGATCTCCCTGTCCTTACCTTGACCCACGAGCCTTTTATCATATTTTTTCTCCCCCGATCCAACTGAAGAGGAGGAGTGACAGAACGGCTTGGTGGGTATCTGGCATCCAGCCAAAGTCAACTCACCACAAACTATTAGACTGTGTTCAGAGGAGTGTGACCAAGATGGTGAAAGGCCTCGAGGTCAAGACTTACGAGGAACAGCTGAGATCACTGGTCTGTTCAGCTTGGAGAAGAGAAGGCTGAGGGGTGATCTCATCGCAGTTCACAACTTCCTCAAGGTAGGCAGTGGAGGGGGAGATGCTGACCTCTCTCTGGTGACCAGCGACAGGACACGAGGAAATGGAATGAAGCTGCGTCAGGGGAAGTTCAGATTGGACATTAGGAAAAGGTCCTTCACTGAGAGGGTGGTCTGTCATTGGGACAGCCTCTCCAGGGAAGTGATCACAGTACCAAGCCTGTCAGAGTTCAAGGAGCATCTGGACAACACTCTTAGTCTTACAGTTTAGTTTTAGGTAGTCCTGCAAGGAGCAGGAGTTGGGCTCAATGATCCTTATAGGTTCCTTCCAAATTGAGATAGTCTATGATTCTACTCAAAGGAAGGGTGCACAGAGGACGGAACCAGGCTCTTTTCAGTGGTGCCCAATGACAGGACCAGAGGCAATGGGCACAAACTGAAACACAGGAGGTTCTCTCTGAACATCAGGAAACACCTTTTCACTGTGAGGGTGAGCTTTTACTGAGTCGGGGAATGGGGACAACCTCCTGGGGAGACCGAGCACTGGCACAGATTGCCCAGAGAGCTGGTGGAGTCTCCATATTTGGAGATATTCAAAAGCCATCTGGACATGGTCATGGGCAACTGGCTCTAGCTGATGCAGCTTGAGCATGAGGGTTGGACCAGATGACCTCCAGAGGTCTCTGTCAATCTGTAGTGGTTTAACCCCAGCAGGCAGCCAAACACCACACAGCTGCTCGCTCATTCCTCCCCACCCCAGTGGGATGGGGAGAGAATCAGGAAAAAAATTCGCAGAATGAGATAAAGACAGTTTAATGGAACAGAAAAGGAAGGAATAATAATAATAACAATGTTAATAATACAGTAATGATACAATGTACAAAATGAGTGATGCACAATGCAATTGCTCACCACCTACCAAGAAAATGGCCAAAACAATCGCCGCTGCCTGGACTCCCCTCCCATTCATATACTGGGCATGACATCACATGGTATGGAATACCTCATTGGCCAGCTGGGCTGGCTGTCCCGGCTATGCTCCCCCCCCAGCCTCTTGTGCACCTGGCAGAGCATGGGAAGCTGAAAAGTCCTTGTGAAGTAGATAACCCAGCAACAACTAAAAACATCAGTGTGTTATCAACATTCTTCTTACACTAAATCCAAAACATAGCACAAGGAAGAAATTTAATTCTATCCCAGCCAAAACCAGGACACAACCTCAACCATTCTGTGATTCTGTGATTAACATAAGCTTTAAACTCTTGATTTAGTTTCATGCTTAATGGTTCACCTTACTTAATGCCCAACATAATGTGTGTTTTTCAGTCATATGGACAGAAGATTAGGTTTTGTGCTTGTTTTGGCTGGAATAGAGTTAATTTTCTTCATAGTAGCTCATATGGTTCCATGCTTTGGATTTGTGACCAAAACAGTGTTGATAACACAGGGGTGTTTTAGCTATCACTGAGCAGTGCTTGCACAGTGTCAGGGCCTTTTCTGTTTCTCATGCTGCCTACCAGTGAGTAGTCTGGGGGTGCACAAGAAGCTGGGAGGGACACAGCCAGGACAACTGACCCCAACTGAGCAAAGGGATATCCCATACCATGTAACACCGTGCTTAGCAACAAAACCTGGGGGGAAAGAGGGAGGAAGGACGGGATGTTCAGAGTGATGGCTTTTGTCTTCCCAAGTAACTGTTATGCAGGATGAAGCCCTCCTTTCCTTAAATTGGCTAAAAACCTGCCTGTCGATGGGAAGTAGTGAATGAATTCCTCATTTTGCTTTGTGTGTGCACACAGTTTTTGCTTTACCTATTAAACTGTCTTTATCTCAACCCACAAGTTTTCTCACTTTTACCCTTCTGATTCTCTCCCCCATCTTACTGGCGGAAGTGAGCAAGCAGCTGTGTGGGGCTGAACTGGCAGACGGGGTTAAACTTCAACAAGATTGAAGGTTAAGCACAAGTTTTAATCTGTGAGCAAATATGAACCAAAACTGGATTTAACCGATAAAATGAAACTATATATGTGTTCACTATGGAAGGGAGCCTGCTCCAATGACTTCTGTCCAAATGAGGTCAGCTGAAGTTATTTACGCTTACTTTGGTAAGATCTGATTCAGCACAGTGCACATGTAGTATAGAAATAAGTTTCTGCATATCACAGATCTGATCAAATATAGTCTAAAGTAAGAAGGAAAAACTATATGTAAAAGGCTGACCTTCTGCAGCTTTTATGATCTGCAACTTTGATGTGAAATGGTGGCACTTTTTATTTAGGAATAATAGTACAGATGACAAACATTTCTTTTAATGTCATATCCAAAGAAGGATGTTTCATCTGCTCACCAAGGAGAAGGTAATCTAAAATGACATATTCCAGGAAAAGTATTTCAACCAAAAGCAGTTTCTACATCATAAATCAAGCCAGTGGCACTGCATTTAAAAATAAACAGGGATGGATACATATTCGGGAGACAGCAAAGCATTATTACTTCTTCTGTCAGGTTTAGCTGCTGCTACAATCTTAAAATATTTTTTCCTTAAAAAAATTATAGAGACAAAATGAAGCAGGAGACAGTTTTCTTGTTTCATTTTCAAAGGAATGTTCTTTCCCTGTTGGAAGCACATCACCCTCATTAATATAAGTGGGAGTTAATCACAGAAGAGTGAAGGAAAAGCTTCGCAAAGTGCACAGACATAAACATACATAGGGTGGACATCTGCTGACAATGCCCTGTTTTAGATCATTCTTGAATTTGAGCCACACCTGTTAATGTTCCCAGAACTGAACTAATTTTAAACCCAGAGTACGTTGTTATTAAAATCCTGTCAGTGTGTGTAGTGCTACACGTGACAAAGGAAAACACATTTCTCAAGAAACGTGTAATACAAGAAACGATTCACTATGACAAACCATGCTAAAACTGTAGCCATTACTTGTTGAGTAACCCCAATGATTTCAATTCATCAGAAGGGTAGCAATCCAAGGGTGCTGGAGTCAAGACTTCTATAAAAAGACTGGCATGTTTATAGAATGGGAAAGGGAGGAGAAATAGTACTGTTTCTAGTCTGCAGATTTTTTCTTTTTCTTTATTTACAACTTTTTGCATTCTGCCTGTTCCATGGTGTGCAAGTTCAAGAAGCCTAATTCAGAAGTAAAAAGAGAATTGATGATGTAATAGAAGAAATAAAGGTATGGAAAGTTGGTGGATAGGAAAGTCTAAATTTTCTATAAGGTAAATGAGTTTTGATGCTCTTACTGACAAAAGACGTGAGCTGAAATTCAAGCCACTTGTGTGAAAAAATATGCGTGACATGCCCTTTTAGATTTATCTCAGTACTATTTCCATGCTTTGTCAAAATGTCTTTCAATCCTAGATTAGCTCCTTAGAGGAAAAAAAGTAAGTTTTTTGCCTTTTCCAGTGACCCAGCTTTGACAAATTACTCATATAAGTTTCACTTAGGGAGAAAATATTTCCACTTGAATTCTTTATTTTCAGTCTGCTGGCACCCTTCAGTTTTGGAAGTAACTATTTTTGTAGTGCACCTTTTCAAATGTAAATTATTAAAATTTGTTTAGCATTAATGTTAAATTTAGCTCTCCCAAATTATTTAAATGGCTACATCATTCATATTTTACCATTCTCACAGCTTCACCTCTAGAAAATACTACATTACATCTGCAATGTATTTCACATTTTGCACTGAGGTTATTAGATAGAATCATAAGAAATGGTGTAAACACCCTATATTTCTTCAGTGCCTAACACTAGACACTTTCTCAAAAAGGATATTAAAAGATCAGGAGGCGTCATGAAAAAAAAAACCAGGATATAGAAGATGCCACAAAAATAAATTGAAGGCTTTTTTGCTTAGAAAGGAGCGAAATAAAAAGAGATCTTATCTGAATTTAACAAATGGCAGATTGAAGTACATTTCAAGATTTCAGAATGTAGAATTAATTTGTCAGATAGTGGTGTCTTGTGGTTAATGCCTTTACTGTTCTGGCATGTAGAAAATGTCGATGTTTCCCCAGGCATTTTCAAGTCMGATCCTTGTTACCTATAGGTAACTGTGATGCAAATGAGGTTGGCATTTTACTTTACTGAGTCGCAGTAAAGGAAAAAACTTTCATGTTCTTTCTAGAGGAGGACATCTAACCGCCTGGTCAGTATATATCTTGTATATGTATATAAGATAGGATAGAAAACACAGCTATACTCTTTTCCTAAGTAAAAGCTCCAAGAATCTCCCAATTCCTTCCCAAGAAGGACTGTAGGCCTATAATTTATTATTTATAAATTGAACTAGGCCCAAACCAGCGTACATCTGCTGTTTTTAGTGAGACAGGAAAAAAGTTACATAATACAACAATAAAAACAGTCATTCAAGGACTTCAAACAAAGAAAAGAGACATGAAAAATTTGAAATAAAACATAACACAGGGAGAGAAGCAAGATTCGTCACACCAAGATTTACATGGGCTTGTAAGTCAACAGTATCCAGTTATCAATAGCTGCATAGACACTTGAATTATGTAGAAGTTTTAGCATTCAATAAGTTAGAGAAATCATTGAAGAATTAAATTACTAAATATAGCAAGACCCTAGAAAAGGTACATAAGCTAGAATAATCATCTTGGTGTCACTGCTGGTGCACGTAGTGAACTCTCTCTCAAATTTGGATATGGTAACAGGATAGCAAAGAAAATTTAAGAAAGACATAAGAAACTGATTTTATAAAATATATAGTCACTCTAGATAGCCAACAAAAATCTAATGAAGCTTTGCAGCTTAACAGGTGCTGCCTAAATAGTAATTGATGTCATGAACTTTCTGACATCATTCTTCATAAAGAAGTCAAGGTTCTATTGTAAGTGTAGCAACAACTTTTTCTGCATAGAAAAAGGGATATTATAGTTATCTTTATATCATCTTTAATCTAATAAAGACTCTATCTTTAGCTGTATTTTAAAAGCTGTATCATAAAAGCATCCCAAATTATGTAAGAAGAGAGGCTCCCATGCACTTTAGGAGCTTTGTTATATGTAACCGAATGATACCATAAGTGGCCCACAGACACCCAAGAAGCATATCCATTGTTCTGTATGCATGTGTGGAATAAATGTAGTTAGTGACTTAGAGCTCCTTTTGCAGTCAGGGCAGGTAATATTAATTTAGCTCTAGAAAAATAGCAAATGTGTCCCAATATGTATAAGTAGTAATACCAGCAGGAATAAAACACGACTTGCAAAACTCTATGCTTTCAACATTTACAAGCAACCCAAGTATTTTTCATATGAATTTGTTGTCTTCAAACAGATATATAGAGGCAGAGAAGGAAGAGGCCATGCAGGAGGAACACTTGCTATTGGTTTGAATCTGGCTCCCGAGGGAAGAAAAAGAATGAATCTACTGTCACCATATACTCCATAAATAAACTATACCTCACAGTAAGTCTTACTCTTGCTGCCACGTATGGACCTGTTGATAAAGATTAAGTGATCAAAAGGAAACATCACTTGCCCTCCACCTTACCCAAAAACGTCAGCAACTACTATTTTAAAGTGACAGCTGGCCTAGGCTAACCTAGGCAAGGCGTGCTAATGATGTGGGATATGTTTCCAAAGACTTTGTTTTTAGAAAACTTACTTTTTCAATGTCAGTTGATAGGAAGCAAATTTATTATAGCTCAGAGCATAAGTAAGTTCTCAGTAATGGAGACTGTGTGTTAAAATTACTAAGCCAAAATTTTGGAAAAAAACTTTAAATACTTCACAAACTTGCATATACTTCAAGTCACATTCTCTACAGTCGTTAAACCATTTTAAAAAACTTACATATGGCAGATTTAAGGTCAAATTCCAAACTCTAAGCTGACCTACAACAGAAATTAGAGCAAGGAATTTCTCAGATACATTTTTTACCCTCTTAGATCACATTATGGGTTCATCAAAGCCAGAAAATTGTTTTATCATTGGATCACTGAGTAGTTTGTTAAACCATTCCCTGAAGTTCCCTTTCATTTCCATAACTGTCAAGTATTAAACGGTTATGAGAGATACGAAATTGCTCTGAATATTTTATGCTGACTGGACAGCTGTGATGCTTACTGTAACAATACATACTTTTAAATTTAAATTTGACAAGAAGGGGAAGTATAAGCAAGAACATAAGAAAATAATCCAAAATAATTTTACTTAGTCCTCATTAATACTTCAGAAGTCTATCAAAATTCTGTGAAGACTCATGGGATGGGGGAAGGAGAGGGAGAAGCTAGTAAAGCGCTAAGGGAATTCAAGCAAATGCAACAAGATTATCCCTTCCAAGAGAGGAGGTATTTCCTAGGGCAATGTTAATGAAAACCCATCCGACACAAATACAATATAGGTGTTCAAGGAAGTTATTTACACTGCCCTGGGTAAGAGGGCTTTAATACAGCACAATATGAGCCTGCCAGTTTTAAATTTTTTACTTGCACTTGTTTTTCTTCTTACTGTGGGGAACAAAAAAAAGCACTTCATTTCGCAAAGTTGCTATTACCTACTACTAAGAAAGTTCCTAAAGAAAGGTTCTCATGTGCTGATCCTAACTGGGCATGCTTGATATGATAGCTCAAGAAGTAAATGAGTGAGGTGCTGGTAGCAGTGGAAGTCCTTCCTCTGAAGGACTTGGAGCACTCAGCATGATTTGGAAAATTCATCTGAAATATCCTGAGATCTGTAAAGATAAGACGCAAGCATGTAACTCTATTTGATTAAGTATTTAAATCTTAACAGATGTCTACCACTTCAGACATGAATCTTAATGCACTGGTCCATGGGATATTTGAAAGTGGCATCATTCTCATTTATATAAAATATTTAATTATCAGGACATGGAGAGTGACTTTGTGGGTAGCAGCTGGACCTGCCTTCTGTCTGGTCCTTATGAATTGCCTGCATATTGGTACAAAATAGAAAAACATCAACAGAACAAACTCCACAGGGGTGTATATGCTCTCAGGTTGCTTCATTTACTGTTCCAATTTGAGGCCCAGTCTTATAATAGTTAACACTGTATATAYCTTAGTTTGTTCCTGGGTTTCAGTATAGATCAAACCATTTATTCCGCCTCTTTTGTGTGGTTGTGGAACATGGGATAATTCATTCTGGTTCCATTCTCTACAAACAGTATATACAGATACAGGCTGGTCTGCACCATTTACTCAAGGGACCACAACTCTGCACCTCATAATGAAGACAATATAAACATAAATATTTTGAAAAATATACTGGACCTCTTATAGCCTAGTGCTCAGACCATTATATCAGAAGGAGACAGAGTTGGCTTCAGATGTCCTCTGACAGAGAGAATAGTTGAATCTGCATTCCTTACACCTTGCTTGGCCTATTCAAAGACAATACCAGTATTTTACGTTATGTGGATGTTCAAATATTACTCGTTCAAATATTTTTTTCCACATAGATTTTTCCACATAAATTTGACAAGCCTGATAAACATGAGAATAAATTTGAAATAATCAAAACTACTTCTTGGCTGTTAAAGTTTGGTTTGGGGTTTTGGTTTTGTTTCTTTTTTAACCAATAGTTATGCAGCAGTACTAACAGTTTCTCTTTGTGCCATCTGTTATTTTCATTAAGTGATATGTTATTTTTCATTCTGTTTGTTAAACAAATAATAAGAACAAATGTAAACTCAAAGTTCAGAATTCCATCATCCAGCATTTTTAATTTTCTGTGAACTTTCTCTCTCTTAGCTTGTCATTGTTACTTCCAAATGAACTATTCCTCTAGTACCTTTTTCCAGTTAACTCAGATACTGAAAAAAATAAAACTTCCACTGCTACACCAAAGTGCTTGTTAATATTTTGTTGTACGTAAAGACTTTAGCTATCACAGAATTGCAGAATTGTTTAGGTTGTAAGGGAACTCTAGATACCATCTGGTCCAGCCACCCTGCTCAAGGAGGGTCAGCCAGAGCAGGTTCCTCAGGACCATGTGCAGTCAGGTTTTGAGGATTTCCGAGGATGGAGACTCCACAACCTCTCTAAGTGTGCTAGTTTTGACTGGAATAGAGTTAATTTTCTTCATAGTAGCTCATATGGTTCCATGCTTTGGATTTGTGACCAAAACAGTGTTGATAACACAGGGGTGTTTTAGCTATCACTGAGCAGTGCTTGCACAGTGTCAGGGCCTTTTCTGTTTCTCATGCTGCCTACCAGTGAGTAGTCTGGGGGTGCACAAGAAGCTGGGAGGGACACAGCCAGGACAACTGACCCCAACTGAGCAAAGGGATATCCCATACCATGTAACACCGTGCTTAGCAACAAAACCTGGGGGGAAAGAGGGAGGAAGGTGTGGGGAGGACATTTGGAGTGATGGCTTTTGTCTTCCCAAGTAACTGTTATGCATGATAATGCCCTGCTTTCCTGGAGACGGCTGAACACCTGCCTGTCAATGGGAAGTAGTGAATGAATTGTTTTGCCTTGCTAGCATATGCAGCTTTTGCTCTACTTGTTAAACTGTCTTTATCTCAATCCATGAGTTTTCTCACTTTTACCCTTTTTATTCTCACTCCCGCCCCGCTGGGGGGAGTGAGCAGGCGGCTRYGTGGGGCTGAGCTGACATTTGGGGTTAAACCACAACACTGAGCAACCTGTTCCGGTGCTTGACAATCTCAGAGTAAAAAGTGTTTTCTTGTGTTCAAATGGAATCTCATGTGTTTTAATTTCTGTCCATTGCCTTTTGGCCTTTCAGTGGGCACTACTGAGAAGAGTCTGGTTCCACCCTCTTCATTCCCTCCTATTAGGTATTTATCCACACTGATAGGATCTCCCTGAGCCTTCTCTTCTYCAGGCTGAATAGTCCCAGCTGCCTGTCCCTTTCCTCATTGCGAGATSCTCCAGTCCCTTAGTGGCCCTTTGCTGGACTCTCTCTACTATATCCAAATCTCTTTTGTACTGGGGAGCCCAGAACTAGGCTCAGTACTCCARGTATTACCAGTGCTTAGCAGAGGGGAAGGATCATCTCCCTTGGCCTGCTTGCAATACCTCACAACCATCCTTACATCATAGCAAAAAGGCTGGGTTCTCTGATAGAGACCGACAAATGTATTTATTCTTTTTTATTTTTACCTTTAGACCTGTATTTCAACACATGTAGCTAAAAATTCCAAAATTCCTGTTGTTTATAACAGTCATACAAAAAGTATTGCATATTTGATAAGTTACTCATGAGATACGAAGGAATGGTAATAAGAATAAACCTGTAATTTTGTATATGTAAGTGAAAGAACTAAGAAATGCTCCCATTGAAACCCTCACTTTTGGGTCTTGTATAAATTTTTAGAAGAATCAGCCACGTAATTAAGCAGATGCCCTTAGACAAATTAAGAATAATGTTTAGTCCCTTATATCAGGTTTATCTCAGGAAATACTTTGTTCACCAGTATCTCACCACCAAGATACTKTTTAACAAGTAAGTCCTGAATATTTACCCTGAAGCACAGACATTACCAATTTCTGATATTTCTCTATAGCACAAATTCAGCTTAYGCCTGCTAAAGGTGACTTTGTCTTACCAATTAGGTATGCTACTTTTGTAGAACGTAATTCTTAAATAATTTAAAACTAACCTATCTGTCCTTAATMTCCAGCTGCTTGCAGTGCTCAGACAACTACTGGAAGTGTCTGGAAGATGACAGTTCAACTTTGCAGGAATATTCAAAAATTCAAAGTTTGTTTTAATTCCTTACAAGAGCAATTGCAGCAAAGAATCTTTTGAATACACAAAATGCCAGGGCATTGAAGTAACTGTTTACAACTCAAGCCATCACTTTTTAACTGTGGTCTTGGGAGAGCCAGAGCACCCAATCATTTACAGAGCATAAAAACAGTTCACAGTAGACATCACCTTGTTCCCACTTGACGGATATCCTCAATGATCTTTCTTAGCTTAGGATCTCAGCTCAACATGAATCTTTTCCATCTGAGAAGCAAGACTCTAGTCCAAACTCAGCGCTACATTTACCATGGATATATGACTCCTGTGTCAGAGCTATCACACAGTTGGCTTTCAGTAAGGACAAACTAAGCTTGCATTTACCTACAAAATAGTATGTGGTCGTACCTAATGACAGATGGACTCACTTTSCCTCTCTAGGGCCCAGTGGGTAAGGCACTGCCCTGAAAGAGACTTCAATTTATCCCCTAGTTCTACCTGACTTGAATTTATCCCTGCTGCTAGATTCTGAATTGGCTTCAGATTTAAATCCTGAGTTTCTCTGGGTGAGCCTAGCCTGAAGACTCTGGAGGTGTATGTCAGACTGAGGTCTAGGTGTAGCCTTGACTGGTCCATTGTAGTGAGCGCTGAAGTTTCCCCTCACACATCCTGGTTTCCAAGGGAAGGAAGCTGTCGTGGTTTAACCCCAGCCAGCAACTAAGCACCACACAGTTGCTCGCTCACTCCACCCTGGTGGGATGGGGGAGARAATCGGAAAGGTAAAAGTGAGAAAACTCGTGGGYTGAGATAAAGACAGCTTAATAGGCAAAGCAAAAGCCATTCATGCAAGCAAAGCAAAGCAAGGAATTCATTCACTACTTCCCATYGGCAGGCAGGTGTTCAGCCATCTCCAGGAAAGCTGGGCTCCATCACGCATAACGGTTACTTGGGAAGACAAACATTGTAACTCTGAACGTCCCCCCCTTCCTTCTTCTTCCCCCAGCTTTATATGCTGAGCATGACGTCATATGGTATGGAATACCCTGTTAGCCAATTGAGTCAGCTGTCCTGGCTATGCTCCCTCCCAGCTTCTTGTGCACCTGGCAGAGCATGGGAAGCTGAAAAGTCCTTGACTAGTGTAAACACTACTTAGCAACAACTAAAACATCAGTGTGTTATCAACATTATTCTCATACTAAATCCAAAACACAGCACTATACCAGCTACTAGGAGGAAAATTAACTCTATCCCAGCTGAAAGCAGGACAGAAGCTAGGTGCACAAGCAAGAAAGGAGCCACAGTGGAGTCTACTGGTTCTCTCATCGGAATGGTGGGAGACACCATAATATGGACCCACACAGCAGTACAGACAGCATGAAGGTATTAAGGTCCTGCTCTGGAGGCATCCATCTCCCTCCTCCTTTTTCCACTGACAATAGAGAAAACTTAGTCGACCATTTTTGTCACTTAAGTAATGTGTCTTCAGTAATGCCACTGTCTTCCTTTCTTCTTCCTCTGTCACAGCAACATTGTAGAGCCGGTGCAAACAGTTTCAGGCTCTCTGATCATTCCTCAAGCTAAATGCTCAGCTCAGGCCTGTCAGCCTTGTACCTGAACTAAAGAGTGCCTAGCTTGAGCAAATATTAACCTGCACATGGAGCTATACAACATCTGGACTGGCACTGGCTCACATCCAGGAAGMTTGAGGACAGTGTAAATGACATCTAGCTGTACATGTGGATATTTATACAAATATGCAGAAATTGGCAATTACAGATCTGCCTAATTAACGATATTAGCAGAGTATAGTTCTAATCCAATCTTTCATGCAGACCTAAGATCCACCAGCAATGTTACTGGGTGTATTCCAGGCTGAGAGCCTAAGCCTTTGAGCAGAAAGAAGTTTGAGCAAAGACACAAAGGACTTCAGTGGACAACATGAGACTGGCTGTGGGTACTCTGACCATGGGTAAGCAGACTGGCCTAGTGTTCCTTAAACAGGCCAAATTTTATTTTACTTCACACTTCCCTGGTTCAGTTAACTGTCCTTCATGGACAAAAGCCGATTTATGCTATTCCTGGCCAACATTAAGCAGCAGCTGGAGCAGCCTCTTCAAGCTCCATGAATGAGGGTCACCCATCTCCAGCATTATTAGACCAGCAGCTCTTGGAATTTAACATGTTCCTTAGGTGCTGCTGGCTCACCCCATAGTCCTACCAGCTACCCCCACCCTAGCCACCCCAAAAGCTTCCTATTACACAGGGAATGAGGAGATTATTTGGCCTGGGATGTTGTGTCGTCTTTGTCTACTTTATACAATGTACAAATTCACCTGTTCAAGGGCAGTTGTCAACTGGGAATCTTTAATTTATATAAGGTAACTTAGTGCTCCATTAGCAGTACAGAGAGGCAATAATTGGATCAAAGATTCCAACTGAGAGTTAACGAAACCAGCAATGCAAGAATGCAAGTTCTTAGTGGAGAACAACTCCTACTACAATAAAATTATGTTTCTTGCTTTCACCCAGGAATCCTGCCAGATACTATTGGAGAATTAAAGCAACGAAATAAAAGATAAATGGGTCCACTGAAGAGCTGGTGATTTCTTTTCTAAAGAAACATTATTGTGCATTGTTCAAGAAAATAAATACACAAATAAAATCCCACACATTAAGTTCTATTGCAGCTTCTGATATGTGCTATTTAAAAAAAAAAAAAGGGTTGAAGAAACCTGTTGGATAATTAGATCCTGAAAAACAGGTCAGCAACAGACATATAGGCACCATAATAATAAATGTAGTTGAACTTAAAATCTAAGCCTTTAGCCATAAATGACATGCCCATATTGGTTTATTGGCCCTTATGGGGTCCAACATATAGGAAAATGTTTAGATTTACTGCAAGGCAGCTTGTAATTTAACTATCTACAGGATTTTAAAAGCTTCTCGGGGTATGTTTACGCTGCAGACAGCACACACTGCAGCTCATGTGGACATTTGTGAAGCTAGCTTTAAATTGCTATCCATTAGAGCATCAATATGTGCTACAAAGCCAGCACAATAGGGTGGGTGAGTATTGTGTCAGTAATGCAAGGTTCCTTTATCAAATACTGTATATTTTTGTTGTTCATGTCTTGACATTTACTTTSAACAAACAGATGCCCCCAAAATGAAACCCTTATTTTCTTACTGATTTTGGTTTAAAAAAAAGTTTGTAGATAACCTTCTGTAGCTATCAAGCCAGATGCCCCAAAATGAAACTCTTATTTTCTGACTAACTCAGATCTTTTTTAAAAAAGTGTGTAGGTAATCTTCTGTAAATATAAAGCCATCTTAGAGTGATCTGATACACATTAGGAGAGCCTTTGCTTTGATGAACCTGAGTGGGACAAGTCCAGGGTGAATTAGAAAATTAACAACATACTACAGTGAACAGGGTTACTCCTCTAAGGACTTAATAGCAGCTCAGAACTTGAGTTGCCAAGAAACAATGAGATTTGCCTCCTAGTAATTATTTGCCTGAGGTAGCAAAAGAGTGCAGAAAAAAATAAGATTTGGGCTTTACACTAATTGTTCTCCCAAATACCAGAAATGGCCATCTGAAGCGCATATCTCAAGAAAATTTAATTAATAATCCTGGGAATATGTGGTGACTATCCATAGCTTGTCTTTTTTGTGTTCTTATTTCTACCTGCTGTCAGAATAGGACAAAATGCATGAGAAACTGGCAACACTAACATTTCAGTCTGTTTAGGGGGAAGGAGAAATGACATCCCAGAGCAGCTAGGACACACATCTATTGGCTGTTCATCCTGCAGCAAGAGTGACAGATGAACAAAATGTTTCCAGCTGCAGGTTGSAAGTAAGTCCTACATATATGTGATTTAGTGTCATTTGGTCAAGAGACTTACTCAGCCAGGTCCTATTTTTTCTGCAGAGACCAAATCCTGTCAATTACAACAAACCAACCTTTCCAGTTAGTTGTAGGGAATATTTTACATACAACAGTTATGCCTAACCTTATTACGCTTTGGCTGGCAATACAGATACACGGGAAAGAGTTCACATGACTCCAAATAGCTGCAAGCAAACAGCAGGACTTCAAAGCAATTTTCAGAGGCAGTGCAAAATGGGAACCATAATAATACAAAACAGGATATTTTGCTTCTAAGCTGTGAGTTGGAGAGTTACTGTTTCCTGTTTTGTACATACTGTTATTGTAATTTCCAATATCTATAGACTGTTGCTAGATTTACAAAACAGAAAAGATATAGGAAACACTTTGAGACTAGATTCCTAGATCCAGAAAATCTATAGTCCACATTGCCTAGCTGCACCCAGCCTGAAATGAAATGCAGAAGGAATAGTAATTGTTAGAAACTAAATTTAGAAGCCACGAAAGGAGACGTGTTTGTTTATAGCTAATGGCCCCTGATAAATTAYGCCAGCTGGTGGCTGTGGCTTCCCTGCTTCAGAGTTTTGCAATGCAATGAACCATACGCTTAGATGACTCACTGCCCACAGGCAGGGCCAACCTGGTTGATGCTGAAGAAGAGCTAGCAAGAACAGTGGGGCTCTGACAAGACAGACGGAGCTGGTGATGCCCTGTGGATACAGCCAGAACATAGTGCTGAGGTTCTGGTGKGCAGGCACAGTGAGAGAATCAGCATAGGATGTACCCTCTGTTCCTTTTGCTGGTTTCGTATTTTTATTTACTGTGTGTTCTGGTATATGAGAATTGTTTGTTACCTGATATGTTCTTAGAGCTGCTTTCTCTGCTTGTGCTTTTGAGTCTTTTCCTGTCTTTAGTTACCACTCCCCCTTTCCCATGTCTTTTTCATATGGCACTGGATTCCCCAAGGTATAGAATTTACTGAACTTTCCTTTTTGGTGGATCACACTCATGTTTATTCATTCATTTACTTGACAGAGATACAAAGCAGAAATAATCTGTACACCAGAGTTCCCTACACTCTACCCTGCTGCAAATGCAACAGCTACAAGAATACAATGTAATGCACTAATCTTTTAATCTTTCTGGTCTGACTTCATGGCTGGTGCTGCTTTAGGGCAGGGGTTGGACTAGACACCTCCTGAGGACCCTTCTGATCTGAATTGTCCTATTAYCCTGTGAACACAGGATAATTTTTCCTATGTCACTAAGAGTTGTCCTGTCACTGACTTCACTACCTGAGTTTCTCCTTTCCCTCCCCTTTATTCCATCAAATCCAGTTTATGGTTTCTTTGTTCAGTAATGCCTCAGTATTTCTGCACATAAATAAGGATAGGATCCACAGACTACAAGATTTCCAGGGCACACGCAAAACCAGTTTATGCTTGCACTTTACCTAAAACAGTGTAGGTCCTCCTCCAGAAGTAAATATGTAGTACAATTAATGACAAACTTGAAGTTGTTTACTAAAACATCCTATCTAGCTGTTATCCATTAGATAAAGTAATTATTAATAGAATCTATGTGAGAAGCCCAGAAAAGCTAACTTTGTGATTTTCTTAATTCAAAATATCTAAACGTCTCCATTTATCTTAGTAGCTTTCTTATTAAAGATATTCCTTAGTAAGGAAAAATCTCTATTTATATTATCTGCTTCAATTATGCTTTTTCCTTGAATATAGCAGCACTAACAGTGTACATTGTTACATGAAAAGACCAGTTGTCCATTTATACAACTCTATATTCCAAAGAAACAAGGGCATACTTTCATGTTGTTGCTGTTCCTCACACAAGCGGGGAAACTTGGATATAGTAGTTGAGAATTATATATCTCATTTTGGAAGAGACTACTGACATTGCTAGTATTGTTATTAGCATTTTTCGGCTGTGCTCGCATTCTCTGGTGATTCACCAGAGCTTCGGAGAGCAAAGAACTTTGCTATCAAGCTTTTAAAAGACAATGAAAAACCCTAGGAATTGTCACCTTCTTTCTGACTTCCTTCAGAAAGAAAGTATCTCCAATATCTCTACACAGAGCTGCATTGTGCATCATAGATGGCTCATTGAGTCAAAACAAGGAATTTTCTCCATGAAAATATATGTTCTAAAATACCAAGGACCACATGCAGAAAATCTGTAACCTCTGTTTTGCAGGGAATCATACCTTCTGATCATAGTAGTGCATTTTGGTCATCTTGATATCATTTCTGTGAATCTTCATTATATACCTGATATATGTTGGGAGTACAGTGAAATAATGACACATTTATTTGTCTCTCAATCAACTCCAGATGTTAGAAAAACAGTAAAAACTGTGATCAGTCATCTTTAGGACAGCCTGTACTCTGGCACACAGTCCTTCATCTCCAAATATGGTTACAACCATACACGTTACAAAGAGAACAGCTTCTTATGTTCCTTCCTTTTGTGCATAGCACAGGTCTGATTATGACTAATCACATGCAGCACGAATCATTTGAGATAATTGTGGACAAAGGCAGACTTTTCAATAGTTGTGCACACCAAAATGTTTATAGCTTGCTGAATTTATCACACTATGTAATAATAGACTTCAAAACTGAATAAAAAAAGAGAAGAAAAATCCTCCTCTTTGACATCCCTGAGCAAGCTTTGCGTGTAACTTTGTTGAGAAGTTAGTCACTAATCCCTTCAGCATAAGCCAACCAAATAAGGGGCAAAGAACAAGGCCAGCTACATGATTCTGCCCCCCAGCACAAGCCAGCAAAGGCAACGGGCAATGGCGTTCCTCTCATCCCCTGTCTCAAGTGTGAGAGTTAAGAATTTCTGCTTCCTGCTCATACTAAAAAGGTAAAAACCTTCTGCTCCACAATATATCTGCTGTGTTTTTCAGAGGGGCACATTAAATTGCAAACTTACTTTTACAGTTTCCTCGAAACATACACTTTACCTGAATAAACTCATGACAAACTGACTAAACAGTAAAGGCTTCACTATCTGACCGGGAAAAATAGACATGATCAGGAGGCAAATGTCTCCATTGCTTAGATAATTGCAATAGCATTTTTAAAATTATAAGTAAAAAAAAGCTCTGAGTTGGTGGTTATAGCTAGGTCTTTACTATGTTATGGGTCCTTGACATAGAGGGTGGTATTTTGATATGTGGGTCTCACACTAACGTACAGTAGCTGCTCTGAAGCAAAGTGTTCCAGAGGTTCATCTGTACAAAGGAAACTGAGGAGAGACAATGAGAAACAAAACGAGTCTTGGGTATTTGAACAAGGCTTACGATGCTTTGTATTTATTTTCTATGTCTAAGTAACATTATCTTGCTGGAACAGATTCAGCAGTTGGTTCACTGTTCATGAGGAACTGTATTTGTAAGAAGATGTCACAATAGCCATTTGTTTTGTGTAAAATAACAGAATAGAAGTGGAACACAGATAATGAGGCAGGCTTGGTCAGACTCCTGGTTTCAAAACAATAAGTCAGTATGAAGATCAGTTGGTCCTACTTRCTCATAATCCAGAGAATAATTAGGGTGAAAATAGGAAGCAATAAAAGCTGAAGACTGTACGTGACATGGAGTAAACTCATCTTCAGAGAAACAGTTGTGAAAGGCATGCTGTCGCGCTGGGCTGGTTAATAACTACCAATTGCCTTGTCATATGCTCTGGGCACATGAAATAAGTGGGATCATCGTGCTTGGATGCTTCACACACACTCTGCAGAAAACATGAATTAACCTGAGAAAAGCTATATGCCATTTAGTAATGCAATTAGATACTCCCACTGTAAGTCCAATTTCAGTACATTCACCTGTGGCACGAATGACTTTCTAAAGGAAAGACAATTGCTGCGTCACTGATGTATTATGGGATTTATTTGTTCCAGTAAACATATGTGAATGTCATTCTTTCAGGCTGCAGAAGAAAGGTATTCAACAGTGCAGATTCATACATATTTTCACTACATTTGTTTGTTTTTAAAGACGTGTGGGAGGCAGTTGTCTAAACATAGGTACCTAGAGCAATTTTAGATGCTCTAGCATGTCCTGTGTTGCTTCCTGATGTTGGTCCACACAGACACAGGGCATCTCTCGTAGGCCTAGTCATATCTGCCAGCCTCTGACATTTCTAGTCCCTTAGACTGTTTCAAATGTAACAAGTTATCTATATTTAGGTGGCTAAGCCCAAAGCCTGGTAAACTTATAAATTGAAGCTATGTCCAAACCAGGAAACTGTTAATTATACATCTTCCTCAGTTATACATTTTGTTAATTAAATAACTTGCCTCAGCTGGGATGCTACAGACACCAGACTTGCTAGGAGGTTGCAACTGCTCAGCTGGCACACTACCCAGCCTCCAAGCTTGCTTTTTTACTCTTTTACGGGGAGAAAGTGTTATAACCTCAGGTGAGATTTGCATTTTTCTTCTTCTTTGCTTAAGCCTTGGTGTCTAAATTGCCCAGGCTTAGTGGAGATACAGAATTTGGATACTTGAGTTTCCAAAAAACTGCTGGTTGTATTTTTCTTGTACCCGAAAATTTTGTTTGAGTATTGGAAGTCAGAGACCAGGAGTATGCTCACACAGTAATTCCTTTGCAATACTAACCATAACATGCCATGTAATATGTCCAGCTGACACTAAACATGACCCATCACACATAAGATGCGTAAGACACTTTCACAGTCATTGTCACATGTCCCCTGTCATGGCTGGATGTGCGAAAGCCACATCCCTTTCTCTCACACTCTGTAATAGCACTCAGTTTTGTACTCCTGCTGGAGAAAATTACAGCCTTTGCTGTACACAGGTCAAAACGTTAGCCAAACATTGTCTTTTGACTTTGAACCTCAAGCCTTCATGTGAAAACTTCAAAACAGACAGATCCCCTATACTAACTAAAGCAACTTTTACCCTGCCAAATGACAGGCACCCTTTCCCAACTTCCAGTTTTATTTTTCGACTCTCTCAGATTCTCTTCCTACAGTATGTCCAATATTTCTCTGTAACATCCATTCCAATGCTTGCCTCCACCTCTTTGCCATCCAGCTGGCTACTCTTACAGAAGGCAAGCCTACAGAAGAGAGCTTACCTACTTCTACCCCAGAGTTCAAGGGTCTTCCCTTCAGTCCTCCCTTCAGCACCGATTACTGAAAGTGAAGTCTTATGCCAGAAGGCTTCACTTCACTTTCATGCTCCTCCTTCCTTACTGCCACAGAGTGAGGCTGACAAACTCATTAGAGGAGCAATCAGTAGTAATCCTCAGCTGGTGCCTGGGCAAGCGCGGTGCACTACCCGACTGCCGTCAGTTGTCCTTAGCCCTTGTGCTTCCACAAACCTATTGTTCAGCTGTGTGAGAACGCACGTGCGCATTGGCCACCTGGATTTTCTGTAGGGCATAGGAAACCATGAAACTGTGCAAACAGGAAGGGTGTCAAGTGAATTATACAGAAATAAATCTCCAAGAGTCAATGTTTCTGACAAAGACACGCATTCCAATTGTTTTCAAGATAAGGTGAATGGTGTACATCAAAAGCAGGGTTGTGAAATACAGGATAAGTTTTCAGTTTGTGGAAGGTGACAATTGTCTATTTCTCTCTTCTTTTCTGGCAAAGTTATCTGTATTCCTATATCCCAACACACAGGTGGGAATTTTGCGGGCCTTTATATTTACTTAGAAGTTGATGCTGTCCTTGCATTAACCACTTTGCATTAGGTGCTGCATTGCAAGTGTAACAGCTCCTCTGAGCAGTTCTTTTCTGAAAAAAAAAAGCTATAGCATCCTTTGCTGGCTGCAGTTGGTACCTGGAACAACACCAAAGCACTTAAGTTACCAGTGATTCATTCAGGTGCCCTTCCAAATTATATTAAGACTAAGGTAATTGACTTCCATAAATTTAGAACAAAGGAAATGTGTTTCCTAATTCAGATTGCATTTGTTTTTAAACGAATTTGGTTTCCACTTTAGCAAAAAAAGTAGCACCAAGGTTATATGTTTCAGAATGGTCTACTACTTAAAACCGGGTTACAAGTTTCCAATTTTACTTATGGTCATATCTTAATGGCATATTGTAATATAGAAGTTTTCAAAAGTCAGTATTTTTCATACTGATKTTTAAGTCACACTGTTTTAAATAATGACAGAATGTGTTTGCAACCATGAGACAACTAGAGAACGTAATAAAACCATCAAGAAATGGTGGTGTGATCAGAGGAGAATTCTGGGATCCAGGCTATTTATACATCCCTCTCTTACCTCTTGTTGGAATGGCACTTAGTCTAACTATGGCATGTTTAAGTTTCCCACTCCTAAAATTACCTGAAGTGCTCAAAGTATTACGTACATAATTTTAACAGGTACAATGTCTTACTACTACTGCAGTAAGGAAACTTTAGAATGGGCTGATATGTTGACTGGAAATTTATCTAGTCCACTGTTTTCCTGCAAACACTATTTATAGATAATTCTATAACTCCCTTAATCTCAAAATTCATGTAACTTTACTAACCTCATGTTAGAAATCAGCTTTGAAGTACAATCGGTTGAGTTCTGAATCACACCAATGATGACTAAAGCATAGACATGACAGCTTGGAGACGAGCTATAAATTTCATATATGTCAATTTTTTCTGTTACTTTTGATGTTGCAAAACCTTTGTGAACAGCAGGCTTTCACATATGAATTTTAGAGGCTTTCTTACAGTACAGCATTTTTTGCAGCTCTTTGAGTTTTATAGATCTTTTTTGTGAGTTTTGTAAAAAGAAAAAAAATCCTCCCTAAATAAGAGACTTCTTAACATTATTATCTCTTGAGAGATTGCCCTAATTTGCTCAGATAATGCTTTTACTTCTCCTGTTTTACAGAGTAATTCAGTGTGATTAGTACAAATCTCCAGTTAAAACCTGAAATCCCTACTTGTATAAACCAAGCGTATCAAATGCTTATCTCTTGAGGAAAAAGCCTTTATCACATTTTCTTCCTTCTTGTTGATACTTCAGAAATGCCCTTGCTTTTATTAAATTCAGTAGATTTCCTTAGCTTTATAGCAACTCATATCAAACTCCAGTGTTTACTTGGAAGCATTGACTTGCTTACTATTGGAGCTTTTAGGGTCCACTAAATACGAAATTACATTCAGCTTGTATTATAAAAGAATACATCAGGGAAAAGAAATCTAGTTAATTACACTTTTTATTATTTCCAAGCTTTAAATATTCACCTGAAAAAAGACGCATAGTTGGGTTTTTTCATATCTTCTAATTCATATTAAAAAAACCCCACTTTTTCTTCCAGAAGTGAATTTTGCTTTGGTATTTCTGATTATAATGGCATTACTACATTAAAGTTAAAGCTTCTCCAATATAATACCAATTTCAAGAAAAAACCTTCTGGGTTTCTCAAAGGCAGCTTTGCTTACTGTAGAATAACAAGGCTTCATTGTCTGTGTGGAGATAGTTGCTTCTAAAACAGTTTTATGAAACAACAGTAAACAAAAGAGGACTCATTTATAAAATAGAAAAGCAGTGACATAAACAGAAATTGTTGAACATTCACTGTGAAATACTTGCATGGCATGAAACAGCTTTTTGCTTTGTCAGTAGAAATAAAGCTCAAGGTAGTGACTTCCTAAAAGGAAAGGAAATTTGCTTTGTGCTTACTCTCTAGAATTATCAAAAGACAACATGACTGAGAACATTCTGCTTATTTTTTATTAGAAATCCAGACTTTTTTTAATGCTAAGGTCTGCTATTATGTCTACTGGAACTTGGGGTGACAAGGAACCCACCATCTGTGCTGAACTGTTATTTCTTTGAGGATAGAAAGTGAAAACCTCAGCAGTACTCCTTAGAAATGAGCCTATCTATAGTGCATTGATGCAATTCCTGTGATATGTCCTTATTAACCAAGTTCATTACACTACACATTATTTGAAATTGTTGTCAGAATCGACTTATTTGTTGCTCACTTTTTCAGATGAAAAATAAGCGCCGATGTATGTGTACTTGATGGTAAGTTTAATGTGCTATTTTACATGCACTCTCATGGAGAGCACATTTCCTTTGGTGCCTACCATACACCGGGTACTCTATTTTTGGATATGCAGTATTTCAAACTTACTACAAACCTATTATTATCCCTCAGCCTTACACACCGCAGGGGAGAATATAATGTAGAAGAAAATATGGTAAGAGGAGAGAGGTTGTTTAAAGCAGTAAGAATTCATTGCTGTAGGTTAACTGGTACTTTTCATACATGTGTCAAAAATAATGTAAAGACTTTAAAATGAAAAAAAATACTTTAGCAAGCTTTCTTTATGAGATAAAAATATTGACATTTGTAGGAGATAGGCAATCAAGATTATAGATGCAATATAGTTAATAAATCACAAGAATACAGAGCTGGGAGATGAATAATTGCATAAGACTGTCTATTCTATCTCACTACACTGAGGAAAAATCAAGGGTGCCCAGATAATCCTTAACAGATGTTTGTCTAGCATGTTTTTTAAAAAGAAGATATTTCCTCAGTCCCTGTAGACAGCTCATTCTAACCTTTCATTAACTAAATTACCAGAAAGATATTCTTAGTATACCATCTTTTAGCAGGACTAGCCCTCTTTTCTGACTCCTATTGCTTGATATCACTCGCATTTCACACTGTATAAAGCATCCAAAATTGTTTAGGCTTTTTTGTTTTGATTTGGTTTGGTTTTTAAATCGTTAGAGATTCCTTTCCCATTACCTAATCTTTCTCTTTATTATTCCTCCTTTTAAAAATGTAAAAAATGCTAGGTACAGCTTTCATGCAAAATCTATGTTGGTTTCTTCTTTATTTCTGATTTGATGGCTTGGTAGACTAAAATATCCTGGAGATACCAGAGTCTAAAAAAAACGAGCCAGAAGATGTCACCAAAAGCGGGTATTTTTCAGGAATCTGATGATGGAGAGACCCTGCACAAGACCTGATTTGAACACACCGTTAACAGTGGCTTGGATGGGTATATTTTCATTAGCTTAATTGTCTGGGCTAATAAAAACTCAATGGTCTATTTTATTTGAGTTCAAAAAAAGGTTATCATTAGACAGTTTTGGGTAAAGGTTCAGAATATTGACTCCAGTGGTTCCAAAGTCTTTACTGGCTTTGCTGACTCCCAGCCCTCTCTACCCAGTCTGGCCCAGCTTTGTGTTTGGGCTCCTCAGTAGGGGAAAAGGTCAACAAGAGATTTGCCTGGACCCGACCTGTCCCATTACATCTCTTAGATGATATAACAGAAGTCACAAACCTAAACTGATATGAATGTTGCTTTTATAGGCACTGTCATAGGATTAAATATTATTGAATGAAGTTCTGAAGTTTTATTCAATAATGTCCCAATCTCACTGCATAATTATATAAAAAAAAAGGTGCTGATTCTTCAGTTCTGTGTATTGGGAGTGACTTGAATTTGAGGTTCAGTAAGAGATTCAAGAACTTTTAATTGCATGCAGATGGCAAAGATGAATAGAGTCAGCATTCCAAGTGAAGAGAGTTCTGTCCACCACCTTAGATGGTATTTTCCAGCTGATGAAGACATCTATACTGAGATTCGGAAATGAACAGTTTAGATCATGCTGATCCGGTTTGCTTCACTAGGACTTTTTCTTGAACATTTACGAAATTAAATTGAAGAAATATAAGCAATGCATTTTATAAACTGAGATAATTCTGTAGAATCACACATTTATTGCAGAAAAAGTCTATAATAAGGAAATATTAAGATTACATCTGAAGTTCACAAAAGGGCAGGGGTTTTTGCCTGTGCAGCTGCCAGCTGTATTCACACATAAAGCATGATACCTTGCAGAAAGTGAGTTAGGTGGTAAGTAGATTTAGGGACAGAGTTTCTCCTTTACTTGATATAGTCTACATCTGAAACCAAAATAAATCCTTTCTTTTTTTTTCCAACCCAAATCTTTCTTACTACTATGCCTTGGTGGAGCAGAAGTCCCTTATGACAAAATGGGCATTGGGTTTATGCCGACATAATCTGGATGGACAAGGAAAAAATATAAACTGTCTGCATAATAGATATACCATCACCATTACTGCTAATCTACCTGTGGGGAAAAAATGATAATTTCTTGGTTTTGTTTTTGATTTGAATATATTTTTGTGGGTATACTTTCTGATGTGTTCATCAAATCCAGGTGTTACTTGCAGCCGTACTCAGTATTAAGTTACATGCCATAAGGGCACATTCGTTGTGAAAAATAAATAATGGCTTTCAGGGAATGTTGCCACTGTTACAAAACAGTTTCTAGAACATATCCTATTTCTCAAGTGCACACAGTGCAGTGTTAATTGTCAAATGACAGAAATTTGGAAGAAGAAAACCAACTCCTTCCCCTGAAGTGAACTTGGTGATTTCTGAAGCATTACTGTTGGACTGTTAAGACTAACAATAAGACTCTTATTCTTACTGATGAGGAAACACATTTTTCCTATCATCTCTTTACTGGAAAAAGTATACGTGCATGCCATTTTTTGGTTTTTTTATAACTCAATCCTACTCCAAAGGACTGCAATGTGGTTTTCTTGTCCTTCAAAAAACAAGCAGCAAACTGCCTCTTCTGTTGAACAGAATATTCTGCTGTCATCATACTTCCCCCTGGCTCCATGCACTCTAGACTACAGGAAGGTAGCACTAGAAATGTGTCATCCCAAAGCTCTTTGACTGGCATCTGACCTACAACAAAGTCTTTGTAGATACCTGTTGCTCTGTTCTGTTTTCACATGTATAATTAGAGTCTGTTGCACAATGAACAGATGTTCCTCCTACTGTGCTGTATGATTGTTTTAAGTGACTTTTTTTAGAACAGATGTTCTCCTACATGCACTTCATTTTCTCTAGTTTTTACGGGCTAACAGCTGACAACTAATTCTTGCTTAAATTTAAGGACAAACGCTCATCAGGGAATCCCACCCAGGCCATGGGCCATCATTTCTAGTAATTAGAGCTAGCTCAGGGTCATACAGTATGCCAGAATACATTGGTATATCCATAATGAGAAGAAGAACAGTAGTCTAAGGAGCTAGGCAGGGAAACCATTGAGTTCAAGCCATAGCCCACATTCAAAATTAATAGCCTGCAACCAGATGAAGTTGCACTGGGAGTCAAATACCACAGCAGAGTTCAGAAACAAGAATCAGGGCCAGGAAAGAGGCTGAAGTAGGGCAACAAGCAGGCAGATGCAGAGGAAGTAGCAGACGTTCATAGGTTAGATCAAAAAACTCAGGTATATCTGCGTTATGCCCCTGGTAGAAATCCCTTAAATGCTAGCTGGGCATAACAGTCCACAGTATTCGTGGGGACAGCTGGCTCCTCTACCACAAACTAGTTGTCAGTGAGACATAGAAGCCAAGGGAGATCAGTAGTTAACTGTTTGGTGGATGCTACCAGAGGCTTACAAATCACTGGTAAAGGACTCAGTCTTTCTACAGGGAAATACTTAGAACTGGTTCACTTAAGAAGAAACTGCTTGCCAGCGAGGGTAACAAAATAATCCCATTTTGAGTGCTGGCATAAAAAGAAGTGATGTTTCTAAGGAATAAAATATAAACTAGCAAAATAAGTGTTTGAACATCAGAAAAGGTGCTCAGCTGCAGATCTGTTACCATTTTATCTGCTCCAATTTATCCATCCCTACTACATAGTCAAAGTAAGTTTTACAAATATTGCTAGACTTCATGTGTGCAGTTCCAGGATTAATGTATCTTACTGATTTGTCAGAAAAGAAAAAAAAAAAAAAGTAGGACAGGTGAACGGTATTGTGCATCAAATTAGAGATCTAAACACTGAAAAATCCAAAAACTGTTAACAAATAGGGGTTTGCAAGCAGTTTTTGGCTGAGTCCTTCAGAGTCCTCAGAAAGTATTTTTTGGGGTGAGGGTAGGGACCTTGAGAAATACAAGTTTAAATTCAGATCTTGAAGAATCCCAGTTATTCGTGGGATGCATTTGTGCAAGGAGCCAGTTGTTGATCAAGAGAGAAATATAGCATTCTACAGAAAAGCCAGGATAATTCAATAGTTTTACAACTTTTCATCATTCGTGGGCAGGTTTACATCAATAATAAATATGAGCTACAGATTTCCACATCAAACCTATCTGCATTAAAACTGAAGCTAAATCAAAGCATGCTATTGAGCACAGAATAAGACTCCTCAGAGTATTAAATCCATTTGGGTTTCTACTTTATTTTGTTGAATTACAGTAGAGGAGGTCAGGAACCCTATAGAATTTAGTGAAGKTTTCACTTCTTCTGTTTTCATGTTTTTATCACATTTTTATTTAGCTATGATTGCTATGCTAAAACACATTGACTTGCTGTGTCAGCCACCACTAGCATGTATTAGCTGAGCTGCAACAAAAACAATGTTATTTAATGCTTTCTGCTTTCCCGATGAACAAGTCAAGGACATTCAAATGTCACTGACCTTTAGTTTTTTTACTGTAATGCCTGCTTTTATGGGTTTTCTAAATCTTTTTACTGTGAGAAGCCTTGTGGCCTGGTATGACAGTCATTAATTACAGTCTTCATTAACTAGTGTAATTCTTATCAAAATAGATAATCTCACTGTCCTTTACTGTACATTTAGCTACACATATTCTCATATGAAAATGAGAGGAGGGATTTTATGAGTTTAATGACTGAGCAAATTATGTAAAAGCGGGTTCTCATACCAAAAGGAACAAGGTTTACCAATCTGTAACTATTTCCTGGAAACAGCAAATGTCTTCTCCCTGTTAATATGAGGCTGTTGTCATTTTTAAATAGCTATACTGTCAGAACACATATTTCTGAAAACAAGGCCATCCCTACTGTACATTCTTCAGATGTATCAAACAGAAAGGCACACCCAACCTCAGAGCATCAGCAGTGTCAGTGCGATAGAAAGATGGAAAAAGTAGGTAACGTTGGTCACTGTGATGTGTATTCCTTATGATTTCTGTCATAAAACTTTCATAGGTATTCCATCAAAGAGAGTTCAAAGGAAGATATTAACAGGATATTTACATGAAGCTCCCAAGTTTAACAGAAACCATCGGCCAAAGGTTGTAGAAAAGTAAAAAGTATTTCAAAATGTGAAATAGGAAATAGGTGTTGGGCTGATCAAAACCAAGGAACATCGAACCCTGTCCCCAGTACTGAGTCCCTGCTATTTCAGAAGACTCTCCTGAAGCACCCATCTTCAAGTCCCACTCACAGCTGTTATTAAGAACGGAACCAATACAGACTATAAATGTTGTGCCGTGCTCTTCATCCTGGTGCAAAGTGAACAGGGAGCTGTTCCTCACCATACGCTCAGACCAACAAGGACATATCGCTTGATAGCTAGCACGGGCACAAGTACTCTTCAGATCACAGATGGTTTGACCATCTGAGAGATGTCTTTGGTACTAATATACAGAGAGAGTATACTCACAACAAAATTCAAGGGTCACTCTAAAATATTGTTCTATGACAAAAAGATCTAGTACCCTCTCAGAGAAAAACTATCGGGGAAGTGGTACACACATTGCCGTGGTACTATGTTCTGAATGGACGACTATTTTGCTTTACTTCTCCTTCACTTATGTCTTGTGGATTCCAGTTTGAGCACTTGGTATTTTCTACCTTACTTTTTTGTTAGTTTTACTATTTAGCTTTGCACCTTGCTTTATAATATCAACTCCTACAACTTTCCCATGTTCTTTCTGGACTGGAAATTGGACTTGCTACTTGACAAATAACTGTTTTCTCAAGAAAAGTTATAATGTTGACTTTTATGTAATTGGACACCATAATAATGAATACAAAAAGAGAAAAAAGATACAAATTTTATAAAAGAAGAAAAGAGCAAAAAGAAGAAAAATTTTAGAGCTCATTGACTTTAAAAAGCAGCAGAAAGCAAGATGGGAAAGGCCTTTCATTCAACTCAGAGGCTTTGTACTCAGAAACTCTGTAAATAAATAAAATATAAGGAACATTGTCAAAGCAGTAGGGATGAGAACATTAAAAACATTTTTTCCGAAACAGATTGGAAAAGGGAGAAAGAAAATGGCTGTTCTTCAACCCAGAGCTCTGAGCCAGAGAAAATAACACACACACAGACAAAACCTTTGACAGTGAAAACACTAGATTTTCCCTAATTTCAAAAAGATAAAATCTTATTAATAAAAAATTTGTTTCCCAGGGGAAAAACAGATGAAGAATGTGGGATTCAGACAGTTCCTGAGAAATAAAAAGAAAAAATCTTTTGGAAAAAAAAAAAAAACAACAATAAAAATAGCACATCTACATCTATCATTCTCAGTTGTAAGGTAAGAGAATGTGCATGGTTATAAAACCTGCCAATGAGTGCAACGTGATAGAATTAGTTAATAAGGTCTCACAATGCCAAACAAGCAGAGGGTTCTCACTGTGCCACCAGGTGTGTTGTGTCACAGCTCACTGGCACACTGCTACCAGACAGCTGCTTTAAAAAAGTCTGCATGTGATGCTAGAGTTGAGGTTACCTAACTGTCTGTCTCTGTGTCTCTGAAATGGGTTGTTCAGTCTGTAGGAGCCAACATATTAACCGAGTGGCTTGGCATACATTTCCTGCCAGTTGCTGCTCTGTTTTGGTGTTAAGCGTCTRAAGGCTACTATGTGACACCATAATTGCATCTCATTCCCTAAATTACCATCTTTTACAAGTTTCTTACACAGAGCTGTGCAAGAAAAAATATTTCGTTAACCAATGGAGGCAATCTCATTGCTCTTAAGGTGCCTTTAGGTCAATAAAGTGTGAATTATTATTCATAATGATTATATTAACCATAATATCTAGGGAACAGAGTCACACAGTGGTAGGTATTCTTCAACAAAAGAAAGAAAACTTCACATCTTTTCCTACTGAGATGACAATTCAAGTGTGAAATGAGAGACAATAGGTAGATGTAGTCTGATCTGAAAACAGTAACAGCAAGGAAATCATATTTGTCAGCATAACAGACAGTAGACTCAGCACATCACATCTCAGGATGCCTTTCATAATCACTGTAGCGGACCTGGACCTGAAGAAAGATAATGAAGTAGCATTACAGATGTTTACAGGGAGTGCTTCCCAGGAATGATGAGTTACTTGGGAAAAAGAATAGAGATGACTCTTTGAAAACGTGACACATTCAGAAAGAAGACTGATATGAAGAAAAAGATTACATATAGGATGAGGATTGGCTCTAAAGCGTCTGAAGGTGACTAAAAGCATCTTATATTTGATGTGGTACAATGGAGTGCAATAAGTTTGCATTTGTCTTCCCCGGGGTAAAGGATGTGAACTTTGGCAAGTGTTATATCTGGGCAAGAGAAGGAAAAGGCACTGTTTCAGACTTGTTCAACAAAACCAGGCTGATTTAGTTGTATCAGGATATAAGACCTGCAAAGAGTTTTGAGCCTAAATGACACCCAGGAGGCAGAGCTGGCTGATGGGTGGGAGAGTAATGTTATCGTCTGTCATCATGAAAAAATTACAGGGTTAGGCCTTGAGAAAGTTTACAAGATTTACTTAAACTTAAGATAACAGGTAGATAATTTCCACTGGGAAACAGATAAAAGAAAGCAAATGATCACCATGTTGAAGTTTACCATTATCAGAAACATATCAGCCATTGAATTTATGCAGAAATGAGGGTCAGTAGAGACCAGTGGAATCGTAGAGGATTCGGGGAAATTCTGTGAAAAATTCTTCCCACAGAAGTTGAAAAGAGAAAAAAGACCTTTCTCTGAGGGCACAGCATATTGCTTCTTCCCTTGACATTGGAACATCTCTCTGTGGGTAACATTTTGGTACAGCTTTTAAATAGTGCAGCACAGACAGTAGAAGAGTATAATAGGGTTCTCTTCATCTGTTTGTTTGGGGTTTTTTTGGTACCAGAAGCTTCCATGTAAATAAGAGTGTATTTTTACTGAAGTGCCATAATAGGGGAGTTCAAATGCTGGCAAGTCACAAATCTGAACCGGATGTCTTGGAGAAAGAAGGATGACTAGAATTATTAGATCCCCTAATGTTACAACTTGGGAGAAGGGAGGGTGGAACAACAACAACAAAAAAACAGAACAGGGAATGGTATCTCAGCTGCAAAGAGATATATGCATAAATACAGGCTAATTCTGTTATTTCTATTTGCCGAATAATTTTCATCTTCTGATCATGGGCAAATCATAGGTGATCAGCTATTTCCTGTCAATTTTTAAAAATCTCCCATTTAAATGGCATCTAGAAACCAAAGATTAGTAACAAATCTAAGATGTTTGTTTAAATAATTCTAGTTCTTAAAGACTGTAAATCCCATATATGACAGCTGTATTACATGGTTTTCCAAAAAAAAAAACATCCTACACTAGATGCTGCCAAATCTAGTCATTCTCATTATATGCACTCATTAATAGCTCCAACATAGGAAGCACTTTGTAATATACATTTTTTAAGAGTCCTTTTTTTTGTACCTCTTGAAGTATTTAATTCAGCTGTAAATTCCTATATGCAGTAGAAGTATGTCTAAAGAAAATAAATTTCCTAAGTAACTTATTTTGTCTGACAATTTTTATTTCAAAAAAATTGAAACAAATGGTCAAACACAATTTTAACTGCACAAAGTTAAAACAGGTGGCATTTGGAGAACAATCAATGTCTATGGGGTATCAAAACTTTCCTTTTCTACCAGAAATGTCTATGGCTTAGTGATACAAGAAGAAAGACAAGCAAATGAAACYCAACACAACTGTTTCACTTTACAGATACAGCACGATTTCTCTCTGTCATTGTAGTGACTATTTGGCAGCAGCTGCTACTCTGTGATCCCTTGATCTTACTCCCTCTATTGGCTTCAGCCTCAGTGGGACTCACTTCTCTACTTGTGTTGACTTCATCTGCCTGCTCCTCTTTAACCTCTTCCTTTGGTCTTCTAACTCACTTCCTTTCTTTAAATTTCAGCTAAATCCCTGTTTGTACCTTGTGATTTGTTGTCTCTGTAAGGACTTCTGTGCTTTTTTGCAAGTACTGATACACTAGCAACATTATTTTCAGTGATTTGTTAACTGTGCTCAGTCAGAGGCAGAACAAAACAGAATGTCTGCTTCTGGAGTTTAATTCCTAGCTAAAAATAAAACATTAATTTTTGAATCAGGTAGCGGATACAAGCAAGCATACTTCGAATTAGCTAATAAAGTAACATTTCCCAGTTATCTCAAATATTATATACCTATCATTCAAATAACAAGCCATGATTTTAAACCACAAGACTACATCCAAGCTTATGATCCTATAACAGTAAAGTAATAGTAAATTCTATCTGATGATCCAATTTTGAATCTTTTGGCAAACTGATACTCAATGACTTAGAAATTGCTGAATGAACCTACGGTTATACAATATTTATTCAAATTACTTTTTTTGTCATTGTAGCTCTAGATATTAACAAGACATTTATTAGGAGTGGGTCTTTAAAATACTTTGGCTTTAGATCCCTAAAAGACTCTGGCTTTAGATCCCAAACTGAATGAAATTCATACTGCAATGTGATTGACACAAAAGTGTTGGGGACAGTACAGCTCTAAGTTCAGGCGAAAAGATTGTCAGTCTAATTGGATAAGCATTGAATAACGTCAGTTACGGCAGTCTTTATTTATGCTGAAACATCTTAAAATTAAAGGTTAATGCAGCACTAGAAAGCCTTTTGCGGTTCCTTACTGGAAATAACATATTTGCATACTTAAATTCACTTATGTGTTTTTGCTTGAAATATTTTTTTGTTGTTTTGGAAACATATCGACACTATGGAAAGTTTGAAAACATACTGCATGGATGCTAAAGGTATTTTCCTGCTTTGGAAGTGGTAGTTTGAAATCATAAAGCAGGCAGTCCAAAAGCCAGGAGAATATCCTTGTAAAAACTGCAATGGTTAAAATGTCAACAGGTCTATACTTCAGCTGCTACCGTTTCTGATAACTGAAATGGTACTGCTAGGCCCTGTACAGCCAAAGCCTCAAAAATTATTTGGGAAATACACATACTTTTAAAATTATTCCATCCATTTTCCAACATCAAAGTAAATCTCAAATAAGTCTTTAATTTGCATTTTGAAAAGCACCTTGATTGCTGGTTAATTAAATATTGATTGTTCAAAGAACACAATGAAATTTAGTAGGAATGCAAGAGATAAGCAAAGTTGCTAACACATTTATACAAAATTACTTCTGAAATACATGTATAATTACGTTCTTATTGTTTGAATGAACTCTTATTGTTCCTTGGAAGGATATTTAGCTTTTTAATTGGTAGTAATAAAGCCAACAGGAGCTTCTTAGTTCTTAGTTAATGTAAACACTTCTGTAGTTCATCTCTTAGGTCAAGGGGAACTGCAGAACAAGAAAAAATGTAACTTTGGATCTGTTTCTCTTACAGTGTGCTATTTCTCTTACACTGAGGCTCTGCAACACCTTGATGCCTATCCCAGTAACTCAATATGCATATCCCACTAGCAATTTCAATAAAGATTTATGTCAAAATTATAGACATTTTACTGCCTAGGAGAGGCAAGCTATTATGTTTATAAAGTGCACTATTTTCCCTTGCTGTTATAGATCCATTTTGGTTTACTCACTAGCAAACTCAACTTCATATTAACATGAGAAATGCAGAGTCAGAAATTACTCATCCATAACAATGGGACGAAAGAAGAAATCTGAATTCAAAATCCAATAAACTTAAGGGATATTCTGCTGCTGCTATGGATATAAAATCCGTGGCTTAGGTTAGACGCTGACACTATAAACACGCAGCAGGAATCAAATTTCTTAGGGGAATCTCCCTTTGAAATTCATTCCTGGATAATATCTTTACTCCCCCCAAGAAGAAAATGAGGGAATATTCACTCCAAACATAAAGTTTTGTACACACAAATTCCTTTGGAAAAAAAAGTCTCTAGTAGGACATTACTTAAAACTTTCTTTCTTTTTTCTTCTCCTCCTGGATGAGGAAAAATGTAGGAAGTAAGTCGATAAATGTAGAGGAGTCTATATATTCCTTTATTTCTTTTCATATTTTCTTTATCTACAGTAAGTACACAGTGGGTTTTAAATGTCATTTCTATAAACTGTTACTACAAATACATAGAAAAATAAAGTAAGAAATGTCTCCTATAACCAAACTGAGGGTGAAACTATGGAAACAAACTGTACTAACTTCCTCAGAGATGATGTATTACTATTGTGGTTACTTGGCCTAAGATGATGGTTGGTGGCACTCTTCATAACAGCAAAGGAAAGGCCAGGCAGAAATCAGTATTTTTTGTTCTGTTGAAATGAAGAAATAGGATGATTTTTTTTTTTTTTAACTGAGGCAGCTGTAGGTTAGACCCTTCTGCATGCAGTCTCAATCATTTTCTCCAACTGAGCTGCAATGTTTAGTTCCTCACGCCTCCTGTCCTTCCTCATACATTCAGAGCCTTAGGGCTGGGGTGCTGCCAGAAAAGTTCATTATGAAGAATATAGTGGAAAGAAAAATGATATCTGGGTATCTGTTCTGTTGGCTTTAGCTGCTGGACAGATGACTTAGATGGGTCTTTAACTAAAGCACTATTAGATTGAGAAGTTTCTAAAGACCCAGCAGGTGAAACCAGGAAAGAAAGTCAGAGTAATTTGTGACAGCTCAAATGTTCAGATGCTTATCTTTCAAATGTATACATCCAATCTGCAGATGCTCTCTAACGTCCAGTTCAGTTTGCAGAAGGATCATCAGGTATCTATATTTGATTCAGTTTTATTTCACATCTTCCTTTAAAAACATGTACATATACGTTAAAGAAAGGATTTTTTTTTTCATCTCTACAGAACCTGTATAATGTTCACAATTTGAATTTATAAACTGAGGCAGCTGATGAACGACAGACAGACAAAATGACTGTCTGCATTGGTTTGCAGGGGCTGAGGGGCAGACCATGCTGACAAATCCTAGCACGGTAATGAGCCCTGTATGCAGGAGGCAGTCCACAGCACGACTCCCTGCAAACTTCATAGGGTGTTGCAGTCTGAGACCACAAATCATTTGGCAAAAAAGACTGACTGAATTCATGGGCACGTCTGATTCAATTGCTGAACAAGGGACACCCAGAACCAGCCACGGTTGTACTCCAAGTAAAGGAGTTGGGTGGACAGGCAGGGTTATGGCCGTAGTTTGTTAATCCCCTTGTACTCCAGCCCAGCTGAAGAAGCAGAGCAATGTAAGCTTTCCCAACAGTATTTCCAGAGCATAGGCTTGAATTGAAAGAGTTCAGAAACTGAAAGAGTTTGAGCAAGAACCTTCACTTAAAACACGATATTGAAGTATTTCAGACAATATTTAAGCTTCTGTTGTTATTTCTTTTCTGAGGAACATCACTATCCCATCTATGGTACAAAAACGAAGAAGGACAAGAATATTTATCAGGAGAGTTAAAATAACAAAATATATAATTAAATTACAGCTGTGCAAAACATGATTAAATAATTGAAGGGATAGACGCAAGGACAGAGGAAATTATTTTAGGCAGTCAGAGTGTATTATTATGAGTAATGGGTTAAATCTGAGCAAAAGAAAATTCTAAGGATAAAGCCCAGAAATAAATTCTCACTAGTAAGCTCGACTCCTGTACAAAATAGTTTTTGCTGGTGCACCCACAAATCTGACCTGGGTAAATCTAAACTATATCATAATGAAGAGGGTTATATGCCAACTCAAGAGGAAAAACACACGAGAATATACAAGGCACACAGTGTGCCATAATAATCTTTGCTGGAAAGTTCTGCAGGGATGCAAGACTGAAAATTTAAAATTTTAAAATTCCAAAATATAAGTGATTGAAGAATTAATTCTTTTTCATTTCTATATTGTATGCAATTTTTCCTGCAATGTTACGCCTTTCCCGTGCCACTATCTTGCCAATCTATATCCTTAATTACCTGGAGGTGATGGAGAGAAACTCATCCCGGGCTGCGTCAGGGTGTGCGGGGGCGGATGGGCAGGGCCGGGCCAGGGCCTCAGCCCACGTCCAGGGTCAGGATCAGGTCCCGTGAGGGGAACCGGGTCAGGCGCAGCCCTAGGGTGGCCTCCTGAGAGCGGGGGCTCGTCCCGGGCCTCGAGCCAGCCCCGAGCCCTAGCACCAAGCGCCCGGCGGGGCCCAGTCACAGCCCCCCGCTCAGGAGGGGCATCCCCGCACCGCACAGCCGGGTGGCGGAGGGCTCCGCACGCACCCCCATGGCGGTGGCGGGAGCAGGCAGGGGGCCGGGCCGGGGGCCGGTGCCACAGGGAGCCCTGGGGCAGGAGTCCCCCTGCTCAGCCTGAGAGGATGTGCGGGTTACACTTAATTTCTGTCAGGTCTCAGGCATTCGTTCTTCAGTTTTACCGTTTTCCGACATTACTTAATGTGATTACTTAACATACCACTTGTTACACAGGGGTTATGGATCTGAGTTTGTGCTGATGAGGAACAGGGGCATGGCCAGGAAAGAGCAGAGCTCAAGGGTAGGAGGGATCGCCTGCTGCTTGCTCCCAATCCTCCACGCTGCCAGGGGAGCATTCAGCTACCAAAGCTGGATAAAGTCAGGGGTCAGCCAAATCTAGCAATGCTCCAGCCACATTTGCTTCAACATATCTTCTTCAAAGTGTAGCTATTATTTAAAACGACAAGGATTGGAGTGGTAGAGAGATATGATGCATCTTCTTTGGCTTTAACAGTTTATATTGTCTGACTCTTTTCTCCTGTCCATGGCATTAACCAAATGCTCAATTCATACGGGTGCTTCACTCAAAAACTAAGTATCTGTGAAAAACTCTATCCCTGTAAAGGAAAGAATAGAACTGTTTTCTTGCCCTATTCTCCAAAAGACTGGAGGGAAGACAAATTCATACAGTTCATGAATTTGTAACATGACTGCTTCCTAAATCCTCTCATCGTATCAGGGACAGAAACTGCGCTCTGAAAGGCTGCCCAGCAAATCTTCATAAATACCTTACTTATTTGGTTAGTTATGAGACAGGAAAGCTTTAGAGAGGAAAGAAAGGATATGAATGCACAGTGAAAAAGATGCTGTACTGTATTTTGGATGCTTGCTGCAGTAGACTCTGCTGCATGCACCTGAATTTTTTACATTCCAAGTAGTGTTAGCACAAGAGGCCCTTTGAACCCACATATATGCAATGGCAGCAACCCAAAATGACCAAGGTCTGCTCTAGGAGTCCCACCTCCTCCAGTTCCTCATGTGATTTTTATCTCCCCTGTGATGGTTTTGGGTGGGATAGAGTGCTGAAAACAGTGTTGATAATATAGAGATGTTTTTGTTATTGCTGAGCAGTGCCTACACAGAGTCAAGGACTTATCTGCTTCTCACCCCAACCCACCAGCGAGTAGGCTGGGGGTGCACAGGAAGCTGGGAGGGGACACAGCTGGGACAGCTGACCCCAACTGACCAAAGGGATATTCCGTACTGTATGACGTCATGCTCAGCATATAAAGATGGGGGAAGAAAAAGGAAGGGGCGAATGTTCGGAGTGATGGCATTTGTCTTCCCAAGTAACCGTTACGCGTGATGGAGCCCTGATTTCTTGGAGATGGCTGAACACCTGCCTGCCGATGGGAAGGAGTGAATGAATTCCTTGTTTTGCTTTGCGTGTGCAGCTTTTGCTTTCCCTATTAAACTGTCTTTACCTCAACCCACGAGTTTTCTCACTTTTACCCTTCCGATTCTCTCCCCCATCCCACCAGGGTAGAGTAAACGAGCAGCTGTGTGGGGCTTAGTTGAGGCTAGGGTTAAATCACAACACCCCTCACCTCTGGAAACCTCAGGCCTTAACCTGGGGTAAAGTTTGCCAGAAATTCTTCAGGAGATCTCTCCACAGTCTTCATAGATCTTTGTATCCCTCTCTCTCTCTTTTTTTTAAGTCTAAAGCCACAAAATGGTACTCTGCCTGCAAGGGTACTTCTCCACCAGACTTTTTCTGTCATCTTCAGAATGCAGTATCTGTTTCAACTGCTAAGAATTAAAAAATATAGTTTGAGTATATTAAAAAAATACTATATGTTCTCTGATGACCAGCCAATAGCTCTTATGAGAGTTTTATATTGACAAGGTCATGCAACCATCAACCAAGCACACAGAAACTCATATCTTTACTCCTGATTATCAGATAAAGTAATTCAAGCTAGCTATTCAACAGGTTTCACTGGCAATATTTCGATGGCAATATGGCAGACGACACCAAGTTGGGACAGACAACACCAAGTTTGGAGGGAGTGCTGATCTGCTTGAGAGTAGAAAGGCTCTACAGAGGGATCTGGACAGGCTGGATCGATGGGCCGAGSCCAATTGTATGAGGTTCAACAAGACCAAGTGCCGGGTCCTGCACTTGGGTCACAACAACCCCAGGCAACGATACAGGCTTGGGGAAGAGTGGCTGGAAAGCTGCCCGGCGGAAAAGGACCTGGGGGTGCTGGTCGACAACCAGCTGAACATGAGCCGGCAGTGTGCCCAGGTGGCCAAGAAGGCCAACGGCATCCTGGCCTGTGTCAGGAATAATGTGGCCAGCAGGAGTAGGGAGGTGATCATGCCCCTGTACTCGGCACTGGTGAGGCTGCACCTCGAATCCTGTGTTCAGTTTTGGGCCCCTCACTACAAGAAGGACATTGAGGTGCTGGAGCGTGTCCAGAGAAGGGCAACGAGGCTGGTGAAGGGTCTGGAGCACAGGTCTTATGAGGAGTGGCTGAGGGAACTGGGGTTGTTCAGCCTGGAGAAGAGGAGGCTGAGGGGAGACCTTATTGCTCTCTACAACTACCTGAAAGGTGGTTGTAGCAAGGTGGGTGTCGGTCTCTTCTCCCAAGTAACAAGCGAAAGGAGAAGAGGAAATGGCCTCAAGTTGTGCCAGGGGATGTTTAGATTGGATATTAGGAAAAATTTCTTCACCGAAAGGGTTGTCAAGCATTGGAACAGGCTGCCCAGGGAAGTGGTGGAGTCACCATCACTGGAGGCATTTAAAAGATGTGTAGATGTCGTGCTTAGGGACTTGGTTTAGTGGTGGAATTGGCAGTGCCAGGTTAACAGTTGGACGTGATGATCTTAAAGATCTTTTCCAACCTAAATGATTCTATGATTCTGGGATTCTATGATGTACCAAGAGGACTGCTTAAACTCAGGTTTACAGTACATCTTGTACATTTAGGTAATCACATTTCAGTTTAAGCCCTGGCATGACCCCACATTCAAGTGAATGTAATAGTTAGTCTGTCCACGTGATAATCCTGCTGGGTTATGTAAGGAAATGATTAAGGGTTTCACTATGTCCTGTCAGCTCCGAGCAGTAGTTCCAAAAGCATATTCTGCTTTCTTTGACAGATTTTTATGGGAGTGCATGTCCTAAATGACTGTCGGTCTGCATAAGGATCTGAACTATTACATTTGAAACTTCTATAAAACTGCTAATAGTGGTTATTTAAATAACATTCATTTAAATGTATATTACCAGTTTATGGCTTCATTCTCAGCTTTAGAGTTTGGAATTTCCTGCCCCCCCCTCCACATGGGCAAACATTCACAATGCTACATCTTCAACTTTCAATATCAAGAAACTAAATTAGATTCTAAATTCAGATACTCTCCTCTGCAATATCCCAAGTCTTACATAGATATAAACCTAGAGGTATAACGTCTAGGTATTAACTTACATGCTAAACACATATGACTACAGATCTAATCTCTGAATCTCTGTAAGGATCAATTCTCAATCTCCTGGAAATAGGACACAATAACGAACATAGTGTTTTAGTTTACAGCTTCTGCAGAGTTTTTGTTTTTCCAATTACTATCACAGTCTGCAAACCTGCAGAATTTCCTGAATCCCTAGTCTTCAGCATTTGCCTATATTTACAATATGTGCATGCAGGAGTGAGGATTCCTGCTTCCTGAATTTGGTTGCTTTCTAAGCCTTCATCTTCCTTTTTTTAATTTTCACTTGGCTTTGGTTTTTTTTTTTCCAGTCTAATTATACTGGGAATACTCGTTTCTATTAAGTTTGCAGATATAGGCAAATACTCAAAATCTAAGCCATAGTGTTTAAAATGTGGCAGTACAGCGCTTAAGATCTAAGAACTGGGCTTTTGACTTTGTCCTTTTCAGTCCAAAGGGACAAGGAAATACTAAACATCTAAAGATTAGGAATCCTCTGGTTTTCGTCTGGCATGTCTGACCCCTGTAATCCACTTATGGACTCTCACAAGTGAAGTAGCTTTATCCACTAATATATTTTTAGGGCGCACCTAAATCAGTGGTAATCTAACTAACGTAAGGCTGGAACCAGACTGAAACACAAGCCTGAAACACTTAGCACTTTGGGATTCCTTCTTTTTCTTCTCTGTGGTTACAAATGATAATCCATGCTATGTACACTTCTATTAAAGGTCATCTGACAGCCACTCAAAGAAAAACTTTAGATGAGCGCTGTCAGCAGTTTGAACCATTCTGCAATGATATACTTTGCAGTCTGAAATGGAACTGGGGAACTCTTTGGCACAGACTGTCATGGAAGCCAAGGTTAAAACATAGATCAGAATGAGACTAAGTCAAATCACAGAGCATAGATTTCTTGTTCATCATCAAACATAATAGTTTGGAAGTAACCATTGACTCGTTGCTTGGAGCTGAGAATGTATCATGAGAATAAGCTAGTGAACAGCATCTTGCACATTATACTAAGGTAAAAAGGAAATGTCTTTCTTTTTAACTTTCCATTTTTATTAAGATGTCAATGTCTAGCATGAAATCACATTTTTTATATAAAAGCAATTTATAAAACAAGTGGCATCATATTTTCACTACTTTTAATCCCTTTCCTGAGCTTTGGATACTGGACACTACTGGAAACAGAGACAGCACAGACTTTCGTGTGAAACAACTAAAATAAAAATTAGTAAGACCAACGTTCCTCTGTGACCCATATATACAAAGTATATACAAAATGTATGATGTAACATCAGCAACTCCTGTACAAGGATAGAGAACACTTTGCTTTGGTCTGGAGATAAAAGATGAATGCTGTGCATATGCAAAGGCCTAGCTTTTATCTCTATTTCCACTAGAACAGCTTAATTGCTTAAGGAACCGATGCGATCAATGGTAAAACTTGGTCTTGTTATTAGCTTAAATCTTGAATGCTATATCAGAAAGGCATTTTTCTCAGTATTCAAATAAAATTGCCCTTCTGGGGAAGAAATTTTTTTAATACTGAAAAGCAACTTTGAATCAGTTGTACATGACACATTTTGTTTGGTAAAATAAGTAAAATGCAAAATGTCTGTGTTTCATACGCCTCTCAGTTTTGGAAAGAAAGCTTAAGAGTCCAAAGGGAAATTTGATTTAAAATAGCTTTCTCTCCCTCTCTTATCTTTGCTTCCACCTCTCCCTCTCATGTCTCTCCAAAAATCTATCAATGAGCAATATTTTGTTGAGTTTTTCCCCCTTTTCACAATTCAATACATTTTCTAAATTTCTGAGGCTTGAAAGTTTTTGAAGTCCTCAGAATAAGGTGGGGGGTTTTTTTGTTATTTCATACCGGGAAGACCTTTCATTACTTATTTTTACTGTTATCACTGAAGATTGAACTAAACACACTGTTATTTATATCTCTTTAAAGTTCTTAGATATTATTTTTTTGGAAAAATTTTGAATTGTTTTTACTCCTACAACCTTTTTCTCAAAGATTTATGTGAATGTATTTTTGGAGAATGGTGACATGTCCGAACTATTCAAAGTACAATTTGGCTTATTGTTTTATTTATGTTACAGCTGGCATTACTATTTCCTATCTTAAATATAAATATAGCTATGATTTTACAGCAATTCGGATGAGATACAGATGTGTCTGTTAGTACCATCTGATTCTGCAAATGACTGAGCATTAACAGAATGTTTACAGGATGTTGATATTAACACTGCAAACAATTTTATTAAAGTCAAGTCAGGATGAGAAAGTTTTTTCAAACTACTTAGTAGATTAAACTGCCTCTGAATTGTTCCATTCTCGTAACAACAAAAAATACAGTACCAGTACCAAATATAACGGGTTTGTATGTTAGTCTTTCCTCAGATATATCCACTGATAAACACTTTATTCCTATGAATATATGGCTATTATTTTTTTATTCCACAAGGTACAAATAATAATCAAGATAATCACTACTCTGTTCAATCTAGATCCATTCTGACAGCATTAATGCTATTCAAAAACATAACATTTACCTATTTACTGACAAGATTCTTAGTGCGAGACGGAAGCAGTAAGACATGTAAAATACTGAGCTCTAGTAATAAAAAAATATTGATTCTAGCAGATGCTGATGATAAATAAAAACTAAAGGCAAAGTAGAGATACATTTATTTTCAAGACTAAGCCCAGGGTAAAGGTATCAGCCAATATCATGCAAGAAGACTAAATAGAGCTTTAAATAAAGACTGTGTGTAGCTTGGGTGCTGGACTCTGAATGACAAATAAGAATATCAATGAAAACCATGGCCATTAGAGAACATCTTCAGCAGTTTTGGAGTTGTTTTTGAAAGAATGAGAAGATAAGGACAGTAGGGCTTTTTTTTGTTTCTTCCATTTGGGAGCAACAGAATTATTTAATCCTATATGCCCTTGTTATTATTTGACCAGAGTTGATTATTTCTGGCTTGACTTCTGTGTCTATAGAGAAGAGATTTACATCCAAATAATTGTACTGATCATGTCTAGACTCACACCACTGCAAAGCCATGGAAACAGGTAGTTAACAAAGTTGACAGCAAACTAGTTTGTCAGTGACTGTTTCCTGTGCACACCTTCTCCTCTGCAAATTAAAAGCCTTATGCAGCCACCCTTATTTTATTCTTAAATTTGTTCATTCCTGCAGAAGTGCAAATGGAGCATATAATTTCTAACCTAAAGAAATCATAAAATACAGAACTTGCTTGAGTATTTCTATTTATTATTAATCATATCTGTTATAGTGGAGGTATTTACAGTCTATATATCATGTTGTTACACAGAAAATGGTTTGAGATGCACTCTGGCAACTTCCTGAAAGCAAATAAGTAATACTGAAAATCATTATCCACAGTGGGATACTCCTAAGGGAACATCAGATGTACAYCAGATAATCATTGAATTTACATCGTATCATCAGCTTTCTAATCCCAAAAGAGCTGTCACAGACTGACAAAAACCCATCAAAGCATTGCACATTGCGCAGCTGTGTATGCATGGTGTGAATGCAGACCACAAGCTGTTCTTCTGGCCACTTCCCCAATTGCCTTTGATATCTCTTGGAAAAAGCCAGTTCAGGTGTTTTGCTGAAAAGACAAAAAGTGGTGCAAGATTTATGGCCAATGCAACAATTGTGACTATCTGCCAGTCATGAAAATTTTTCCCTAGACAGGTCTGAAACATACTGAATATTTTAATATTTCATTTTTCAAGTTATCTATTCTACTGAGCAAAATGAGGCATGTAGGGCATGATTTTCAAAACAAGTGGAAATGGCACATGTTAGTGTGCATTTAGTGGTAAAAATTTCCCTGGAGTTGATAAGGGTAAAAGTTCTAATGTCACCAAATATATATATTTTTTTAAATAATTTACTATCTAAAATAATAAAAAAATTGCAAGTGTCACTGTATTTATACTGTTATCACAAAACACAGTATCACATAAAAATAAAGTAGCACAAGTTGCAGAAAGAGAAAAATAAAAAGCTGTAAAACCTCAAATCACTAAGTCCTTTGCAAAGAACTTTCAGGGTCCCTTCATATTCCTATTATTCTATGTATGGTGTGAAATATGGATGATCATTCCAATATATGGATGATAATTCCAACACAATGAGAAAGATATAAGAAATCTTTAGCGCAAACAGTATAATTTCCACTTAATTAGCTATCTCATTATAGCAGAGGAGGAAATTAGTAACTGTATTGTCAATAATCACATAAACAGAACTGATCAGTAATGTCTGGTGTATGTTTTTAATGGTCAAATGTAGTTTCCAACTATTCGAAATCTCCCACAGGAAAACTGAACTTTCATCAACATTTTTTAAGGATCAGTCAAGAAAAACAAAGTGCCATTTTTGCTTGGGTGAGTAAGCTAATACCAAGACTACTTAATGTCCCAGGATGAAGTTCATTACTTCAGTGTACTGTACCCACTTCAATTACACTTTGTACAGCCAGACTAAAGACCTCTTGTGTGGGAGACAAGACTTTTGAACAAGCTGTACCATGATCCTTTTGATGAGTTCCTTCCAGGAACTAAAAATTACCACAGTTTTCAGTCTTCCATTATACAGGTACTGTGCATGTTCTGTGTCCTATTAAGCCCCGAAAAAAAAAGATATTTCATCGAATTTCACTGCAGATCTTCATTGTCAATATAGTGCCTTGACTATATAGTGTCTGCATATTATGATAATAAAAGTATTATGAGAACGTACCAGAAGACAATTATAAGAAGGTACCAAAGACATAGAAAGGGAATAACCTCTTTTATTGAACCAAACTGAAATTTGGCTCAATTCAACATTTGTATCAGACTGAGGTGCCACAGTAACTTTTGGTGCAATAGCTGAGATGTCCATGCCTTCACACATTTAAGTTGTTGAGCTCCTTTTAGACCAGGGGAAATTAGAAATATTTGTGGATTTTTCCAGCATTGTGGATTTCTCCAGCAATTTGAAATGTCAAAAAGCATTGTGCATTCATAAGACTATAAAACAAACTGCTGAGGTCTTAATTTGTCTATTATCCCAAGCTTATGAGGATTTCAGAGGGTAATATTCAGTTGACAACACTCAGTAAAGATTACTTTCAAAAACTTTTTAAAAAGGAGGGTAATGAGACTGGAAGTATGTAGGCTGATAAAGTCACAAATCCACCATCAGAGACAAAGAGTTGATTTTTTTATATTTAAACTTAAAATGTTTCTCCTGAAATCATGAAGCAAATTTTTAATGTTCCTTATTCATAACTGTGGGAGGATATTTTAAGTCAGAGGAAATTCTACTTCCTGTGTTGTATTTATTTCCAGTTATATAAACTTGACACTTGAATTCTTCAGGAAAACAGCTAAGCTTCATCACAGCTTGCTTCGATGTGCTAAAAATTTTTACCTTGTCATTAACTAGGGGGGGGAGGGGAAAGAAAGAAAGGTAGAATGAAAAGCACTTAAAGGTTGAGACTTTTTGTATTTCTAGCTGAACAAGAAGCAGTTTGTGCATATACTGCTTAACTCCCGAGGGTCATAGGTAACAGTCAACACAATAACTATGAGCATCAAGACATGTCAGCTGGCAATCAGGTTCAAAACAAGCAAAAACCAACAGTGCTTCACACAAAAGCCATGTAATTCAAGGTCAAAAAATATGATGAATGCTAAAGTTAAGGAGAAATTAGATGAACTCTTGGAAAGGTAATCTGCATTTGATTATAAAATAGACAGAACCTGCATTCAGCTGAGGAAATCTTCTGAGATGAAAACAGTGGAGGTCTGGGGCACATTGTAGTCACTTACTGACCTGCTTTAATGGCATCTCCTTGTGGCCACTATTGTAGACAGGTGCCTGGGATAAATGAATCTTTGTTTTGGCCCAGTATCGCTGTTTTATGGCTTCCCATTTAGTCACTAGGAAAGAAATATGCGATTTTGAAATTTGTGCTCTTTTGACACTCTATTTACTCTGTGCTTTCACTTTTGTAAGACTTCTGCTAGAGGGAATGAGAAGAAATGATATTTTTAATTATTAGTTTTTAGTTTGATTATATGTTCCTCAGGACAGGAATTGGTTAGCATAATAAGTAATAAATTACAATAAGAACCTTGTCTGTCAAATTCAGTGGGTTTTCTGGCATTCTCTGAAAACCAAAAATCGTAAAACCTAGTCAATCACAATTTTAAATCTAAGTTCTAGGGTTAGGAGATGTTATATTAATTCCTGCAAGGATTTAGAAAAAAAAGAGCAAATTCATATAAAGGTGCAAAATTTGCATGTATTTTATGAAATTTATTGAAGAAATTCATTTTAAGGTAAATAGCTATGACTTTATATATGTTCACTCTTTATTAATACTGAAAATAATTATCTAAGGGATTGTATGAATGATTTTTCTAGGCCAGCATGCAAAACCAACAACCAGGAAAGAAGAATTGTAAATCCCGGACACAGATCACTGTATGCTCTTTTCCTCAGGTCTTGCTTTATTTCAAAAACAAAACAAAACAAAACAAAACAAAACAAAACTCAAAACCAGAACAAATTGATTTAAACTACAGTTCAGATTATCCAAGGCTTTTGTAGGTTCAGTCAGCTGGGAGAGGTTAAATCCTTCTTACCTAATGTCCCAGCTTGCACTGTACTCTATCCCAGTTCCCCACCACAATCACTACATGTGCAGAAACGCAGTAAACCCTGAGATCTCAAAACATCATCACACCCTGTCATGCTACTTGATGTTAGGGGGAAAAAAAAGTCAAAAAAAAAGCATTGACTGGTATTCTCAAAATTTCTCTATCTAGAGCCATCTTCTGGGAATTCAAAACCAGATCAGTATCCTTCTTAACTAACTATAACATAGAGTTAACTGTTCATACTTAGCAGTTATCTTGACATCCCAAATACCTCAATGTAGAATTAAATGCCAGTGAAGAGCTCTCCATGGAATTAGTGCTTAAAAGCCTCCATCTCGACATTCAATTTTTATCTGTAGTAATCCCATAAGAAATCTGAGACATCATTTAATATTTGCTTTAATAGGCTTCCTAAGAATTAGATTAGGAAACAAAAAGGAAAAGCTTTTTTCTTTGAGTAAATTTGAGCTATTCAGAGCCTTGTCAGTAATCTTGGAAAAATTCAAAGACACAAATAGAATGACTAGTTGTTACGTTGAGGTCACATATATGAGAACAGGAAAGCATTTTTACAGTTGTGTGCCTCAGCACCGTATTAAGAAGTATTTTTAATTTTCTCTTTGAAGAATGAGATGCTCAGAACTTGTCACACAAGCAATATCAGTTGTGTGGTCTTCCAAGCACATTTTTTAGTGCAATTCTAATATTGCAATGCGATCATCAACATAAGCAATTGAAATTGATTTTTGTGGGGTATGATGTGAGTACTATTCCAAAAAGCGTTTATCTTCTCAGACTTGAGACAACTTCTAGCAAGGTATGATTTAGTTTTCAGATTATTGTCAAGAAATAACTTTGGCACGATCTTCTATTTGTTTCTTTTAAAATATATTTAGTGCTTAACGGAAACAAAGAACAGAAAATCAATTATACTTGTCAATGTTTTGACAAGCAAGCACAAGTGTGCAAGTACTGCACAATCACTCTTCCATGAAAAAGAGAAATAGATGCTGCTTAGGGGGTCTGATGTTTTAAAATAATATAAAAGCAACTCTTAAGCTCAAGGGCACTGTTTTATTCATCATTGACAAGAATAGCAGGTGGTGAGTCATGACTGGTTTTTTAAACTCATTCACTCACTTTCCATGCCTCTCTTTTTAGCTGCTGAACTTGCAATACCATCTGCTTGCAGCCTTCAGTGACTGAAGTTGCCTCTAGCTGAGACCAAAGCCATGAATATTTAACACCTGCAAAGAGAAGCAGTAGTTCTCTCAAGACCAGCACCTAAGCTTAGTGGGCTTTTGAAAACTTGGGTCTGCATTCTCCATCACTAGTCACAGTCAAGTACCTGTGTGACAAATTCAATAAACATAGAAGCAGATTGCGGCTACTTCCTGGGTCCCAAATCTCAGGGTAAAGGTCCATTTTGGCAGCACTCCTAGCTTAGAATATGCTTACCTTTTCTGCTTATTGTCTTCTCCCATACAACTCTTTGCAGGACCCTTTAGGGTTCACACAGGGGAAAAACAACAGAAAAGGGGGAAAGAAAGGAAACGGATATTCCTACCCCATCCTCCTAGRAAGGCATTACAAGACAGCAGTACCCAGGAGAGACCTAGCAGCCAGAAATCGCAAGTGAGAAAGGACAATACTTAAGCCAGGGCTGTTGCACCAGATCATTCCTTGATCCTGCTTAATCATATATAGCCTTTGAGTCTAGACTGAGAGAAAAGGCCTGAAACAGACAGGCTAGTGTGATAAGAGACAATAAAAAAATACTTGAATAATTCCATTCTTTGAAATTTCATGCAAAATTTTACTTTTATTTATTTATTTGTTGATGGTCTGGTATACTGAGTCTATTAAACCTATTCACAATAAAATTATGTGAGTGTAAGTAAATTAAAAAGCCAAAGGATGGGGCAAAGATAAAATACGATACAGCTACATGATTCTCTCCCAATAACAAGATGCCAAAAACCAGGGCTCTTTCAAAAACATCTTCCTTTTTGCACAGGACCTCTTGAAAAATTGCAAAAAAAATGACATAACCATATCTGTTCATTCTAAGTTCAATTTATGGTCTCTTCTCACTACTGTAAAAAAGAAATTTCATATCTGAAACTACAATTTTTTTCACTTGGTTTCTATGGTGATTATAGGTATTTTCAGGGATAGATTTGGAGAAATTATTTTCACATTTGTTCTAGAGCATGGTCTTTTAACAGAGACATTGACTGTGAAAAAAGAATAGGAAATAAATTCTGTAAGAGAATCTCTAATACTTTAAAACGTATATTTCAATTTAGCACAAGTTTCATGCCAATGCATGATGTGGCAATTCTGATGGAATAAGTTATGCAAACGACCTTTAGTGATATTTTGGAAAGTAATTTGCAAAATGTAGTCCACACACTATATACCTCCTGTCTTTTACTCATTTACTACTGTTATTGAAGTGTAGCCAAGTGTTTTCTTAACAGTTTACTGACACTACCTGCAGCAGTTAAGAAACAGTTTCTGAGTCTGGTCAACAAAGGCAGGAATCTGGGTAATATTTATGAAGAGGAAAATCAAAACCTTTTGAACTTGAACTATAGACCTCTCTTGCTAGAGAGGTGCCCTTCTGTGGTGGGATATCTAACAACAACTGCAGAAAGAGCTTCATATAGTGTTCTTCAGAAATATAGGTGAAGTAAATAAAGCCATGTGTTTTAATGCTCAGCAGAAACTGGTTATCTGGAATTTTAAAAGACTCAATGGTCAATAATTATTTTGCCGCACCTTTAAATTACACAGTTTGAGCTCTAAGGTAATTTATAGAAAGAGGAGAAGAAAGACCATCCCTCCCCAAAAATTCTTAAATCGTGGCATTTGAAATTCGGTGATTTTTGTAAAAACCCCAGATTAATGCATCCATATGGCCTCACCTCGCTGTTTCTGTAATTATTAAATTTTCATATTTTTTTATTTCTCCAAATGTGATAAGAAACTATGTGATAGTTTAGGGCTGACTTCAAAATATTGCTAGTTTATGGCTGTGACCTTTATCCTTGCTATTATTAATGGTTGTTTTCTTTTAGATAATTTCTTTATAATTGTTTAGAATTTTGCCAAGCTTTATCTTCTGGGGCTAAAACTTCCGTGCTCATTGGTTGCTTTATGCTGGTTCTAATAAATGAAATGTTCCTTTAATCACTTACACCAGCCCTTTCCCCCTACTCCTCCACAGTAGTATCTGACTCTGTAATAATTTGGAACTGAGCAAGAAAGGGTTCATTTCCTTGCTGGTTCTGATACGGTTTCAGATCCCACACACCTGCTTTATCCTAATCCCCGTGTGCTAGGCTTTTAGTAACGGCAATTACCAAGGCTAGAACAGCATTTGTCAAAATGAGAATAAAATTTCTTAGCACTGGTAAAACTAAATAACTTACAGACTACCACATTATGCTACAAACTSCTAGTATAAAGGAGAAGGGGGAAAAAACAAACATAACATGAGTATTCGATACTTTTTTTTTATTTTGAAACCAAAGTTGTTCACTTATTTTTCTTGTTACAAGGGGAATTTGTTTCACCTAACATTTTTCCTGTCAAAATCCTGAGGTTCTGCCATCATTTCCACAATGATACTTCTTCATCAAGCACAAAGAAATACACATTTCTTGTCCTTATTAGGTTTACTGAAACATTTGTACTACTGTTTTTGAGGGTACAAATTGGTCTGCTGGCTACTTCAGTGCGTAAAATAAGAGAAGAAAACCCTCTTTTTAATTTTCATTTTTCTGATTGAGTTTTACAGTCCCAGAAGGCAATGGGTTCTTTATTGAGAAATTATTATGATAAATACTAAAAATAATAAAATAATGAAATAATAGAAATGGAAACCACAATGTCAGAGTGAAATTGTTCTTGAATTTCTAAATGTTAATTTTATCTCAACCTAATCAAAATCCCTTTCAAGATTTTGTTCAGAGTAGGTCTTACTGTGGAGGTAGGATTTACAGAGATATCTCAAAAGCACCCAAAACTGATTCCAGTTTCTTAATACTCAGCTCACACTGCTCCTTGCATAGGTACTTCCTTGTAAGAATGCTATTGCTTTCTGACAATAACCTATGTTAATTCTGCTGTCCGATTTTTTTTCAACTTTAGAAATTTTTGACAGTTTTTATTAAAAAACAATTGCCTAAAATAATTTCCTCTGTCCTTGAGTCCATCCCTTCAATTATTTAATCATGCTTTGCACAGCTGTAATTTAATTATGTATTTCGTTATTTTAACTCTCCTGATAAGTGAGGCTGTAATGTTTTTATGTATATTTATCACATCACTAGCACCTTGGCATGCTCAGTTGCTGAAAAAAAATTTTCCTTCTGACTCAATGTGCCATGTGTATTCTTTGAGAGCTTGCAAGAGCTTCAATGTCATACTAATAAAAGGGAATTTCAGCACAGCTGTGACGGCAGCAAAATCACCTGTAAGATATACATCACCAAGTGGTCACCCAGCATTACTCTGCAGGTGTCAGAGAAATTATCCAACTAGAGAATTTCGCCCAGGCTACAGCTGTCAAATCAGTCTTTAATTTTTTCCAGATTCCTTGTTGCTTTCAATATTTGATAGAGAAAATATCAGTGAGAAAACCTGGAGCAATTAAGTATGATCTAACAGCAATAAATGAGATCTGTTTTAAGATCACAACAAAGAGACACAAAGAGAAGAAACAGCTGCTTGCCATTTGTCTTCATTTTGCAATGTCCCATTTTCTTCTATTGCAGCCTCATATGCAGTTTGCCTGCATGCATTAAAATAAGATGAATTTGCACAGAGTTTACCACCCAGATATATCATGTGTATGCAACGTATGCAGAGGGCATGTAACGTATATCCAATATGTTTATCAGTTTAAAAGAAACAGCAAATTTAATGTTTTCTTCTCACATTACTTCAATTATTCACCATTTTAAGATGCAAAATGCTCCCTTTCTTTCAAAGTTTGAGCACAGTAAAGGTTAACGTCAGAATGGTTTAAAGGTGTTTTTTGGTAGTTGTGTCACTTTAATGGAAATACTAAATATTTTTTGAGGTAGGACATATCCAAAATACATCAGTAGAAATATCAACCATCAAGTTAAGCTTTTTTTTTTTCTATCACACATACTGTACTGATTACAAATATTTTTGCTGCTTGTAAAACTACAGTGTAGTTTTCAATAGTGCAAACAATTTTCACCTTTTTATTTCTGAATGACTTAAAGTTAAGTAATAATGTTCTGATAATTTTTTTCTGGAAATGAGACTAGAAGATGTTTAGAGCAAATGGTATTTGAAAGAATAAAATAGAATAGTTAGTGTTGCATAGAATGTATCACCATTCGTAAGTACGCGTTCTGAGGTGCCTAACTCACTGGCTTCAAAATTTATTAATGACATAAAATATGCACTTTTCCTACCCTACATAGGGTACCTATCTCCCTTTTCACAAATCATGGTCCATCACAAAGTACATACCTGTAGTTTACGGTACTTTGACAGCTATTAATTTAAAAGAAAATTTTTTTGGCTATTTTGTGTCCTTTTCAGCTTACACACTATGAACATTGCCAAAATCTATCTGCCAGAAGATCACAGCAAAGGCTGTCTGTGTGAAGGTGTTTGTATGGAATGCTATTTACTTTCTGAGCAAATAATTAATATAATCCTTATATAAATTTACTAAAATATAGACATAAAGATTACACAGACAGGAAAAGCATCATAACTGACTCTTGTTTAACTGGCACAAATTATTCTGTATGTTTTTTGGGTACGTTCATAGGTCTCCAAACGCCTTTCAGTGTTATCCTTTCCGATAGCTGCGATGTAAACACAGACTACTTGTATTTTGATTTTAAATTTATTGTAAGCCCAAAAAAGAGACCATGAAAGATGGTGATACCTGGCTCTAAACCAGATAAAACATATCACTCTATCATTTAATTTCCTTTTAACCACTTCATCATCTGTTTGTCATTGGTATTATTTGCATGGTAACAATCAGCAAAATGTTAACATTAGTTTATATGCCAGAAATTAAAAGAGTAAAATAACAGATTATTACTTTTTACAGTAATGGGAGTTGCCCTAAAAAGTCCAAATAATTAAGACGAGAGCTTTAAGTGAAACTGTGCAACATGCCAGCAGAGTAGCGGAATCTTTTTAAAAGCTGAAGTACAGGTAAAATGTGCAGGATCCGGAGAGAAAGAAGTGGCATTTGACAATGAGACTATATTGTTGTTGTTTACCTGCAAGTTTAATAAAGGTATTTTCAGTATTTTCTCATAAATTATGCATCTAAACTATAGAAGTTGTTACCATAATATAAATTTGATTAAAAGGGCCAGTTTTTATTGCTATTTCTATTTTATTTTTTCATACTTTATTGCTTGCAGAGACTGTTTCATAATTCTATATTTGCCACTAACCAGAGTGCACTCATTTAACAACACAGGTGGTTACACATGTGCAGTAACTAGGTTTTGGGCGGTTGTGCCTGCCTGCAGGAACTAACCTGCTCCCACTGCAAGAGCACAGTCACCAACTTGTGAGCATCATCCATAGAGGGGAGGCAGACACATTTCTTTACATCACCTCTGCTGACCTTCTAGCACTCCCCTTTCTAGGCAATTTATTAAAGTACTCAGTGGAAGATCTTTTATTTTTTCCTTCTGTTTTGTGGAACATCTCAGTTTTCATCAGTCAGATGAATTTTCTCTTCACATCTATTCTCTGAGCTCTGTCTGGGGAGTTTTGTTTAACGCTAAGGTTGCATTGCAAAATTTTTCTGAATCCACAGCACTCAGGATGAATCATATTGCATAGCTGTGGCCAGAAAAGTCACAGGGTATACCTGGACAGCAGAGCGCGATCGTATTAAAATATTTGTATGAATATTAAAGTATTTGTATGACTTCTGGAAAACTATTTCTTTGAACTCTAACACGTGCAACACAGCATTTGTCTTTGGCAGGTAATAATACCTTATTACTGAATTGTGGAGCTTATCTCTTTCTGAAGACAGGCACAAAAGGCACTGACATTGACCAGTGCAGAACACTAATCAGATCTATTGAACTAACAAAATTGTCATGAGGCATAATTTTCTCCAAATTAAGTTGGGTTTTAACAATTATATCATGACTTACTTCTAATAATTATGAGAACAGATATTGGTTTTGGAGTTTATTCTAGCATAACGTGCTTCCATCATTTTGGAGAAGTTTTGAACAGTTCTGTATAAACCCATGCCAAGTCTTTCACTGGCAGCTGAACACGACTATTCTGCAAACCTCAAGAGGGCAGGGGGCAACTGTCATTGATTCAGTCCAATTATAGCAGAAGTGAGAAAGGTGGCATAAAAAAGTTACTAACAAAGATGAGATAGTTTGTGCTTTAACTGTGACACAGTAGCTTTGAAAGTATTTCTACACTGATGCAAAGGAGTACATGAATATCATCTGCTACAGGAGCTTGACATGTGTACCTTTGTCATTGCCCAGGGATTTGAGCACAGACGAGATCTCTAGGCCTCCAGGATAGCACCAGAAGTCCAGAGGTTATTTGGTAAGTGGAAGAGACTTTGTAGTACTTTCAGAACCGTGAAAGCTCTATCAGAGTGCAGTTCAGGGGGTGATGAGAAAGAACAGAGTCAACTGCCAGTGACTGTACATGTTACGAAAAAGAAAACCTGAATTTGCTTCAGCAGTTGAACCAAACAGGCTTGATCGGGGCATGGTGAACAGGAGCAATGCAATATAAAGCTAGGTCTGTGACTCGGAGGAGTAAACAGCATGTGATTAAAGGGATAGGAAAAAAACTGTCAGATATGCTAAGCAATGAAAGATAATGGCCTGAAAACCATCACTGAAACAGGAATATATGCAAAACATTCTGTTTCACTGTACTTTGTTGTTTCTGATGCATACAGTTTCATACCATACTAGTTTATTTAAAAACTGAAACAATGATAACAAATAGAGACTCCACTCTTTCTAATTTGCTCTTTACAGTGATGAAAAAACTTAGCAAAGATTTTGTTTTGCAAAAATAATTATCTGGAATAATTTCCAAACTTCAGTTATGTGACTGAAGCAACGCTATGAAGACCACTAGTTAAACTGAACTTACAATTAAAGTAAAGAGTGAAATGGAAGATTAAAACTAAACAGACAGAGGCCATGGGTGAAAGAGAGGAGATGCAGAAAAGCAAAATAAATAATGGTTTACAATAAAAGTCATTTTAGTATATCCTTTGTAAATTCCTGGAAAAAATACCTAAGTAAATATATAAAAACTAATATGGTACGAGAAGGGGCAGCACAGTCTAACAGTTAGTTTAAATTAGAAATTAGACAGCCTGATGTGAAAAAAGCATGACATAAGCCATGGAAAACAGAGTTTCTGTAAATACTCTCTTTGAATGCCCCACATTTTTTTATATGTGATTTTTTTACGTATGATACCTAGCTTGAGATCGTGATCTGCTCTAGGCAAATGAGAAAGCTGTGTCTTTTTCAAATGTAAATGTTTCCTTTGAAGTCTTCCATTTTAAATGGAGGTAGCAATGCTTATAGTACATTAAAACTCAAGTGATTTCCCTTCATTTGTGGAAACTTTATGTGACAAGGGGTAACCACTAATCTGAATATCGAAATAAATTAGGATAGACTAGTTTTTATTATCAAAAGCTACCATTACCATTCATCAGCTAGATGAGTATTGAAGTGTTCAGAGAGATCAGTTTATTTCTACTTAGAGAAACACAAAAGATGTATAGAAATAGCATGGAATATTGAAATATGTCATCTTGTTATGCTCATCTAGACTCTCAGGTTTGTTTGAAACCTTCTGAACCAATACTTAGATAATGTCTCTCTTTTCAAGCAGAACTCTCTCTTATATCTTAAACAGCATTCTTAATGCTATATATATATATATATAATATATATATAATGTTATATATATATATATATATAAAACAAAATAATATTTGTTGCTTCTTCAGCATCATCATGCTTTTGACATATAATTATTTTGCCTTTGGATTCTATTCACACAGATATCCTCATTTAGTATTTTTTGCATTTGATTTCTCATTCTTTGGAAAAAGGCCTGCTGAACTTAAGCCTGATCAGCCATGATTGTGTGCCAAGATCTTTCATTTTTAACATTTACCTCCAAAATATTGTAACTTTCCCCCCATTGTATCATCTACAAAAATTCCGTAAAACTATAATTGTCGTTTTGTCATCAGCTTTGCAAATGGAATTAGAAGCAGGCTTAGGTCCCTACTCGGCATTCCCCCAACCACAATTCAAGTAAGACTAATTCATTCCCTAAAAGCAATTTTTCTTCATATTGCATCTCTAGGTCACACTTCTTTCCTCCTTATCAGTTTCAAAAACATCATATATGTTGTTTCAAAACTACTCTTTCCATTTGTTTGTTAAGCCTCCTGTCCTGTCAAAGGAGGGTTTAAGGGAATCCATTTATAACAACAGATCTGTGGATTTTTTCAAGATTTGCTAGACATCCAAAAATTTCTTCTTCAGTAATTTGTGTCAGAATCTTTTCAGTTGTTGGTTCTATGCTGGTAGATTTATTTTTCTGAAGAACTGCCCCTTTCTTATTCCAGTACCCTAACAGGAATTTTATCATAGGCCACCAGTGGAGCACCTTTGATTTTTCCACAAGTTCTTGAGTCTAATTTCCCTTACTCTAAACAGTATGATCTAGTTCTTTATCATTATTTTAGTTAATTATATACTTAATATCAGCCATTTTTATAAAACAATTTAAAGAAATGAAGGCATTTATATTCCTGTATGTTTGGATCAGCAAGAATTTGCTTTTCTTCACTTTTAGACACTTAACCTTAAATTTCCTCTGACTTCCTTTTCCTCCTTGTTACAGTAGTTTTTCATTGCTTTTTCTTCATAACAGAAAGTCATTATATCTTACCTTCCTGCTTTTATACCCATATGCATGTACCATTCCTTAAACTCATCTATGGGTATACAGTTTCCCTTGTGGTTGTTATTTTTGAAATTTAGCTGAATAAAGATGTCCTGATGTATTCACAAGTGCTTTTTTATGTTTCCCAGGTACCTTAAAAAAAGGAGATTTCAGAATTGTTGTTGGGTATTTAAATTTTCTGTAGCACATTGTTCTCCCAACAACTCTACGCTTTGGTTTTACTTTTCATGAGATCATCAGGATCATTAGATTTCTACTAATCAGATCATTATTTTTAAATCTTTAATCCTTATTCTACAGCTCTCACAACCTCTTTTCCTGGAGAAAACAGGAAGATATGAACCGTTCCATGCTGGTTTAGATTTTCTGTTTTCTTTTTCCTCTCATTAAAACAGCTGCTCTTCAAGAAATTTTCTTTGTCTGAAAGAACTCATGCTCCATACATTTCAAAATCTTAATGGACTATCTACATTCACTTTTTTCCAGCAGGTATGTGGGGAACCAAAACACCTTCTGTAACTACAAAGTCCTGGTTCCTATAGTTTTCCAGAAAACATGAAGATCCTTAATTATATTATCAGTACCAGAAGATGGCCACAACATTACTCCTACTGTTTTCCTCTTTTCCTGGAGAAATTCAGGAAACCTGCCTCTCACCTCTTCCTAAACACAGAAAGAAAAACAATGTACCTACAAGCTAAACTAAATAACAACATCCTTACTTTGAAAGCATTAACACATTTGACAGTATGAACTTTGTCATAAAATTCAGTTACAGGAGGCACTTGATCCAAAATTTTTAAAGCCATGACCTAAGCTGATAGGTAGCACTTGCCAAAAAGGTGAGGTCAGCAGACACCTTCACGTAACACAACAATATCAAGGTCACTGAAAGCATGAAGGTCCAGAACTACAAAGCATTTTTCTGCTAAGTGGTCTTATCAAAAAGCTGTTTAACATAAAATCAATGTAACCTTTCCAACAAATTAGAAGAAATGTGCTTAGTATGTTTGTTTTGAAAAGGAAATGTTGCCACTGTGTCTAGACTTCATCCATCGCAGTAAAATTGGTTTGAAATTACTAAGTTATTTCATCATGAAAAAATATTTTCAAGTCAATATTCAGTAGCAGAAGTACAAGTCTATCATTGCAACATCATTTTTAATCCAGATCATTTTCATCTGGTTTAGAATATAACTCCAGAAGCAGTGGGAGCACAATAGAACAGCTGTAAAATAAGCAGCAAGTAGATGGATATCTCTTAAATACAACTTCACTGAGTGTATTCTGTTTACATGGCAAGGCTTTGGTAGCAGAAGGGGGCTGCAGGGGTGGCTTCTGTAAGAAGACATCAGGAGATGCCCCCATGTGGGACAGAACCAGTTCCAGCCACCTCCAAGACAGACCCACCGCTGGCCAAAGCTGAGCCCATCATCAACATTGGTAGTGCCGCTGTAAAAACACATTTAAGAAAGAGTAAAACTGCTGCAAATCAGCTGTGAGAGAGGAGTGAGAAAATGTGAGAGGAACAGCCCTGCAGACACCGAGGTCAGTGAAGAAGGAGGGGGAGGAGGTGCTCCAGGTGGCAGAAGAGAGATTCCCCTGTAGCCCGTGGTGAAGACCATGGTGAGGCAGGCTGTCCCCCTGCAGCCCATGGAGGTTAACGGTGGAGCAGATATCCACCTTCAGCCCATGGAGGTTAACAGTGGAGCAGATATCCACCTGCAGCCAGCCCATGGCAGAGAACCCCATGTTGCAGCAGGTGGACATGCCCTGAAGGAAGCTGTATGGGCCCGGGTAGATCCCAGACTGGAGCAGGCTCCTGGCTGGAGCTGTGGCCCATGGTGTACCCACACAGGAGCAGGCTGTTTCTGAAGTACTGTACCCTGTAGAAAGGTGACACACTGGAGCAGTTCTTGAAGAACTACAGCCTATGGGAAGGATACACATTGGTGAAGGTCATGAACGACTGTATCCTGTGGGGGAACCCCACACTGGAGCGGGGGGAGAGTGTGAGGAGGAAGAAGCAGCAGCGACAAAGCGTTATAAACTGACCACAAGCCCCATTTCCCCATCCCCCTGCACTGCTGGATGGTGTTTTATTTCTTACTCTCCCACTCTGTTACAAGTAATTGGCAATAAATTAATTTCCGCAAGCGTAGTCTGGTTTGGCCATGAAGATAATTGGTAAACAATCTCCCTGCCCTTATCTCAAGCCCTGAGCTTTTCATTGTATTTTCTCCCCTTGTCCTACTGATGGAGGGGGAGTGATAAAGCAGCTTAGTGGGCACCTGGTGGCCAGCCAAGGTCAACCCACCACATTGAGTTAAATCCTGAAGCAGTTAGAATACCAACACTGATTGCCTTAGCCAGTATTTCAAAGGTGGATTCATTTCAGGTTAAAGCTTTATATATCCATTACTTTTGAGGCATGGGTGTGGGAAAGTAGCAGTACCAGGACCTTTGTTTCTGATCCCTTCCTGTTTGTGCCTTGACTAGGTAATCTCATCATGTGAAGGGGGCAAAGTAATGTGCTCTGAGTGGAACAACTTAATTGACACAAAAATATTCCCGAGAGACGTTCCTTTTCCAGGTGTAACAGGTATTTAGGGCTCATGGAAAAATTCCTTTGGGAGAGGACCATCCACCTAAGTTAATCACAATCTCACACAAGGCTTTAAGTACCACCATGTTGTTAAATTACTACTATTCTCAGTGGTAAATATTAATTGTATAACAGTAAAATAGTACTTGACTGTTTTTACAACAGTAAAATGTAACAACACAAAAGATACATTTATCACATCCTAAAATACTGCAGTCTGTTAGAACGCCAACAGCTCAAAACACTAAAGAGGTCTGAATCTAAAGCAATGTACTGGGAACAATGAAACAGCCTGTGTGATAGCTACGAGCGAAAAGGTTTATACAACACAGGTAAATAAAAATATGTTTTATGGGTGTTTATAGTCAAATAATTCCCTTCAGAGCCATTTAGCCTTCATCATCTTGATTCAAGCCTACTGAATAGATAGGAGAATGATCTGCCAATGACAGTAGACATAATATACCACATTATATTGACATTAGAAAAAGTTAAGTAAATCTGTAGCTGTTGAAAAACCTAGGCACTAGTGCAGAACACAATTGTGTTCTGTAATTTCTAAGAACAAACGTGAGGAAAAAAAGAAGCATTTAGATAGCACCACAGTGACAAACTGGCACTGCTGAGGGAAACACAAATGAAAACATGTCAGAAAAGTGCCCAAAGCATCTGTATCAAGCTTCAAATATTTCAAAAGAATATGACAACTCAAAGTATCAGAGAGCAATGAAAATCAAGGAGGATCAGATTTAGAATTGCTAGTATGTTAAAATCCACCTAGTGCTATGTAGGAAAGTCATCAGAAATTACTCTTATTAAAGTGGCCTCAAAACTGCAGCATGAAGCCCAGTTCTTAGTATTTAAAGGATGAAAAGTTATTAGAGCCAAGACTGCATTTTTTTTTCCTTTTCTGTTCAGAAATATCCCAGTGACACAAGAGTATCTTACATGAGACACAGATGACCAAAGACTCAATAACTCTAATAAAAGTGCCTGGTTACTCCCTATCTTTTCAAAGAGGAGTTTGCTGCTGGCAGCTGTCACATCTGTCTCCTGTTGACACCGGTAACACTCACTTGAGCCAGAGGGTCCTTTAAGTTGCATTAGCACTATCAACACATCCTTGGAGCTGAAATTTTCAAGGAAGGCAGAAAAAGGAATAAAAGTATGGATCTGAGCTGCAGAACCCTGTCAGCATTTCTATGAATGTATTTATTACTAAATGAAAAAATCTGTTACTGTCATATTAAATCCTGACACACTCACACAATCCAATTTTCAACAGCAATTCTGATTTCACGTTCTCCCTAGACACCTTAATTGTGTCCYCTGCAGTGTGTGTATTTTGGATAGGCCAAGCACATGGTCTCAGGCACTGATCTGAGGCAAACATCTGAAAAATAGGGTGTTTTCAGACTGAATTTGTTTAAATTCTAATCTAACAAAATACATGAGCACACGAGTAGTCATATTGAATTCAAATTGCCCATCTATTCAAATGTTTTGCTGTAAGAGAAACTGTGTACTTAGATGGAAATACTTAGACATCAAGGAGAATAGATTATTGCGTAGTTTGTAAAGAAGGTATCATCCTCAACCATTTATGAATGAAAGTGCAGTACACATGTTGAATATTTTGTCTTTGATGTGTACAAGTAGGATAGGAGCAGATTTACACTTTTTATAACATTAGCATGATGAAAAGGAGCATGTCCTCACATAATTTAGGCTGAGCACTTAGTTCGTTTCTAACCATGAGCTTCCATTTATATTCTGTTCTACACACTTTTTAATATTTGTGTAAATCCTAGTATCTGAAAGCCTAGAGTATTACCTAGAATTCCATAATGGGTTAAAAACTTTAAATTATATTATTAGGGGATCATTACAGTATCCATCTTATTAGACTGGAGAGCTCTGGCAGTGGATTCCTTAAACAGGCTGGAAAGGGTCCCAAAAATGCATTGACCCAGGCAAGTGCAATAGGAGCACTTGGTGTTGTTGAGTTCATTGTTAGTGTTTGAGTTCAGTTGAAAAGAAAATAACCTTATTTTGTAAGCAACGTGCCAATGATGCAAGTTAATGTATCACTGTATTATAAAAAAAGGTTCTGAGTGTTAAGACAGATGTCTGCATACATGAACCAATGTAAAGACATTTTAAAAACATATTTGATTAATTTGATACCCTTTTCTTCGGTGGAATCAGTTTATCAAGTGAATTATACTATAGCATGGGACATAGGAATAGCATGATGTACCCAGAGGTCAATAAGTATTCACTCTCTTTGAATTTTTGTTAGTGTCAATCATGTGTATAGTCTTGCCTTGCTTTTTTATCTGCTGCTTTTTTTATAAGATTGCTAAATCAATTTTATGGTTAGCTAAATGTTGATTAGTTCTTTCAATGCTTTTTTTTGACATGTTGAAATCTGTCTGTAAATCTGACATCTGTAAATTCACATTTCATTGATAAACTACYGGCAGGATATAGAAATTTGCTCCTAGACTAATTATATCACCTCTAATTCTGACAAAGGCAGAGCAGCAACTCATCTTGAAACCCCAGTATTCTTGAATTAATGCAATGTCATCTACTTTCACAGGTGTTAAGGATGATAATAAAGGGATTATATTTCTTCTATACACAGGGCTTTTTTTTCCCATTTATGTGCTCAGCTATAGTTGTCAATCAATTTCAGTCACACATTTCTAATATTATCCCATGGAAAAAGACTGGATAAACCTGAGCAGAGATTTCTACGTGCTTATCTAAATACAGTTATTAAAAAAAGGAAGAAAATTAAAACATGAATGTGTAAATTAAATTTTAAGAGGCTGAATTCCTTAGCAAAGTCTACATCTACTGAGTTGCACTGAACTGAAGGCTTCATATACTGATTGTCTTGGTTTCTAAAGCATTTACTTTTAATAAATTAACTATATTAAGTAAATTCCCCTTCCACTAATAAAATACTAGAATGCTTCAATATATAAAACTGCTTCTTGAATATAYGTTCAGTGCAAAGTCATTTGTTTATCTGTGCAGAGTGATTCAGCTATTGAATTCCTCACACTCAGCATACTGGATACATTTATCAAATTACAGAAAGACATCTCCTGCTATTCTTGACAGTAATGTAATAATAGAGGCAGCCATAATACAGATTACAGGACAGTAGTTGAAAAGTTCCCTCCTGTTTCGCTACTGTGGAATGTCTATGAAAGTCGGGGAAGGAAGACGGACACGAAAATACTTAAACTTTTAAGTTCACAAGGGTTTAAAATTTGGTGCAATGGTATTGGTTATAACACAGGCAGTGCCAAGGTGTAACTAATATAAAGATGACATACTTTAAATGTTATTCACCATATGTATATATTCTGTTAATTCAGTGGAGGCATTATTGAGAAGTGCATCCAGGAAAAAAGGACATTGTTTCTGGGACTAGTTACCTTCATATTGCTGTCTGCCCCTTTCTAAAATACCAGGATAATTAGCCAGGTAGAGGTGATAAAGAATCATACCTGTATTAAAAAAGAGCAGGAGGAAGTGACACAAAGGGATTATATAGCATCAAGACCAAGTCAGCATAAAGACTAAGATTCAGCAATAAGTAGCTTTCACTGACACCTTCCATCAACATAAAGCTTTTTTTGCTTTTACAACACACCAATCCCACTGGTATAAATAAGCAACACTTACAAGCTGACAAAGTCAGTGTTGCTCAAGTCCCCCAGAGGGAAGGACCACAGGTAGGATCCTTAGCAAGCCGGCTGGTTACCAGGAGGAGAGATGCAGCTGTGGCCCATCTCCTGGCACGCCATGCAAGTTTTGGTGCCAAGGACATAATGCACTGGGAGATGCTTGGGGAATCCAGAAAGAGATGGCTGGCCCCAGAACTGCATACTGCTGTATGCTTATTTTAAAGACTTTAAAGTATTTGCCTACAGAGTTATTACTGTGAAGTAACACAGGCAAACCCAAAAGCCTAGGCTAGAAACAGAAATCTGAAATACATACCAGAATCACAAGCAGTAAACAGAAGAATTTAAGCCTGAATGGTAAGAGTAAGAAAGATCTCTCAACAGCCATTGATTTATTACCTACACATAATAAACACAAAGGCAGTAATAGTAAATGGTATCTCTTATTAAAAGTCATGAGCTAAAATACGTTCTAGGAGGCCTAATCACACAGAGTAAAWTCCACTATAGAACGTGTCACTGGGGATGTTTTTGGTTTTTATTCGGGGTGGTGGTTTGAGACTTTATTACAGTCTCAGCCTTTGAAGTAGTTAATATGACAGAACAAACTATCTTCTCTCTACTGTGAATAATTTCTCCTCAAATTAGAGGTAAAACTGGGCTGATACAGGGTCAAAACCTCATGTTATCTTCAGAATCATAACTCTGCTGCCCTAAGAGACTTGCTTTCTTGGCACAAACATTTCACATTAATATATAAAGTGACATTACTTTCCCGAGGGTTATTTTAGCCTATTTGCTTTTTTCCTCCTCCTTCTTCTTTTGTGCTTTTTATTTCTGTTTGTTTCTAGACAGGTGGGCACTGCAGCTCTTCCTGTGCTCCTGCGAGTTGAGAAAGGTGAACTCCAAACAAGTGTTTAAACTCCTTAATCTAACAGACATCAGGCTGAATATTTTCATTAGCCACAACTGGTGGCCTTTTTGAAGATGAATGGTCCTTGCTTCCCTAATAACCCTCTTCCTTCACTGCTCGCATGGTGTATGCGGCCATATTCCAGCCACGGTACAGGTGGTTAACTAGAGGCGGCACAGCTATAACGCAGCAGCACCCAGGAGCACTATGAACAATTTGCACTGCTTTCAGCTGTTTCAATTCTGTCAATGCAGCTGTAACGATGTCAGATGCTCTGAGTACTTCCCACACATCTGCGAGAGAGAAGAAAAGATGAAACTTCACAAGGAAGCAATTTAGTGAGGGAAATTCACTCTCACTTGCTAGCACAGGTACTTCAAGAACTATGAAAGACTGGTGTATTAATCAGTATGACAGCAATTTACCCTGCTATAAACATGCACATAAAATTTAAATATTTGGTTTAATTGTTTTACATTTATTTCTCAGCTAGGGTGTTTTACAGACACTTCATTGGACATYGAAAACTAAATCAGTGTGATCACAATAAAGTTCCTTCTGCTTTCAAAGTGCTAGACTATAGATAAAACTGATGCAGTCAGCCTGTAGCTGTTCTTTGGAAATAATTGACTTCTTTGTTGTTCAAGAGAGCAAAGAGGAGCAAGATACTGTTAAATCTTGTCGGTAGTGAGAAAATAAATAGAGTTTGCACTTATACTGTGTTGCTTTAAGTTTGCTCAACATCTTCTTCGTAAGAAAACTGAAAATGCCAGCCATGAGAAATAGTATTGTTCAACTACACAGTCCTGTTCTTTTAATAATGAATGAGGGCCAGAAAGGACAAATGAACCAAAAGGAATATCCTGTTTCAATGTCTCTGTTCATTCTTTTACCATCAAAGACAAATCTTTTTCTAAGTTTTGAAAATAAATCCCAGGAAGGTCTCCCATACCTCCTTCCAAGGAAAAGGACCTAATCATCTTTCACCTAACAGTAAAGTCTCTCTCAAAGTGCTTATACATGAGAAGAAGCATCAATATCTTTACTGGGAAAACAAAGGCACAGAGGTGTGTTTGTTTACATTCCTGCAAGTTAGTGACAGATCAGGAACAAATATTTTACCTTCCATTATAAGGTTTTATCCATCCAAAATGATAACTTTCAGACAACAGGGAATTCTGGAAGATCTCTCTTGCTATGCCTCACTTTTTCTACAGCAGTTCTTATTTTACTGGCAAGTGAAAAAGGGCTGGTATTCTACAACTGCTCCTTGCAGACATAATCCTACTTACTGCTAATAATTTTCATCACATCACAAAATTATTTTTCTTGATCGCACCCTTAAATTGTCCATTTTATATTCCAGTTACAGTCTGATTTAAGAAAAGTGTATTTTGACTGTTGGCACCAAGTTACAAGATTACCTTTATATGCTCTATATATAAAATGTGAGCATTGAACTGTTCTTAGAACAGGTAAGTATGTAGCTGGGAGACATGTTTCTAAGAGCTTACATGTCTTAGTCTAATTTCTTGTCCTCCTTCTCTTCAGTTGATTAGACCCCACAGGTATTTTTTATTACGCTAGGAGGCATCAACGGCAAGGATTTTCCTTTTCGTTTTTTCTAAGGCCCACTTTTCTGATKATATTGTCTATAAATGGCTTGCCATCCCAGTTCCTTATGTATAAGGTATATCAGTGACTAGTGAAATATTTTTCTGTACAGTAAGGTGTTCTGGAGTCATCACTGGTAATTTAATAGGAACTAAATACCTACAGTGTGTGGATTATGTTATAACTTTTGGCTCTGCAAACACAGTATAGGGAATACCTCACACTGTGAATGGATGCGGTTGAAGTTTGGGGTTTGGATTTGCTTCTTACCATTAAACAATATATAATCAGTTTAACCACATGCCACAATAAGGAACTTTGCTAGAACAGGCAATATCAAACTTATCTGAAATGAGTAGAGGTCATTTCAACTGTTTCCAGTCYGTTCCTCAGTTACGCGTTGCGACCAGCAGTGTGTTTAATGCTTGATACCATGAGAACAATTCTGAGAGCAAAAGACTGTCTGTAGAATATCAAGCTTTTTGCTCAAATGCCTGACAAGCCCAAATCGCACATACGCAATTTGGCTATGAGAGGTGTGGAAAAAAATTACTTACTTAGTTATTTTATAATCAAAGGAGACAATGCTTGGCAATTACAAAATTGTTTTTCTATCTAAGGAGTGACTATACCCTGCCCACCAAAAAAGTTCCAGAAAATCCTCAACAGAGAGGAAAGATCTGTAATATTTCATGGGATTACAGCTCTGCTTATAGTCCTRACACTATAGAAAGTTTCTGAGCAGCTCAGACTCTTGCCAGATTCTGATAATTACTTCACCTTGGCTTGAGATCATTGAGTGTTATACATCTAAAACTGAAGGATCTAATGTAAGATAGTCATACAGATTTCCTTGACAGTAAATGAAATTAAAAAAAGAAACTCCAGTAGGCAATCCCATTTCTCCTAGAAGTCCAGTTTAGGATAAAAGAAATTGTTCTTTGGAAGTTCTGCTTTCTTTCCAAGATCTACCAAGAAGATCTACCTAAATCACAAGGTCAGGTTGACACCTGAAGATTGATGAAGATAGATGACATAAATCACTACCAGTGTTTACAACATATAGAGCTGGGTGTAATTCCTGAAGTTAACTCTCTTTTTTCTTTACAGTGTTGTCTCAAGTCCCACTCCTGCTGAGAATCAGTAACTCTGAGAGAGATTAATTGTTTTTGAAATGGGCAGATATTTGGAACAGATAGGTAGTATAACACCTATCACATCTCCTCTCCTCTCCTCTCCTCTCCTCTCCTCTCCTCTCCTCTCCTCTCCTCTCCTCTCCTCTCCTTTTCCCTTCCCTTCCCTTCCCATTCCTTCCCTTCCCTTCCCTTCCCTTCCCTTCCCTTCCCATTCCTTCCCTTCCCTTCTCTTCTCTTTTTCCCTTCTCCACCCGCTCCTCCTCATATTATTTCTTTCAGTCATTTCCTGTTTCTAATCTAAAGTTTAACCTCAGCAGTGCAAAAAGACCTCTGAGTAGTTTAATATCTTTTTTAATGGGACTACTTGTAGCAAGTAAATTTAAGTATTTAACATTGAAAATCTTCAACGACAGAGCTATCTTTTTCTAGATATTTATAACAGAAAAAGTGCCCTGATTCTTCCCTTTGAGAATAGAAAGTTATTTGTACAATTACCAACAGGTGTTTAAATACACACTTAAGTAGGACTATTTAAGTATTTAAGTAAACCAAGCATGATAGGAAATCATCACGATTAAGATTTTAATTTAAAAAATATTTTATGCATACATATGGTTGGATAGATCTTTGGCTGGATYTTATGCTCAACTACTACACACAATTGGGGATATTCGGTCTGTATGAAATAGAGATGTTAATGCAGAATGAAGAAAGATATTCTAACATCCAAGTAAAATTAGAGAAAGTATGCATATCTTTTGGCAAACAGATAATCTGTTAGAAAGACCTCTTTTTGGCTTGTGACAGTTGCAACCCACCTAGGCAACCTACCACAAAGAACATGACAGGTGGTAGGAAATATAGCTTGAAGGCAGAACATTTGGCAAACATTTTGGTAGAATAGAAACTGCTAGGTAAAACCGACCGAGCAAAAAGAGAAGTTGCTCCCCCCTACATATGTCAGGAATTGGTTTTTTTTACGATTTTCCAAATCATGGTCAGTTGCAAGAGAAGTCTGTAGCAAGTATGACAAGGAGAGAACTAAAACACAGTCAATGAGTCCAGCTGCATGCTATGTCATCTTGACCAACAGAAGTATAAATCTGTTTTTTTAGAGTGCTGGTACTCAAGCMTTGACCTCATCGTCATCTGTTAGGCCTCATTCAAAAGCATATATTACCACTAAAGTTGTGTGAGCAGACCAGAAGGGATGGCACTGACTGACTACAGATGCTGGAAGTTGAGGAAAAGGTGACAGGAGAAGTAGCTGTCAARGCTAACCCCAGTGCCTGCACAAGCACACAGTCTCATAGCAGGTAGGGCAACCAACTGAGCATGGCAGGCTCTTTGAGTAACAATGTCTTCTTCCTTCCTCAGCACAGTATCTTGCTGCAATCGTTGTCACCACCACCACCACCATCATCATCATAATTTTATGCAGTTTATGTTCTATATTGCTGTGCATGTGTCCAACTATGAATTTATTCTTGACATTGATGTGATCAAAAAATGCAAAGAAACATGAAGATTATGTATTTTTCTCAGTTCTAATTCTGAACACCATTATACATAACTCAACCTCCTCCTAAAGCCTGAAAAAGTTGATGGGCTTAGCAGTAGGTTTAGAAAGTAAGCCCACATGTCTCTCCTTGAGAAACAAAGTGTCACCAGCAGCCTCAAAGAAGACTGTCTAATAGTTGGAATTCATGAATAAACATGCCATATAGGAGCTGACTTGGGGATTCAGAGACCACTGAGTAATGCTGGTTTTATGACCTGCAGGGCATTTCTGTATGCAGTATGAAGAAACACAATTATAAATTAAACTGATAGCTGCTTCACCTGCACCACATCAATACCAACTGCCTATGAGGAAATAACTTCTGCGCAGGAGGACGTCTGAAGCAAAACCATGTTTTATGAGCATATGTGGACCAATACAACAAAAAATTCATTTGATTCTCAGTCACTTAATAAGAAAGAGAAAGTAATGGAAAAACAAAAAGACAAAGTCATCCCTTGGCCTCATCTTTTCAAAGATGACATGTATTTTACGTGGCAACTTCTGAATACCTATATTCGGTCACTGAAGACCCTGTTGTCAGAGGTGCTCACCTGCAGTTCTTATAGGAACCAAAAGTTAACCCAAATTGCAACCTCTGTAAAAGTCAGGCCTACCTTTTATAACATGGGAAATGAAGGGCATGGACCATTGTTGAATGTCTACCAAATAAGAACAATTCAAAAGAATACACTGAAATCCATCCTGGCTCCTTCTGGCGAGCCAGTGTTAACCATAATTTCTGAAGGGTCATAAGAAGAAACAGTCCAAGAACTTTTACTGAGAAAAGCTTGTGATTGAACTACACTCCACAAGAGCCAACCTACCCAATGGTGTTACCTTCTCTGACCTTACCACAAGCGACTTTTTTGAAAGTCAGGGGCGGTTGTATCATCGGTTTATTTCTTTGGCCAGGTGGATAACAGGGCTTCTACTGCATTGTAGAGATTTATCTGGAGTATTTGTAACACAAAAATGACATGTAAAAGCCTGAAAGTTGGACACATTGTTCACATCAGCGCCTCACATCACTGCTAGCTGAGCTTCAAATTAGTCATGCTGTGTAGGTAAGTCTACTCTCTGCATAAATCTGTTACTGCTGTTTTCCAACTTCATGTGCTGTCATTTGACAGCCTAATGTTGTTTCTTGAATACCATTTAATTCAAGCAGTTTTGAAAGTCAGCAATGTGGAGAGTGAAGCGGTGCCAGCAAGCTAGGAGAAACCAAATAACTCACAAGAAGATATTTTAGTACATTATTTAAATATATTCAACATCCATAGAAATGTCACATTATTCCATGAGAAATTACTATGGTGATGTGAAAGAGAAAGAGAAAAAACATTATTTTAACTATGCATACAATTAATTCAAATCTTGTGAGGATAAACCTCAAGAAATGAACCTGAAAATGTTTTTAAAAAGGGCAACATGATGCTATATTTTCTTTTCTTTACCTAATATCTATGGTCCTATAAAATATGTAACAATAACAGCAATGGAGGGGGTTAACTATCTGTCTGTAAAGTAGCCTCTATACTCAAAGGAAAAGAAACTGCTTATCATTACATGCAATGTCAGTCAATATTTTACAGAGGGCCTCCCTGATGGATTGCACTGCTTTTATAAGATAAAGCTTTCTAAGTCCATTTTATCTGTTAATAGATGGTTTATAAATACATACCATCTGCATGCTTCAGTAGCAGTATACATAGTTTTGTTAACAGAATTTTTAAGTATTCATCTACTCCAAAGAAAAATACAAATATGTACTGTCATTTTTTTTCTCCTTAGATTCTTTGATGTGTAAGGACAATGTAAGAACAAAGTATCATTCATAAATTAAAATATACCATTAAATGCATTTATAGATATGAACACTCAATCCTAAATGTATTTATGATTTCACGTTAAAAACTTCATAGAGGTAAACTCAATCATACAAGATGAATCTGTCTTTTCTTTTAGTTAATTTCATTTTTAACCTCAGGTTCCAACTGAGAAAGAATCTGTACAAGCAAAGATTAAGATTTTGTCTATACTGTTTCTCAAGAATACGTCTGCCTTTTTGACAGAAGTAACTGCTCAGTCTTGCTCTTTGCAAGTTCAACAGTGAGAAAATGAAATGTGTGTGGTCAATGATTATTCTCTATCCTGAATTATAAACATACAAGTCTTTAACAAACAGCACAAGGAGACTGATTATTCCTCCTTTCAAGCAACCTGGTTCTTAAGAGTCTGTGATTCATCTCAACCTTCCTAATTCTCTTCCTAGTCATTGCCACAAAGGGCTTTTCACCCATGTTGCTGTCATTTAGATTCCTGGCTCTTAAGATCAGGGCTGGCTTTTATTTTATGTTACAAAATCAGTAAATACAGTGAAACCCTACTTATCTTGGTAACATTGGAATAGTTGTACTACAAAGTAGTAAAAAAAATGTTTAAATGTGTAATAAATATATATTTTCATTAATTATTACGTGATATTAAATGCATTTATGGACAGAATAATTTGACCCAAAGCATATTTATTTAACGATTTAACATTGCAAATTTCAGAGGTAAATATAAAGAATTATCTATATATATTTTTATCTTTCTACCAGTCTATCAAAACGTCTCTTTAAAAACCAATGTTGTTGAAATCTACACATTCCACTAAAATAAATAGTGCACTACTGAAGAAGTTCTTAACCTTAGCTCCATTTCCCTTTATATGATGTCAGTTATTTGAAACACTCAATGAAAATTCTTTACCTACTTTTGAACTAAATAACCAATTCAAGACAAAACTGTTCCTCTAAGTTTTTTCCCTCAAACATGTTTTATGGCTTCAGCATAGCTAAGTATAGCTAGATAAATTAAAGGAAAAAATTTATTATTCTTATGTCTCTGGTTGCTACAATATATTTTTCTCTAATTAAAACCTTGCCCTAAAACTTAAGCAAAACAGAACATTCATTTCATAGAAAGAATACAACTTTAAATAATTCAAAATTCCTCAGGATCAAGGATCTTAACTTCCATATCACACAACAGAAAGATTTTTCCTTTTTAGCTTACAGGTACATTGCATGGTTCTACTCCTGACAGAAAGTCAAGAAGCTCATTAACTTTGACTTCATACTTTGAACTTCATTTGCACTTCATAGTAGAGATGCTGAATCAACACCATACTATAAGCTAGGATACGTGAGTCTAAAGAAAACCAAACTGTTTTGAAGTGGCTTAAGCATCTGGCTAGAATCTGGGTCTATAAACTGCATCCCAAAACCACATATCTACATGGCATGTTACTTTGATTTAAATGGCCTTTGATCCAGACCAGTATAATTACATTAAATCAAATAATATTTTATTCTGTTTGGTTTGATTTTTTTAGATCAGAAAGATTACAAACTGAGAAGAAGAAATTGTATCTTGCAATATAGAGAATGTTTCTTCAGAAGGACCCAAAGACATAGAAATATTTAATACAAAAATTTATAGAGGGGATAATATACTATTTCTGCAGATGCAGCAATCAGCATCAAAACCATGACCTGGATATTATCAACATCTCCCCAGGATTCTGCTCCACAAAGCCAGTTTGAGTCCAAACTCAAAATAACCTGTCATTTTCTCTGCCATTGTTATATACATATAAATTCCCCTCTCCCCAAAAAGAAAGCTGTTCTTTACTAACATTTTCCTGCTACGTTCTTGCCTACAGACTATGTCTGCAGGAAGGCTGGTCGTCTGGCCAGATTACTTTGGTATCAATCTAATCTATCTTAGACTTGATGGAATTTCCTAATGRAGCCTGTGATCTTTATCTTTCTGTGAAGCCGCTTGGTCTCCGTGTGCCAGATGACAAGACAGTTGTCTGGATCATGTCATATTAGAAAGAGGGGGTGGAAATGAAGCTGGCAGCTGGCGTGGGAGGAGAATAGAGTTGGCCAAGGGTGACAGTATTAGAGAAATACATTGCACATTTAGGTAGAAGCTAATAAAACTTTTTTCTTTCTGAACCACAGGAATTTTTTAAACTATTAACTGGTAAGTAAAGTGTTATACTTTGCAACATGAAGGAAAAGCTACATCCTCTTAAAATTAAAGCAGGAAGCACATTTTTTGTTAGTGTGGGAAACTGTGGTCCATTCCAGCTTCCTTGCACACAGTACCTGGAGTCCATACAGAGAAGATAAACCACATGATACTATGTCACCTAAGCTGGGAGAAAACACAGCTTCATACATTTTAGTGAGGGTCTACGTTATCTTGGGAAGCAAGTTGTCATCTGGCAGATAGCAAGATCTGTAGTCTCTTTGCAGTTTACTGCTTATTCTGCAACATTCACAGAGAATCAAGCCCTCTCTTAAATGAAAAAATGAGAGCACATTGACAACTGCCAATGTGTAACTGTCCGAACTCTGAATAAGCAAGCTAGGTTCAACAGGAAAAATGTCAGCTTATGAAGAAGGCCTTCTATATTGATATGCTCCTCTTGATCTTCATTTTCATTTGCCTTAGTTCCCTGGAAGAGAGAGAAAGAGTGTTTAAAAAATATTTTAAATCTGTCATAATTTATTGTTTTTCACCAACAAATACTAATTTGATATAAAAGTTCAAGCACACTAAACAGTTCAAGTAACTAAACGCTGTTTAGTTAGCTCATCACACATCTGTCATGTGATGAGCTTTGTACCTTTAATTAGCTCATTTGCTTGAAAAACAGAAGCTATGTTTAGCATGTTAACAGCGTGCTTCTCAATTTCTATAAAATAATCTAGGACTTCTGTCCTTTTATTAAGTAAATGGATGCTCAAGAATGCAGGAGAGAAGACAAATCCTTTGCTCAGTGAGAGAAACAAAACACTGTATGGAACAAATAATTTACTGCAAAAGGCCTTTTCTAATACAGGACTTGACATTCAGATAATGAAACTGTGGTTCTAAAGTTTGCATGACCTCTATATTCCAAAAAACTCTTGAGTCTGCATAACCTCAGAGGGTGCTTTTCAAAATTGTGCAATGGGACACACATCTTTTTCTGACCACAGCTGATCGTTAGTTTGCAGATAATATTTCCCAGTTTTTTTCATATCACAAGGCTTGATATGTTGGGGTTTTTTTTAACCGTGGGAAATACTCCACAGTTTTTCATACAGTTCCTAATTATTCCACAATTTCTGCACACCTCGTCATTCAGCCTCCAAAAAAAATGTATAGTAAGTATAAATTTTCTATGAAAATTGAAGAAAAAGAGTATATAGGCAGGGAGGACTTGCAGAAATTGTTTATTATATGCAATATTAAAGAATTATGTAAGGTTAACATGTAAATTCACTCAMCCTGATATTCCTCTTCAAAGTTTCATAGATAGCTGCTTGAGAATAGGAAACACTAATGCACTAATAGCCTGATCAAATGTAACAGAAATCTTAATTTCAGAATGAGCTGCTTGCTGAGTTATTTACTAAAAATTCTCCAGAGCAAGATTCTTGGAGAAAAACGTCTGGTCAAGATGCCATAGCAAGAACCCTTGCACTTGTCTCTATAGCATATGCATGTAAATAAGTAGCATTAATAAACAACACAAAGTCACAATCTTGTGACAACCAATTCATAACCAGAAGAAAAAGCCTAAATTTAGTAAATACGTTATTAAAACCATGCTGCACGACCCTTACACAGTGCTGGAGTGCCTGTCTCTTTCTTGAGGCCAGGCTGGTTAACGTTCACAAGTGGCAAATTATTGCAAGGTACAGACATCGTAGATTAGACTCCCTAGATTATTTACCTCATCAAAGACAGGGAAAGTTCCTGATTTATAGGCTAATATTATCATGCACCAAAATGTTCATTTGCTCAATCATTTTGCAACCATTTCTTATGGGGCAGATTATCTGCACAGTTTTTTCACAAGTTACCATGTCAACACATGCAAATTAAGAATGTGAAAGAACCCCATCTAGCACATACTGCACTTAATCTGGCAATCTAACTTAACCACAAACTCACTGGAATTTTAGATTCCTGGAAAAAAAWTCTGGATATTATCTTTTGTTTCAAATACAATCATATATGTTCTCTCTAAGTCAACAGAGAGAGGTACACATCCCCTAAGAGAAGGAGAGGTGACTTTGCTCTGTTCAGCCTGGGCACCTTCCTCAGTTTCTTGCTTCCTTTTCTATATCCTCCTTCCCATTTGGCCAAATAATGAATTATTATCAGGTCTTAAGAAAATATCCAAAGCATTGAAGTTAGCTGTCTTGACCTTCCATTGTATGCAGGAGAATTTAGGCTTCTTCAGCCATTTGTGATGCACCCTGCCTAACACAACGTGGTGGTAGTCACGGCACCCATGCAGTACAAGGCTCTGAGGAAGATGCCCAGCTCAGGTTTGAAGCCCCCACCCCAAATACTTTGCTCCCTGAAATAGCCTGAAGACTTGTATTTCATTCCAAAGTCAGACTGTCAGGCAGCCAGAGACAGGAGAAGCATCAGTCCTTCTTCCAGAGGGAAGAGAAACAGTGACTACATTTAGGAGGGGGTAGAACAGAGAATCTGGTTTCTGGTCCTATTATTTTTGGGTAATGATAACCTATGTTGCTTCTTCTGTGCTCATGTGGCTAAGTATCACCATCACCACCCATTCCTTAGGGAAGTGCTTTTTTCTTAGATTACCCTCTACCAATTTCAGATACCTGCAGAACAGTTACTTCTGACCCTGTTTGGGCATAAAGAGCAACAACATCCCAACAAGCTTGGGTTCTTTCGAACAGGCAGTTTGGAGCATATACAAGCAACTAAAGTGCTAAATAAGGGGACAGGCAAATTAATCTCAATTTTCCACGTACCTATGTACCTATTGGTGTATGACCCATGGTTTTTAATTTGATCCTTCTTGAACCTGTTCAGAGCTTAAGCAATTATCCAGCACTGACATTTCCTGGCTCACTTCCAGTCATTGCAATTTTCATGCAAGATACTGTAAATGGAATTTGTTAACTTTCCAGATTAATTCTCACCCTTCCCCATTTCACTGCAGTATTGTACCTAAGCGATGTTCTACAGCAGTTCCTGCTGTTTTAAGCACCGTGGTCCTTTTGACAATACAGAATTAAGCTACTTGAAGAATGTCAAGCATTTTTATTTTCATTCAGACTTCTGTGCTTGTTAAGTACTCTTTTCCTCTTGGGTTTTTTTCCTCTGAAGACAATTCAATCCATTCAGCCTAAAATATTAATCTTAGTGCAATATTTGTTAGAAACAAAAGAGATGTTACTGGCATCCTTTTTGCTTCATCCTTTTTTGTTGTTCATTTATCAGTCAATTAGCAATATCTGTTAAGTCAACTAAACTAAGACAATTTTGTACTTTGAAAAATATGTTAGTTTTTCAATGAAAGCAAAGTTGTCAAAAGCTTGTTTAAAATCTGATGTTGGAATCACACTGCAGACCCAGCAATTATAACTTCCTTGGTCTGGGAGACCACTCACCCATCAGTATGAATCTTTGGTAATGAGGACACAATAATAATTAAAAAAAAAACCACAAAACCAAAACAGAAACTCCACTGGGATTATTGATTACAAAGGTAGTTTAAGATAAACTAAAAATACACAGTTTTAAATCAAACTTTGATTTTGATCCTTTTTCTACTCCTGAGAAAAATGTGGTTAATATTATTTGCAGCAGATTGCTTAAATATGAAAATAAAGCCTGTTTGATGATTATTTTTATTGACTTTTTAGTGAGGACCTCACTAATACTTCATAAGAATGTGAGCTCTTGGATGTTTACCCTTAGTGCAATCGTAAATCACTATTTCCATTAAGATATGAGCAAAGGCAGCCTGATTTCTAGCTTACTCAAACAACAGATGTATTGTCTAGATAGGATTTGCTACCGTTATTACTGTTTAAACTTCTAAGTATCAGAGACACATGTATCTAAGAATATATATATGATTATTTTTTTCTAAGGTGACCTGAAGAGAGTGACAGAATTAGGGAAAGGGAAGCCTATAAGTAAGAGAATAAACATGATATTAGTCTCCAAAAACCATTTTCATATATACTACCCTGATGTCAGAAATTATGCAAAAGCAAATTAGAAAATAATTCTGGTTTCCGAGAAAAGAGGAAGACATTGACAAGAAGGGCGCTGGGGAACTTCTGTTAACTTCAACGGAATCACTGATGTCTTAAACCAATATGGATGCTCCTTACTTTCCATGCACAAAGATCTTGCACAGAAAGACAGAAATCTTAACTTCATGTATGGACTTTCCTTCATAATTCAACTATTGATTGTGTGCAGCTCCCTGACATGATGCCTCTAAAGACATTGAAGGCAAAGTAGAAAATGTACTTGTTTGTAAGTAAGAAAAACATCGCCAGTGAAATTCACAACATGCCCAAAAATAAGTGAATAGGTGGACAAAAAGGCTGTGGAAATATGTGGGGAGAGGTTTTTCTGGGTTTGGTTGGGCTTTTCTAGTTTTATCCAACAGCTTGGGGCTAGAGAATATCACTGGGATGGCCTGTTTCAAACCCAGCTCTGAGAGCTTTGAACCCTCTCTTTAATAGCAATACCTTCTCTACTAAACTGTACTACTTCATATAATTAAATGGTCAACCTGCCTTCCCTGTGTTTTTTCTTATTCTCAGGCTTAGTGATTGTAATTTGCTATCTCAGCCTCAACGGCTGTATTGCTCTCTTTCTTAAAAGCTGGAACAACTTCAGCTGATAATACTTTATATTTGCACACCTGTATAACCAGATGGTTAACAAATTTTGAAACACCTCAATAAAAATCACTGTCATACCAAAAACAGAAGGGAATTGAGGAAGAATATAGGGGAAATGTTGTTTGAGAACTAATCACCCTATTATCTGTAGGGAAGATGCCGCCTCTTCCTTTAGAAGAAAGTCAGGACCTTCATAGTAAAAGCAACTGAAATTTCCTCTTAAGGAAGAGAATTTCTGTAAAGTGATAATTTTAAAAAGCTACTTTTTGTTGTCAGTCCTTATGGTGGCTTATTAATCTGTATTAAAAAAAACAGGCACGACAAAGAAAATGTTCATAGAATGCAAAATTGTTCTTACAAAACTTTTGATCTTCCTTCACTCAGAAATTGCTGTCTTAGATCTGATGAAAAGCTTTTCCATGCTAAAGACCCAAACTAAAATTTCATTGACAATCATTCTACTTTAGAAAATGAAAATTCTAGTTGAAATAAAAGTATAACTGTCCTGCACAGCATGGTAATAAAGTTTAGAAACTAGACGATTCGTATTTAACCCAAGTATTTTCTGTGGCTATTTGCTAGCCTTCTTCCAGTACATGAGATTTAAAGGGTGGCTTTTCTTACAAAATGTTGATAGAAACATGAAACAAAGCTGAAGGAAAACTTCTGAGAACTATATAATGCTGAAACCTGACTCCACCCTTTTGGTGTCACTGCTTAGGTACTTCATGATACCCAAACAAAATAAATGGGTCTCTTCAAATGAAATTACTCCCTTTCACTCCCACACAATTCTTTTCTGCTGATAAGGAAATTGTGTGCATGAGGGAGTTAGCAGACTAGGAGGTTGCTGAGAGACCATGCACCATCTGCTTAATAAAATGCACGCGTACCAACACTCTTTTAAAGTTTTTTGKTTKTTKTTTTTTTTTTTTAACAGCAAATGCACTCTCATGGTCATTTCGCTTAAATCCTAGTCTTGCAAAGGGTACCAGGCAGGAAAAATTGCATGTGGCTTTTACTTGGAAAAGGAAAAGGAAATAGTGAAGTAGAAGCCCACAAAAGAATCTGCAAAAACATGTAGTTTCTTTGAATATCAGCTTTTGTAAATTATAAAAAGATTACAAGATACTAAGGGGACTGAATCCTTCCCATGGTCAATGTAATATAAGTTAAAATCTTGTTCAACCTATTCTCCCATTATAACCAAATTTGATGTAAACTTCAGGTCACATTATAGGTGATGTTAAAAAAAAAGGAATTAGTTTTTTTAAATAATTATAAGATTGCAGAGGCTATTCAGCACTGTTCCATTTTGTATTTCATCCTCCAAAGAAAAGATTTAGAAAGAAAACCTTGCACTGTTACTTCAGCCTGAGTGAGAAAATAAGTGAGAAGGAGTGTCAAAGAAATCCAGCTATAGAGACTTGTACTAAGAGGAGACATGGAGAACATATCATATGGTGAGAAAGGATGAAACGGCTGGGCGTGAGAGAAATTTCACTGGTATGGTCTCAAAAGGATATTTAATGTGCTTTACAACCAGCACGTCAAAAGCGGATTTCTCAGTCTGAGGAGCAAAACAGAGAAGTTTCAGTGACCTTGAGAAAATGGGGCCAACTCTGGAATAAGGCTGTTCTCATTATCAGATTTTTTAAAAGCCTAAGTCTAGAGTCTGACAGTTCCTACAAGATGTAATGAAATAAAAATGAATRTATTCTTCTTTAGCTGTAAAGTATGTAAATTAAAGTACTGCCAGTAGACTCCCCTCTTACTGGTGTAGTTAGCAAACATATCCTGGAGTCAAAGGTGTTACTTGGATGTAAAAACAGTAAAAATGAGAGAGAATCAGGCCTATACATTAAGCTAGATGATTGGTAGCATCTGTAACTGTAAACAGAACAAGTTCTGTATGAGTTTATATCTCACGCTTCCCATTTACAATGGTTCCCTCTCTCTCGTGTGGATTTAATAAAAGCACCAGTGTTACTGCATGTTTTCTTTTAGAAAGGGCAAAACAAAATCTCCCCTCTGCCCGGCTGTCTACTTTCATAAAATGTGTAGGAACTCCATGACACTCAGAGAGTCAAACTTAGTTGAAACTGGCTGTTGGGGTCAAAAGGAACTTAAGCAAGGAGAGAAAAGGGAGTACATGTTGTACCACAGCGTAGGCTTCATTTCGCTACATTTTTTGTGTTGTACTAGCAAATTTGCCTGCCTATTGCTAGCTTTACACCTTGACTGAGCTTATTGTCCTCTTGTAATACTCTACAKAGGCCAATCTGAAACTCAGTTCAGAAACAAGCCCCAATTCCGCATAAATTTGTGCGATGTTATTGACTGGAAAAGCTTTCAACAGCCTTTAATCAACTCAAATGCTATGCGAAAGCTATATTTTTATCACTAGACTCTGACTTTTACTTTCCTACAGAGAGTTTTCAAATTGTGATCGAAATACTGATTTATAAAAAGAAAAAAAACAGCACAACATAAGCTTCGCCTCAGAATACTTCTATTTAATAAGCTGGTCTCTGTGTGTGTATGTGTTTTTGCATGTGGTTTGCACAGTTGTCTSCTACTGGGATAACTTAAATATGACAAAGTGCTTGTGATTATTATGACCTGTACCTGCCCACAAAGCTAAAAGAAAGTCTAGTTTTAACAGTTCTTAGATTATACCTTTCTATGCTAACTGAGGAGACCTGTGGTTTTGGGGCAATCTGTATTTTTCATGCTAAACATGCGTGGTTATTACTCAGGAGTATGGGGCAATCAGTCTTTACAGCTGAGGTGCCATAGCAATATGATAGGCTTGACAGCATCCATAGTAACAGAGAGAAAAAAAATCAATTCATCAGGCACAGGAAAATGGCACGTTCGTTATTTATTGTTGAGATTCATAACGGAAATGTGTCTATAGTTGTGGTATTCAGAAATGCTCAATGAACAGTAAAAGTTAATCAATATCCATACACTTGGCCTTCCTGTCTGTCTCCCAATCTGCCGTTTGCACTAGAAAATATCTAAAAGAAGCAATACTCTTTCATTTAGTTTGTATACAAAGTGGAACCATTTTCAGCCAAAAGTGTTGCGACAATTTAGAATCACTGGTACAGGTTCATGTGTGTGAAGTGTAAAATGGTCTACCTTTCTTCTTCATGTGATTTAGGTCAGACTGAATACACCATATGTCAACCGGTGAAGGTAGTCTAAACAGATGTATTCCTTTCTTCAACTTTATCACAACTTTGGTTATTGTTTCCGATGAAAGGTGTGTTGAGATTTTCATGCGCTAATCCTCCTATTGGACTTGCCTATCATGGTCCATACAATAAAAGTATTTCAGAAATAATAGTTACATGACCTTCAAGTCTCAAAAAAGTTATCTAAGTTAGATGATCTGTTTTAACCCCTAATTTATCATTTTCAGATTTACTTCTCTTTAAACAGAAGTTGTTCTTTCAAGAGGTTGACTAAGGATAAAAAAGCAAAATTGTGACTTAAAACTAGTCTGGATTGTCACTAAAGAATTCATCATCATCCAATTAAGATAGATTTAAATTTTTGTTTATGCAAAGCCTATTTTGTAAATATTGAAATTTTCTGAACTGAGACAAAGAAACGAAAGATTACTGCAACAAATCTTGGTTCTTGATTTTGAAGTAGTTAAATGGTCACAGGGAGAGAAAAGATAGTGGACTTTTATGTGGAGTATATTGTGAAGTACACAACAAAGACTGCTTGCACTGCATCTGGAAACTGAGTGACAGAGTATGATCCCAACAAATGGGTTAAAAAAAGTGCCTGCACACTTGCAAGAAGTGAGCCACAATGGTATAATTACTATGGTGTGATTGTGAAGTAATGTAGTATTTTTTGTGAGTAACAGAGTGGTTGTTGCAAATATACTTTCTGCAGCAGCAGCAAACTGTCCCTTTTAAAATTACAATAGAAAAATATAATGAATAAAGGAAAAAGTCTCTGAATACTGAAGATTAAAATGTTCTTTTTTGAGTGAGAGTGCTCAAAATTAAGAGTTTCCAAGAAAAACCAAAATGTTTTACATCCTGTTGAACAGTTTCGACACTTATCACATGACTCACTTGACTGATTCTAAAAAATGTCTTTTTCCATTTTTCAGCTGCTGGACTCCTACTTTAAATCTTCCATGTGCTTATGTTTAAACACAGGCAGTACCTGCAACATCCATAAGATAAGCGTATGTGAAACTATGCAAAATTAACACCATACTCTCTTCTTTTCCAAGAACATGGAAGCCCTAATTTTAATTCATTTTACTACACACAATTTTAACAATGCAGAGCTTTACTTCCTCTTATTATTAGTGATTTGTCATCCAAGAAATATTTTTTTATTGAATTTAGGAGCCTAACGAGTGTAAACTACCCTAGGAAGAATAATTTTCCTTAATACATGGAAAGAAATAGGTAGAAAAAATTTTAGTCTTTTTACATGAGACTCATAGTAATATATTTATGAAATATATGTTATCAAAAATAGTTGAAAAGTTTCCTGATAAAAGTAAGCAAAATGTATGGAAGTCATTCTGAAAAATATATTAGATTAAGATTTAGCATAGTCACCTTTCAACTCTCATACAAACTATACAGTTATACAAAGTCACACAGTAGTATCTCATAAAAACAATTACATTGTACACATAGTCAGTTATTCCAGCGCATAATCTTACGACAGGATTCGGCTGTATAAACAAAACATAAACTGCAGGCCAAGGAAACAATGGGACGAACATATCTAATGTATGTCTACATCTTTGAAATCTTAATTTAAAAATGAAGCTGCTACTTCTATCTTAGCCCGCCCTGGGAAACTTAATGGTCTTGCATAGTAAATCATTTCAGTAAAATATGTACTGATACCAGCACTGTATTATTCTGTATCATTTGGACTGGTACGAACCACAGCTGACAACAAACTTTACAGTCATCAGGACAAATATTGTGCCTGGATCCCAGAATGTGTGCTCCTGAATTGCCTAACAAAACATGCTCTAATCTTGGTGTGACAAGACTATCCACCTCTTCTTTCCTATAAATGTATATCTGATTTTTTCAATGAAATGGGGCATCAGCTGAGGGAATGATTTAAAACTAGGCCACAGCTTTATAGGAGCTATTATTGCCCTCCCACTCTGACATCCCCTGGGTAGACTGAAGTTTTGAGTGGTGAATTTGAGGCTGGGGCCCCATAGGTTTCCCTTGCAGTGCCCTGTACTACTCCCATCTTGGACTTCTCAATCTCACTCGGCATGGAGCAGAAATGGGAGCAGGGCAAGCAAGGAGTATTGCAAGAAGAGGCCTCCAATCTCAGCCTCCGATCCCCAAATAAACCACAATACATCAGATGTTTCACTAGTGGGAGCTTCCCGCTTTCATCCACCGAACGGGCCAGTGGCACTCATAGTACCATGCTGATCAGGCCTCTTTTCCTAGTGGTAAGCTTTAACAAGTGAAAATTAAAAATTTTGGCTTGGCACCATTCAGGCCTTCTCTTTTTTTTTTTTTTAAATCTTTTACACAGCTGGATAAGTTTTCAATATTTTTAGCAATTTATCCAGAATCACAAAATTAGGAAAGAGACTTCTTTAAAACATACTTGCATTACTGCACTCTCACAGTTTACATCCTAGTTCTGAATAAAATGGGAGTTTAGGTTCGTATTTCATTACACAATGCAGGTGACTCTTAAAGACATGATACGCGTTTGCTGACTCCTCCACCTCACAGTTTTGTGACTGCTGCTTACATTTATTTAACTCATCTATTTTCGTTCCAGAATCATTGTGGGAGGTGATGGTCAAGAAATCAGTCAACTTGACTTTCATGTCGTATCTTACCAGTCTGACTTTATTGTGAGCATCAGTCTTAAACTGATGCAAAGTTGGCAAACAGCCAAACAACGTTGTTTTACGTAATAAGCACTGCTCTTACTGGGCTGTGTAACAGGGACTATGACACAGCTGGATGCAATAAAGATCTGTAGGGAAAAAAAAAAAACCAACAAAACCAAACCAAAAAAAACCCCCACCTTCCAGGCTTAAGCTTTATTGTAGAAATAGATACATCAAATCTGTAAAATAAGCCTCAAATGAATCAGATTTAACAGCACTGCCGAACAGGTAAAAAGGTTAGGATCAGCCTGAACCTACAGCACATGGCAGTCAAAACCCACAGTATTACTAAAGTTCAAAGGAAGTGACAGCTTGCTTTGTCAAACTGGACTATATTCCTCAGATCAACTAAGTTCAGAGTCACAGTTTGTTGTTCCCAAATTCGGCAGCTGGAGAACACCAAGGAGTACACAGCTTGAGCAGGGCACCAACGGAGTGTGAAAAAGCACAAGTTCAGTGCTGGAATAATATCAAAACCATGACACATCAGCAAACCCTTTATGTGAGATTAAAGGCAACTACTATGGAATATGCTTTTTTATTTTCCAGACAGTTTTCCTTTATTTCTATAACCGCTAAGCACCAGGGCTTTACTAAAAAGTCAAAAGCTCCATCCTTCCTTCTGTGACAGTTAGTTGACCTTTGCTGAGAAGACACTACTCGGTACAAAATTGTTCTATCAGCAAATGTTGAAGCAATGCTGATTAATGAGCACCTAAAGGCTGGAAGTGGCAGTGAAATTCATCATGTACATCTTTAAGGATTTTTCCTTAAAAATCAGATGCGTTGGATATGGGACAGTTATTTCAYACCCTTCACTGTACTAAATTGCACAGTCTTCCTTAAAGACCCCCCACTGTCAGCACTGACATCTTCATTCAGCACCCACTTCTATTCCGTTTCTGCAACGTGTCTACAAAGGAGAAGACAGACACCCAAACTGCTGACTGGGGCAAGGGTTGCTTGATAATCTATTGCAAATAATGTCATAACATTGGGGGCATTTCCTTCATTTGAAACGGATCTTGCAAACATGTAAGTATGTGAACTTGCTTTAGTATCTGTACTAATAGTCCTAAATACAAGCAAATTCCTATATTTATGACATATCTTTGAAGATCAGCATCTTGATTTGCAATCTTTGAAAGTTTAGCTGGACTAAATCTCAAATTTAACAAAACCCTACCAAGCCATAAAAATTAAACAATTTGTGGAAAGTCAAACTGAGACTGCCACACACACAAATACGTTCACCAAAAAAAAAGTGAATTGTCTTCTATACCATCACGCTTAAAACTAGGATTAGTGATGAAACTTTACTGATGGGTCAACTGCCTTCACATTCTCCTGGAAATAAATTGTTATAGCACAAAAACAGGTGGGGAAAAATCCACCAGCCTATAACAGGAAGGTGACAGATTTTGAAAAAAAATCACAAGTGTGGGTCGGTACAATTTCTTTCAGCCACAGTGCCAGACTGACGCTRCTTGCACACTACTGCAGCATGAGAAGGCTATAGCAGCAGGAACAAATTAGAAGCTGTTTAATCCACCACTGCCATCAAAAGAAATGTCCATGAAACCATTGTATAGCAAAATTTAGGCTTTTAAAAAATAATCTGAAAACAATTGATAATAGAACCAAATTGCATAAAAACTCAAACACTGGCAGCAAGATAACAGAAGGGTAAGCAATTAACAATGACCTGAGCTGTTTATAAAAAATACAGCTACAAATACAAAGACATGCAAAAATTTCCCCTTGGGATGGGTGAGGAGGCTTGAGAGTTTCAGTAAACAAATAAACTAATCTTTTTCCAAAGAAATCATTCCAACACAAAACAGAAAACAGAAACACAAAAGCTGTAGAACCGCTATGGTGGTGAAAAGATTCTGCCGCTGCAAAGAACATAAATCCTGCCGAATTTTCAAAGTTATTTAGGCACCTAGAGACTAAGGTGGAGGTATGGGGGATGCACAGAGGTGCCAAGTGGTAACAAATCAACCTCCCATTAAAATTAAATGACAATGCAGCTTTTTAAAATCTTACTTGTAGTCAGTACATATCTGCATCCAGAGGATGACCATGAAATCAGGGAGAGGGTGTCATCCCCCACTTTTGTATAAAACAGAATATTACTTGTTAAAAACAAGTTATAAAAAGCTGTTTTGTAATATAGTACAGACACAGACACCATCAACAGCAGGAAACCCAACACCATCATGACTTCGACATCAAAATAAACATGACCCTGCCTAAATACTTGTAGGGTCATTTTGCAAACTATATCAACAGGGTCTCAGCAAAGTGATCAGTTTTCTCTTTTTCTTTCAAGATGTACTTTTCACTTCAATGTTAGGTCTGATGCACTTGCCCAAATTGGAAGTGTTTATGAGAAGAAAAAGAGTAATTGGAAATCCAGTATCAACCGCCACAGGATTCATGCTTTATTCTCATGAGAAACCTCAGATTTCATCTTTGTATCTGATTTACTGCCTCCTGTTTATAATAGTAGAGCTACTCATACAAAAATAATAAACTGTTTTTGGCTCTTGCTTAACTGTAGGAGACCCAGACTGTGCCTTCCACTCAGTATTTCAAAATCAGTGAGACAACTCAGAATATAAATGGAGTTACATAGGATAACTATAGTAGGCAGAACCAGGTGCTGTAAACTAACCTAGAGAGGAATAGAATGCATGCCAGGCAGAAGCTCACTTGCAGGACAAGATTTCAATAGTCCTGAGTCGCCAGGGGAGCCTGTTATATTCAAGTAGGTGCTACAAAGAACTGGATGGTCTTGAATAACATATTCCATATTGATTATATCAGCCAGGAGGGAAAGATAATGGATTTTCTCAAATACCATAAAGCTCTGGATAACAAGATTATTGAAACACAAGCCAAAGTGATATAAAATCAAACCAGGGCTAACAAAATGATGCCTGTCTCCAAATGCTTATAAAACAAAAATCTGTCTCTCTGGGAAGATGAGTGCTGCAGGAAAAGCAGAAATTAAAAAATAAATGAACAAACAAACAAACCCTAAGAGTAACAAWATATCCACTTAGCATATTGATTGGGGCATTGGATTATTCCTGAGTGTTAAAGAACAAACCCAGGGACAGCTTCTGCTTTGTGTACCTCAGATTCCCCGGTAGTAGCTTGGGCCAAAATTTGGAGGCAAATATCCACACAGTGTACCACAAATCCTTAAATTATTATATACATAAACATTTATACTAGCTTGAATAAGTAATATAAAACACTATGGTTAGTTCAGTGGCCAGGGTAATTACCTGTAGTCACAAGGTTTCGAAAGCACAAACACACACACTGCTCCCCTCTGCCTTTCCTACCTGGATGTTTTTCACAAAATGGGGACATGCCAAACCTCTCAGATTTCAAACTTAGCTGTATGCAACAAGCACTCAAGTTGTATGACAAATTGCCAGTTTATGTTACTTCTCATTACTGCATAGATTATCACAATTAATATATTGGAATTTTGAATACTTGTGCTAAATTCTGTTCTCGCTTTGGCATGAATTAACCTAACTTTAAAAGAACGAGAAAAGCAAGCAACATACATTTTCCTTCAAACACATAAATCTACACTGGAAGAGTTTCAGTCCTATGCTGTCTGTACCTAATCCAAATTTATGTTGCTTCTCGAGCTATTGAAGTTGTTCAGACTTCATACAGGCCAGCCACTAAACTGGAATTTCTGTGATTGCAGATCAGATGCGTCTTTGGTGGAGTTGGGAGATGAGAGATGATACAGCAATTCCTCAACATGTAATAGAGTGCTTGTACCTTGCTAGTTGATCTTAATGTGCAGGGTTATAGACACGTGATATCAGAGGGATACTATACCTTTAGATTAAACAGCCTTGAAGATCCAGAAGTCTGAGGTCTTTTCCAAAATCTTTCTGAGAATACCAGCTTCCTAAGTCATGATGTGATTTCTCCTCCTCTTGAATTGAGAATTGGATTGACCCCACTAGCTCTTTCCATCCTGAGGTACCCAGGTTGTAAAAGATTTCTATTCTCCAGACCAAAATTGACAACATTACATCCAATCCTCCAGAAAAGGAAAATTCTGACCTCTTTTCAAATGTCTTAAATACCTCAACAACTCTTGTCAGCTTTGCATGGTCATCTCAGTTACAGAGATGTTAGATAAAAGTGAAGTCTCAAAGTTCAGGAAACTTCAGGGTGATGTTTATTGTGATGTAAAATAAATGAAACAAAGATACAAGTCCAGCCCAGTAGTTACTCTAACAATTCAAACTGCTCTGTGCTTTGACACATATCTTTGTCTAACTTTATAAATAGGAAATGGAGATTCTTTTCTTTAAAATATTTTTTTTTTGTTTAGTAATCTGTACAATAATCTTGCACATTTCTGTCATGTACATGATAGCATAGGTAAATAAGTTCTGCTAAAATAGCCAGACGTAAATGCAAATTGCTCTGTTTCATTAAGTTTTTTATTATGTTTTTTGTTTCAGTTTAATCAGCTTTCACTGTTTGTGTTAAGCAGGTGTCAAGAACTGTGGGCTTTGTGATTTCCCATTCTGTTTGTTGTTGCAGAGCATCTTACAGTACCTCCATTCTAAAAATGTACAACACAATGCTATTTAATATTATGTAAAAGTCCTCTCTCCAACTTCCTTGAAGTTATAAAAGGTTATTTCAGGGTCAAAAATATCTCAGTTAGGCTATACTGCACCACACTTACAACTAATATCATTAACCCTTTTTGCAATTGAGAATTTTTAGAAAATAGTTATTCATAAGAAAGACACAATTAAGATTAGCAGTACCTGAGAAAAAGTGAAAATTTGGCACCCTTAAGAATTCGTGTCCTTTATGGCAGATTAATTTACTGTAATTAAGACAACATCCTGATATTTCAACTGCTTTTACAAAAGATGAAATCTGCTTCACAGGTTTTAATATTCCTTTTTTCCTTTCTACATTAAAAGAAAAAAAGAAAAAAGAAAGAAAAAAAAAAAAAAGAGCTGTTTTTTTATCTCTTGTTGCCTAATACTGGTTTTGCATGTACCAGAGTTGTTCCAAGTAATTCTGTTGACTATTTAAATTGACTGCTGTTTTACAGTTATTTCACAGAAGAAAAAGAAAGGCTGACATTCCCTGTTGTGGATATGCACACTGCAATATTGTACATTGTAATACTATTCAGAAACCAGACAAAAACGAGAACAAAGGGGGAAAAATCCCAGTCAACATTTCCAAACTTTTCTTAAAGAAGAGATAAATAATTCAAATTAGTTTTATTCCACATACAGCAATAATAATGGCCTAATGGCTTCTAAGTTATCTCCATGAGGTATGCGTACCAAGTCCAGGACCTGTTCCTGACTGCAATAAATTAGCTGCAATGCCTGCCACCCAGGAGGTAGTTGTTGGTCAGCTCCTTCCAGTCATGAGTGACAAAACTAGTCCATGTTTATTCCTAAACACCAGCTCATTTGTTACTGGACTCTGATGAACAATTATTCTGAGCCTTTTAAGGCCACAGCTTTGTGTGAAATCATTTCCTGTGCAACCCTTGACAAACTATTTGAATTTCACAGATTTCAGGCAACAGCTGTTGACACTCACCTGTCTTCTCTCACCAAGTACAGTTTGCACTGCAGGGACAATTTTGCAACAAGATGAAAGGACGAATTCATAGTTAATTAGAATAGTCAACTTTTTTTATATATGCACAGTTTATACAGTTGTAGAAGATGCAGCTTTTGTGAAAAAGAAGTATTTGTTTTCAATGCTTATCAGAAGCTCACAATTTCCCAGACTTTGCTTCCTTTTTTTTTTTGTTCTTCTTAAAAACAAAATACTTCTGTGCAAATATACACATACTTTTGAAATTTAAACACAGTGTGAAGACAGGAAGGAAGGTGCTATGTTGGTAATAGCTCATTTTTCTAGTGATAGGACTGCCATTTTCTCATTAGCTTCTGCTGACGTAGCAGAATCCTTTACTGAAGTATTTCCAGATATATTTTTCTGTCAAGATTTGGAAGATTATACAGGCTAATAACTGGACATATTTGTATACTCACTTGTTCAAAATAATTTCCTCTGTCTTTAAAGTAGAAAATCATGGAAACGGTGTTTCATGATAAAATCTTTTATAAGAACATGTGCTTTGCATTAGTTGGCTTGTTTAATGTCTTAGTAAGGCTTCACATGTCTGTAATATTTCTTTTGTGAACATAAAACATTGTTTTCCCTCATTTTAACCAGGATATTGTTTTCATCTCTCAACAATTCAATAGCATGAACTGTCTGAAAATATTCAGTTTATCTATAACCTCCTTTTAGAGGTTCCACTATTGAGGTCTCATGGAACAAAAGCATCTAGTGTTAAGTCTATAGTAGCAAATTAAACAATGTCCAGGAACATTTCCAAGTGCTGGAATGCAGTTTTCTTTACCAATGTTTGAGCAGTCCCTGGCATATTTTTGGTTGTGACAACCAGCACACCACAAAATAATTTCTGAGCATGATTTGGGAGTTAAGTGTCCCAGCAACTATTCCCAGTAGGCAGCTGGTGCTCATCCACCCTGTTTTTGAGGCTAAGGGGATTTACCAGCCTTTCCATGAGATTGGTCTCTTTGTTGGGACACCCTAAATTAATATAAACATTAGTTTGCCTCGTGTCTGATTTTTATTTAGGCAGATGCTGTCAAGAAAACTGAGGCTATACACTGGTACACTTTGTGAGATTTTACATGGTAGAGTAGGAAGGCTGTGTTTATAATCAAGAAAGTTTAATTCTCTCTCATCTTAACAAGCCATGGTTGACCAGACAAATCATTTTTCTTTCAAGTTAGGAAACTTCTAATTCTTTTAAAATCTACTGCAACCTATTGTATCATATCATCTTGTTTCATTTGTTTTCCTATCTAAAACTTCAACTGCTCCTTTCTTTCCACATGATTTACTTCTAAGTTTTCTGAAAGGGCTTTCTTGAGCTTTATAAGTGAACACAACCAGCAAAAACAATGTTATGGTTCTTATGAACAGATTGAAGAACACATTCTTTTCAGCTGTATTTTGTGCATATGTGCTTTCATAGTGTGTTGGAGTTACCTGGCGTTTGTTGGTCTTTAAGGTATAACAGGTATTTAGAAATGAGTTATAACTGGGTTGTGCTTTGGGAAAGACAACACATTTGGTAGTAGTGACTTAAATTTGTATTACAATTCTGTCAGTAATGGTATATTACAATTGTATCAGTAATTACAGTTCTATCAGTAAATTGTATTATTTTATTATCATTTTATCAGTTCTTTTTTTTTTTCCTTTCATATCAATATAGTATGCTTAAGTACATTTTGTGGATATTTTTTCTTCTCATTAAAATGTTTACTGCTTTCGTGAGCTCTTATGAGCATTCCCACCAGCCAGTTTTTTAATGTCCAATTAAACCTCTGGCAGCTGTAAAATACAGTTTGTCAGAGTGGTAACAAAACAAAATTCTGTCCATTTTTTGATATGAAGATTTCAGTGTGTGACTCCTGTTTGTCAGTTTAATAGTCAGTGGCCCAAGCCTTGACTCAGGTTAAACTATTTTTGCATTGTTAAAAAGGAATATGTTATCAGCATAATCATTTCCTTTGTTTCTGGAGCTGTAAAGTAAGCAATGGAGCCAGAACAAACTGCGGTCTTAGAGAATCACCCCAACAAAATTAAATGCATATTAAGGCCCAGACAGGGCTTTTTCTTCATTCACTTTAAGTTAGCTACCTTCAGGAAGTGGCCCAGAGTCAACTGATGATATCTGTATAGACAACACAATCAGAGTTATGCGGGAACTTGTATGCTGCTACTTAGCTGTCACTTCAGCTTTTTGGAAAAACTGACATTTTTGTATATATGTGCATATACATATTTTACTTCTTTCAAACCCGTCAAGTTACATCTCTTGTAGAATAGAATTGCGGAATAGAAGGAAATAGAGGGGAAAAAAAGAAACTACATGTGGTTGGTTTTTTTTTTCTGAAAAGAAGATCATAGAACTTGAGTCAATGGATTGAGACTGCCCAAATAGCCTTTGGATATTTAGAGACTGAGTTACCTCCCATGATCGGCATGTAACACCAGGCAGCAAAAAACACAAATTTCTTTGAACCAGAGAGTACACAAAGGAACTTCACTCTGTTTCCTCCTCAGAAAGATGGCCTGATATCTAAAGGCACAGTTTCAAGAGGTAAAACCTTAATGTAGTGTATAGATCCAGAGCACCAGAAGGAACACGTTTTGCTGGCTTTCTAGAACTAATATTATTTGACAAGTATCATATATTTTGGCTGAAATCAATTTTTACTGATTTCTGCATAAAGAAAGTACCAGACATGGCAAAAATTAATGCCGCTATATCTACAAGCAAGATTTAACATTGCGCCCAAGTACAGCAGGGATATTTCTTATGGCAGGTGAAGTGGACAGTCCATATAAAAATAAACCAGCTAGGCTGTACCTTTTTTATTGTTGAGTTGTATTTGGTTCATTTCATGTCAAAGAAAAACAAATTAAGAAATAAGATAGAGAGAGAATGGAAAAATACAGGGTCTTAGTGATAATTCTCTTATTACATAGTTAAGATTTAATAGCAGGGTATGGAAGAAATAAAATTTTCATCAGGTTAGGAAGTGAGGGTGAAATACTCAAGTGTCTTTTACTGGTTTGTGTGGCTGCATGATCAATAATCCAATATTTCAGTAAGGTTACAGCTTGGCTATGCCAACTGACTCCAAAGCCCCTGACCCCAGATATGCTTTCCTGTCTAACTCAAAAGTTATTCACATTATTCCAAAGATAAAGGGACTTACAGAGGAGATTCAGGAAAAGAGATAAAATCCCGAGATCTCGTATCAAACAGTTTTATGGACACAGAGTCTGTGGGGTCAGAGTTATTGCTTTTGTTCTTCACTGGCAGTGTATACACCTTTTTCCGCAGATCATTACACATGCAAATTATTAATATTCACGTTTCTCAGTTCCTTTCCCTTCCTTTTGTTTTTTTATTTTCCTCCTCTGAAACCTGTTTCAGAAAGACAAACAAAAGCATTGTTTTAATTAACAAAGCAAGAAGCATTATGTGTCATGCAGTTCATACACACCAAATCAGAAAGACTTCTATTTAGTTCTTTACCCAATAACGGCCAGATGTCAAAGAGCCAACCCCCAGGATACAAGACATTTTAAAAACCTTCCACTTCAGAACTTGACATACTTTAAACCCTCTAAAGATAATTTTCATTATTTTTAATTAAATGCACAGCCTGAAGTATTTTCTACACATTACATGAGAGAGAAATATTTTGGATCACAGCAGCTTTCAGTTCCACAGAATCAAACCCACAGCTAAAGACAGTTTTGGAAATAGCAGCCTTTCAACAAGCAGGCTAAAGTTTTGACACTGTTCACTCACTTAAAAGCAAATATCTGTTAGCACTTAAAATTTCAAAAATATCAATGATCAGTTGGGTGAGGAAGAGAGAGAATTACTCCAAAGCCTGACGGTTACAGTATTATCTGGGAGTCACAGCTTCAGTCCCAGCTCCAATAAAAAAGTCAGGATTTTATAGCAGGTTAAGACCAAGTTAAGAAAAGAAAGTGACAGTCATTTTCCCAGTAATTCCCTGTGTTGTGAAGTTCCTCAGGTAGGAGACTTCGTTTTACAACTCAAGAGAGACAGAAGACATCTGAAGTTAAGGTACGAGCATACCAATGCATGCGACAATACCCGTGGTATCCACAGTGAAAAGCAAGGATTGTTCTACCACAGGGTGATTTTGTCCCTTGAGGAAATCTATTCCCTTTGCTAGAAGATGCCTGGATGATCTGGGGAAACATTATTCAATTAAGGAACCAAACAACACAAAAAAAAAGAAACCTTATTTATTCACATAACCCTATAGCATATATAGACAATTCACATATAAATTTTATTTACATGTACTTTTATATTTTACATTTATATATAAATAATACTGATGAAATTTWAAAAAAAATATGTCCCAGCATGAGCAAACAAGATGGGAGACTTTCATAAACAAAGAACAGTGAARAACAAAGGATGAAAATAAACAAATCTGGGCAAAAAAGAGAATTGAGACTAGAGAACATTGCTCTTTTGAGCATATTCAGTGCTGGCTTCAACCTCCTGTACAGCACTTAGCTTCACAGAGTGGTATACAGCCCTATGCAGAAACACACTAATAAAAGTAGTATTTCTCTTCTTAGCCTTTAATAAGGCAAGTCAGAGTCCCTCCAAGGGTTGAGAATCTAATGCACTTAGGAATCAAATAGCTTCACTGAGAATCCACAAAAAGGTAAAGTACCCATATATGTTTTCAGAAAGAACTTATTTAATCAACTTTTTGAATGGGAAAGGAAAGCTGTCTGAAATGTATTTGCATTCTCCAGTATCAGGCAAACTAAACTGAATATCTATGATATGATGTATAAATTTGTAATTGCTACCACAAAGAGAAAGATGGGCTAGTCTACAGATGCTGGAGACCTGTCTATATGAACACACAAAAAGGAGTAGACCATTTAGCCAGAGTGCTTGTTCGATTTCTAAAAATGAATGTTTTTAAAAGTATCATATGCAGAACAGAAGTATCATTATCCAAAGCATGAATATTTGCAGCATCATTTCCTTCTCTGACTTCTTTTAGTTTTTGAACTTTCTTTAAAATTTTGCCAAACACTCCAACTTTCCACTGCAGATGTGCATCTAACTTGCATTGCAAAGGATATAATGAACACAGAACCTGCCAAATGAACACAGAAATTTTTCTCAAACCCTCAAGTATTCACACTGTTTTAACTCAAAAGTGATGACTGTCATGTCTTGGCATCTTTTTCTCTGTTCTCTGGGCTGATTATATTTTACAGAGACATGGTAAGCTGCAGAAGCGGTGCTGGGAACAGAAAGTGGTTGCAGGAGCATCTGAATGAGAATACACCCAGGAGCTCAGTCTGGACCTCACTGCTGAGAATTGATGGCAGTATGCTACGGAAGACCAGGCCAAGGGAATGAAATTATGGTAATCTTTCATATCAAATCTTGCCAGGAAGCAGAACAGCCAGGTTTCCCCCTTTCCTAAGCCTAAACTCTAAGATTTTGGCTCTTCTGGTTGGGAGTAGTCTCTGCCTCTTCTCTGACAGCTGTTTGCGTTTACRTTAGGAAATCTCACAGTGAGAGGCTGGGCTAGGCTGCAGAATATCTTGTGAGTCATTTCACACGACTAATAGGCACCTAATTGTTTCTTACCAATAGCTTTACCTACAYAAATACAAACTGATTTACTACAGATAGTTCTGCTGTAAATGAAAGCTTTTTTATATCTTTTGATGAGCAATACATCAAAATTTTCCATTTCTCCACCTAAAAACTTCCACGTTTGCTTAGCCTGTGACTGTTGCTGGCAAAAAGCAGCATTCAGGATATACTCCTATATCACGGTGTTGAGTGTATAACAAGTAGACACAGAAAAATAGATGGGTAGCAGTCACCTAGACAGTCAAAAGAGGAAGCCAGATCATTAATATAAAGTGAGCAGTGCTGTCAGAACCACAACAGAAGAACTTAAGCGATAATGAACTTAAGTGACTGAATGAAGGATTACATAAAAAAGCATTGCTGCATAAAGATCACATAAACCCACAAACCATTCTTATGCAAACCATTTTTTTCTGTAGTAATAAAGCTGAAACTCCAATACCAGTTACAGTGGGAAAATAGAAGGCAAACTTTTCATCTGAATATGGCTGAGATTTCTTCCAAGTAATTAACTGTTTCAGTTCTGTATGAACCAAATCCATATGAACAAGAAAAGAATAAAAGCATGAYATGTTTAACCAACAGGTTTCTTGGCACTGTTTCAGATTTTTCTTATCCTGTCTAGTATGCAAGAAAATAATAAGAATTTTTCTCTAAAATCCAAACTGTCAAAAAAAACCCACATATGAAAAATCAGTGCAAAAAAAATGAAGTATTTTCTTTATTATTCTGTGACATTACTTTCCTGCCCCACTCTGTAGTAATTTCATACATTACAGAACAGAATAAGAGTTTAAAACTTATTTATAATACACTACACCAATAGTAAACCTGGAAACTATTTGTTGGGTTGAAAGCTGTTTCACACTTGCAAAAATTGATTGATAGATAGAAAAATACTGTCAACATTTATCCAAAACTTTTCATCMTTTGAAGGTCTTCTCATGCTTATTTGAATAAAACTATAATTATATTCATGCATTCATCTTCTGTTAATTTCTTTTGGGKTTTTTTTTGTTTGTTTGTTTAGTGAGTTTTTTTACCAAAAAATCTGGATATGAAAATTAAAAAAMARTTTTAGAAGAACTATTTGCAGTTCTTACCAATATCCAAAGTAGAGTTCTAATATCATGTGGCCTTTAGGTCTAATAACTGGAGAAAAACATTGATGGATCCAATGAACACCTGTCCAAATCATCCAAACTTTTGTCATGTATGTGGTTTAACTGAAACAACTGGCTGTCAAACTACATTTCCAAGATGATCTGTCTTTGGGCAAGCCAAAACCAAAATCAGACTGTCCTTTGTAACATTTTCATACTAGCTAAAATTCAGAGCAGTACAACAACGCGCACACAAGAAAAAAAACATTTAAACAATTATAAAGAACTTCATAAAAACCTCAAGTTTAATTTCAGAGGAAAACTCACACTGGCTAATACTTTACCAGAACACATTACCTTGGATTCAGCTTCTTTCCAGATGACTTAGCCCAAATTGGATGCCTCTCTCCTGCCAACACTTTCTGTAAAGGAAGAGGTAAACGATCATCCTTCTCCAAATGAGAACTACTGCTCTGAAATCATGTGCAGGTTGTGCCAATGAAGTGAGAGGCTTCCCCAGAGGGCAGTTCAAAGCAGGAGCTATGGCTAGTGTTTGAGCAGTACTCCCGAAAATCTGGGCCATACACTCCAGTGGGTGGCCAGCCCAATACCTGCTGAGAACAGGTAGGGAACAGGATTGGCTGGTGTGATTAAAAGCAATTGAGATAAATCAGGAAACATCTTCTACTTCCGCAGGCAGTGTTTGGGCATGCAGACACCCAAAATGCACCTGCCAACTGTGGGTCATTTTCACCCACACAAATCTGGGGGTACACATTGTGGTGCTAGACTGAAGTCTCTCTGAAAGTGCAACCCATACAGAAGTACTCTAAAACTTTATGATCAAAAAAATATTTTGTTTTAAACTGTTCTGTGTCATAAAATCCAGGAAATAAAAAAATTTGAAATGCTAAGTAGTACAAACATACTATATATAAATATACATGGACACATATTGCATTCTGTATATATCAATTTTATTTTTGAGCCTTAAAATTGGCTTTGAGTTCAACTACCCAGGTTATTCTCTTTCCATAATCTTTCTGTCAGTCTCCCTAAGATAAACAGCAATAAAAAATTGTCTACAAACCTACTGTGTGTTAATCAATCACCGCAGCCTTAGTCTAAGACACAGTTTTGAACGTAGAAGAGAAGAGAAGAGAGTAGTTTCAGTTGGAAGGGACCATTAAAGGTCATCTAGTCCAACACCCCTGCAGTGAGCAGGGACATCTTCAAATAGATCAGGTTGCTGAGAGCCCCGTCCAACCTAACCTTGAATGTTTCCAGGCATGGGGCATCTACCACCTCTCTGGGCAATCTCTTCCAGTGTTTCACCACCATCATTGTAAAAAATTTCTTCCTTATACCTAGTCTGAATCTACCCTCTTTTAGTTTAAAACCATTACCCCTTACCCTGTCACAACAGGTCCTGCTAAAAAGTTTGCTGCCATCTTTCTTAGAAACCCCCTTTAAGTACTGAAAGGCTGCAATAAGGTCTCCCCAAACCCTTCTCTTCTCCAGGCTGAATAACCCCAAYYCTCTCAGTCATTCTTCATAGGAGAGGCGTTCCATCACCCTGATCATTTTTGTAGCCTTCCTCTGGACACACTCCAACAGGTCCATGTCTTYCCTGTGCTGAAGACCCAGAGCTGGGCGCAGCACTGCAGGTGGGGTCTCACTAGAGCAGAGTAGAGGGGCAGAATCACTTCCCTCAACCTGCTGGCCACTGTTCTTGTGATGCAGCCCCGGCTGGGGCCTTGGCCTTCTGGGCTGCGATCGCACGTTGCCAGATCATGTCCAGCTTTTCATCCACCAGTTCCCCCAAGTCCTTCTCAGCAGGGCTGCCCTCAGTCCCTTCATCCCCCAGCCTGTATTGATACCGGGGGTGCTCCGACCCAGGTGCAGGAACTTCCATTTGGCTTTGTTGCACCTCATGAGGTTCACACGGGCCCACTTCTCAAGCTTGTCCAGGTTCCTCTGGATGGCATCCCATCCCTCAGGCGTCTTGACTGCACCACTCAGCTTGGTGTCATCTGCAAACTTGCTGAGGTGGCACTCAATCCCACTGTCTATGTCATTGATGAAGACATTAAACAGTACTGGTCCCAACATGGACCCCTAAGGGACACCACTCATCACCAATCTCCAACTGGACATTGAGCCGTTGACCACTACCCTCTGGATGCAACCATCCAACCAATTCCTCATCCACCGGACAGTCCACCCATCAAATCCATATGTCTCCAGTTTAGAGAGAAGGATGTTGTGGGAGACCATGTCAAAGGTGTTACAGAGGTCCAGATAGATGGCATCTGTAGCTCTTCCCATGTCTACTGATATAATCACTGCATCATAGAAGGCCACTAGGTTGGCCAGGCAGGACTTGCCCTTGGTGAAGCCATGCTGGCTGTCTCAAATCACCTCCCTGTCCTCCATGTGCCTTAGCATAGCTTCCAGGAGGATCTGTTCCATGATCTTCCCAGGCACAGAGGTGAGACTGACCTGAGTTCCCCAGGTCTTCCTTTTTTTCCCTTTTTAAAAGTGCGGGTTATGTTTCCCCTTTTCTAGTCAGTGGGAACTTCACCAGACTGCCACGACTTCTCAAATATAATGGATAGTGGCTTAACAACTTCATCTGCCAGTTCCTTCAAGACCCGCAAATGGATCTCATGGGGTCCCATGGACTTGTGCACCTTCAGGTTCCTTAGGTGGCCTTGAACCTGATCTCCTGCTACAGTGGGGAGGATCTCCTCCTACAGGCAGTCCCTGCCTTTGCCTTCTGCGGCTTGGGTGGTGAGGCTTCAGCACTTGCCAGTGAAGACTGAGGCAAAAAAGTCATTGAGTACTGCAGCCTTCTCCGTATCCTGGGTAACCAGGTCTCCTGTTTCCTTCCAGAGAGGACCCACATTTTCCCTAGTCTTCCTTTTATCCCCCATGTACCGATAGAAGATTTCTTGTTGCCCTGGACGTCCCTGGCCAGATGTAATTCTTCCAGGGCTTTAGCTTTCCTAACCYGATCCCTGGCTGCTCAGACAATTTCTCTGTATTCCTCCCAGGCTACCTGTCCTCACTTCTGCTCTCTGTAGGCTTCCTTTCTGTGTTTSAGTGTGTCCATGAGCTCCTTGTTCATCCATGCAGGCCTCCTGGCAATTTCCTCTTTGTTGGAGAAGGTGATCCTTGAATATGCTCCACCAGCCCCTCTTTGTTGGTGAGAACAARGTCCAGAATAGCACYTCTCCTCRTTGGCTCCTCTACCACTTGGAGAAGGAAGTTATCATCGATGCATTCCAAGAACCTCTCAGATTGCTTATGCCCTGCCGTGTTGTCCCTCCAACAGATATCGGTGTGGTTGAAGTCCCCCATGAGGACCAGGACTTGTGAACGTGAGGCTGCACCTATCTGTCTATAGAGGGCCTCATCTGCTTGGTCTTCTCGRTTGGGTGGCCTGTAGCAGACCCCCACTGTAATGTCACCTGTCCCTGCCCTCTCTTTAATCCTGACCCATAAGCTCTTGGTTGGCTCCTCATCCATCCCTCATCCATCCTCCTCATCCAACTTATTTCTTTTGCTAAGTTCCTAGCTGAGCCTCAACTTTTTACTAATAGCAAATTTCCAGGAAATATTTGCCATATTGCATTGAACAAATATTTATAAAAACTGCCAGATCTTAGGCAGTACCTGTCAGTACAACATCCTTTTCATCTCCAGAAATAAAGGACTCTCAGGATGAAAAGGTAACTATTGCCCACACTTAATTTTTCCCCTGTAAAAAAATTTGCTCTTTTTAGGTGTGAGGAATATGTTATAGATTTAGCAAATATGGTCCACACACACACATTAAAAAAAAAAAAAAAAAAGTAATGCATACATTTTTCCCAGATGTTTGGGACTTCCTCAGTTAAAGCTGAATTAGGTGCCACATCCAGGGRCAGACAGAGGAAAGAGTGTCAAGGCTTTCCATGCAGAGAAGGCCACTGGAGAGCAACCACATCATGCAAGAACTTGAGAATACCTGTCATTAAATTGTCAGTCCAGCACTGAAATTATTCAACAGCTAACTAGATGTGAACCTAGAGATTACATTACTTTTAACCTGGGAATCTAGCAAAGACTTTTACTTATCTTCCTCCCCCCTGGTCCCAACACGTGCCCACGTGGAAGCAAGCAGATTGCCCACCATTCTGGAGGCAGATGCCAATTTCTGGTGTGCAAGATCCCGCTCCCCTACCAGCTGCTAGTAGAAGACTAGGTGAAGGTAGCCCTTAAAGAAACTGGAAAACAGCGTTGAAGATGTAGTAAGACTTAATGCCTTTCCTCTCACAGTGGGACTGTTTGATACCCAACAGCCAGCTACAACTACCTGAGAAAAGCTTGTAATCACAAGATATTGCAGTGTAGCAGGAAGGTTTACAGATTCCTTAAAATAATGAACTTCAACTGTGTTAAAATACATTGACTGTCTTCCTTTTGCTTTCATACACAAGGAAACAAGGATAAGCAGCTCTGCCTACAACCAATTTCAGGATTACTGTAAGCTACCATAAAAGTCCTACAAATATGTTGAAAATGCCATCCAAACATCAAATCTTTCCCGGTGTTTTTTTGCCCAACTGTGCAAGTCATTTCTTCRTACTTTGAGTTTTATGACATGACACACGGGGAAACAGAGCTTAGAGAGCAGAACAGATGGGTAGATAAAAAGCACAAACTATGGAAGAAAAAATTGTGTGTAGGGATGTAAAGGGCAAAAGATCTTCAGGGAAAAACAGAGACAAAGAAGGAAAAATCATCATTTTATTTTCTTTGGATAGTATGGAAGAACTTTAAAAAGTAAACCCAATTCTTAACACTAGCAAGAAGCCCTAGTGTTACCTTTCTGCCTTATGATGGCACTATTTGAGACAGTTTTTTGAATATAGAGAATCACATTTCATTAGCATATGTAAAGACTACAGGATATAAAACTCAATCTCTGAAATACAAGGCAGATAGTATGCAGTATCTCTCTCACTTTCTGTGGTTAAGCTGCATGAGAATTTCACCAACACAGATTGTCCATTACTCAATGCTGAGCTTTTCATGCAAGAGATACAAGACACGTAGAAATTATTAAAAATAAGAGAACTTTAGAGTTCAAATACAGTGCATCCCCAGTTCTACATTCATGAAAATTTTATGGTTTAATATGCTATGTCTTTGTTCATACAAGTGCAACAGTTAGGAAACTTACTAAAACAAGTCCCAGACTCTTTAAGAAAAAGCTGCAGTTACATCTTTGGTCATGCTATGTTGAAACAAACACAGGGTTTGAGGCTTTTTCCATAACTTTTGTTCCATTTATTTTCATTTAGGTTAAATACAGTTAATACAGAGAAGTTACTAACCTGAACACTATATGAACTTCCAGCACTATGTTAATATTATGAATCAATGAAACAACTACAGCCAGCTATTGTTAAGTAAACATCTTATTTGCCAAAGAATATAGTTTGGTTATTCATAACAGCAGCCCCTGAATAGTTAAATTTACTGAACTGGGATGGCAGGGTTCCCTGTTCTCCAGAATGCTCCTGACTGAACATTCAGCACTTATAGAAGAAAAGCCAGTTAAATTCCCATCTGCCTTGCCAGATTTAACACCCAAAATCCTCTGGTAGTGCTGTGAGGAAGCCATAAAGGTAGGTATACCCTTCCCTCTCTTGGTGTTCTGGTGCTTAAAACTTGGCTTTCATCAGAGSAGGACTCAAAGCTCAAGCAAGTTAACCTCCAGACTAGAGACCTCAAACTTTCTTTAACACTGTTTCGGCTCTCTTAATATATGCTTTGCAGCATTCCCTGAATTCGGCAGGTTTTGGTTACTGTGGATCTGGGAAACACAGGAACATCCCGAAGCAAAGAACTTCTCAAAGGGAGTATTAGATAAGAGGAAGGGAATAAGAAAATTCCTAGTCTGAGTGACACTGCACATCTTATCTACAGCAATATGCCATGGCGAGAGATTTTCAGGTATGACGGTCTTATCCCATTAAATATTTTAAACGTCAGTACGAGTACTGCATACAGAGATTTTAATTTCTAATATAGATCTGCAATGAACTGTTAAGCTAAGTGACAGAGCCACTGAATTAATTTCACTTTTTAATGTATTTCGTGTCATCAAAAGCAGAACAAGCACACAATCTGGTTTCAAGATGTTGAATTGGCTACAATGCAAACAAAGCCTGTAATCTCTAAGCAACCAGAAGAAACAAAAAAGCTCTAAAATACGAGCTTTAACAATACTGCAACACCTCAGAATATCTTGGAGTAGTGAAGGGCATTGCATCCTGGGACACACATCAACAGAAATAATAACTTTCTTTCTGTTTCTTCAATAAATATTTTGTCTTTGTTTAGCAATAGACAATGGCTTCCAGTGCCAGACACAATAAAGAATGGAGTTAAAATATGAAATTCACCTGCTTGTAATCAGGTATAGGTCTGTTCTGAAAAGTAGAAAACCAATACTCTTTTGATAAAAAAAAATGAAAGTCCTTAGGAACAGAAATTTTCCTAGTATTTGGTTAAAAATGTCTTAGATAATTTTACAGTATTYGCAAAAATTAGGTTGCAGTATTATTTCATCTGAACTAGAAGCTAGTAAAAATTGTATTTAGGGTTAAAAAAAATTCATAACATACTCTGATATGACAGATCTACAAGACATGTAAATTGTCGTACTCCYCTGGGATCTGCTGCTACATGTAAAACTAAATTTCTTGCAGTGACTCCATCTATGCATATATTTTTAATTCCCATTATTATTTTTTTTACTTTATCTAAATGATAATAGATTAGCCATTTCTTCTTTTTTCTGCATGTGGATTCACCATATTTTTTATTCATTAAATTGCTCTCTTTCAGTCATCTTTTATATTTCACATGATTTATCAACTATAATGTACTCTATTCCTTCAGGCTTTTTGTAAATTTATAGTGCTTCTTAGCTCTTTCTTGTAATGTACCAGTTTCGTAACAACACACTGCTGTTCTTTGATACCCAAATTTTATTGAAGCAGTAATTAACGCTAGCATGTTTGATATTTCTTGAAGATTAGTAGCTAGACAAGGCAACAGATTACCTTGGAAATATAAGATTGTTAACTTCTGTTGGCTACTAAACATCCAAAAAAAATTTGCATGCCAAGATAATTATTTTAATACACTTATAATCAATAGTAAAGTTTTGAAAGAAATTTCCTTGATTATGTTGGGTTTTGGGAGGTTCTATTCTGTGCAAATGTTGACTTTCTCAGAGAATCGTCTTGAAACAGGCATTTCACGATATAATATGAATCACAGCAGGCAGTTAAAAAATCGCATTATTGCTGAGAGTTATATAATAAGTGATACTAAGAACCCTAGGTTTCTCCCTCCCTACGTTTTATTATAGATTTTGACTGAACAAACTTTTGATATACACCATCTGAAGTAAAATGTCTTGGAGTGGTTAATTGAATTAATTTCCCTTTATTCCAGGAGGGAAGATCACCCATATGGAATCTCTCTTTTGGATGTCTGCCACAGCGCTGCTCTTTCAGAGCTCTTCTCTGCAGCATCAACAGTACATAATATCCCCTGCAATTTCAACAGAATCTGAAATGACGATAGCAAGCCTGGGGACAGAAGAAGAGCTAATTAGTCAAGTGAACACCTCAAAGGTTTTAAAGTTCAAAAGGTAGCCAGAAGTAGGTTTACCTGATTAGTAATTCTGTTTATTTTTAACTACAATATAGCTTATATAGAATAATTTCTTGGAAATTACAGCCAAAATCCTAAAAAGAGATTTTTTGCAATTCATTTCATACTCAAGTACCAAATTGTATAGTTTTTCAAATCTGGAATTTCTTARTATTTGGACCATTTTAAGATCAGATACTTTAAGTATTTAAATAATGGTAGTATATTTTAAAAATATTAGTATAGGAAATCTATTTTCAAATATCTTAGCTGTAAATATACAGCCTTTCATAATTTTGTAAACTTCAGACAAGTAGAACACTTGCAAACTATTCAGTCATGATGTAATTTAGAAGTTTTGCATAAAAATTCCTTATCTTTAACTCTTTTTAAAAGTTAAATCAACAGCACATATTTATCCGAGAAATACACGGTATCATATTCTGTTGTTTTTTATAACCAGATGGATTATATTTTCTGGTTAGGCAGACAGAGGACAACAAAGTTTCTTGCATGGGGCATCTGTTATACACACAAAGCAGATGTAGGTTGATACAGGTTTGATTGATAGTCCCAATATATCTTTCTTTCAAGATCAGTCTAGATATTTCAAGATGGAACAAGACTTTAACATGAATGGAATATGCTCTGTCAGATTCTAATTCAAGATGAAACAGACCGTGTTTACATGTTTATTCATTTTGTCTTTGTGGACAGCACGGATTAGAAGGCCATTATTGTGTGGATGGAAGAATAAGGACTGCCATTTAATATAAAGTTCATTTTAGGTGGAAGAACCTTAGCTGTAAAACAATGAGATTTAATTTAACTAAGTTGGTYTGTAAGCCTGAAGAGATTTATGTGTTTAAATGGCACCCATCATCAACACTTCAAAACAAAGCTTTGAAAAGTTTTAACCCTTGGCAAACTGCTATTTTATTTAGTAGTATTTATATATCCTATGAAGACATCTATACATCATGGAGATAAGCTAAGTCACAGCTGTATTTACAGTGTAAATATATGTTGTGTACTCGTGTGAGCCACCATCCCAGTAACTAGTGTTGTAGTACAGGGGTCAGTACTGGGTCCAATTCTGGGTCATTAATGATCTGGATGATGGGACAGTGTGTATCCTCAGCAAGTTTGTAGAAGACACAAAACTGGGAGGAATGGCTGATACACCAGAGGGTTGTCCCAGYCAGAGATACCTGGACAGGCTGCAGAAATGGGCTGGCAGGAACCTGATGAGGTTCAACAAGGGGAAATGCAAAGTCGTGCCGCTGGGGAGGAACAACCCRAGGCACCAGTACATGCTGGGGGCCACACAGCTGGAGAGCAGCTTTGCAGAAAAGGACCTGGGGGTCCTGGTGGACAACAAGCTGAACATGAGCCACCAACGTGCCCTTACTGGAAAGAAGGCTAATGGTACCTAGGGATGCATTAGACAAAGTGTTGCCAGCAGGTTGAGAGAGGTGATCCTTTCCCTTTATTCAGTGTTGGTGAGGCCAAACCTGGAGTACTGTGTCCAGCGCTGGGCAGCTCCTCAGGTCCTCTGGGCTCCTTTACTGCACAGAGTCCAGTAAAGGGCCACGAAGATGAGGTAGGGACTGGAGCATTGTTTATATGAGGAAAGGCTGAGGGATCTGGRACTGTTCAGTCCGGAGAAGAGAAGGCTCAGGGGGATCTTATCAATGTATAGAAATACCTGAAGGGAGGGTGCAAGGAGGATGGAGCCAAGCTCTTTTCAATGGTGCCCAGAGACAGGAGCAGAGGCAGTGGGCACAAACTGAAACACAGGAGGTTCCCTTTGAACATCAGGAAACACTTTTTCACTGTGAGGGTGACTGAGCACTGGCACAGGTTGCCCAGGGAGGTGGTGGAGTCTTCCTCCTATGAGATGTTCAACAGCCATCTGGACATGGTTCAGGGCAATCTGCTCTAGATGACCCTGCTTGAGCATGGGGGCTGGACCAGATGACCACCAGAGGTCCCTGCCAACTTCAACTGTTCTGTGATTCTGTGAATACATGATAGTTCTAATGGTGTATACCATCAGAAGACATCAAAGTATCCACACTTTTGTATCAAGTCCATTCTCAAATTTAAGAAAGAATAGAACATCTAATTTCTTTTAAAATGTAATAAATTTCCCTCTGAAAGGAAGCTTGGAGAATCATTTCAGATCATGATCTGCCATTTACTTAACTCAGTTGTATAAAATATAATATGTTAATTTTTTTTTAAAGAGAGTGAAAGTGACTGGAAAAGGACATAAAACATGTACCTAATAACAGAGAAAAAATAGCATCCAAGTGGAAAAATAGAYTTTGAGACCTTCCCAACATCTTTTTTAAAATTAAATCAGCAATTCATTAAAGTGCTGTTGTTTGTCTGTGTACCTAAGATAGCATAAAGAATGCAGTTTGTTAAAAATTTATCTTTCCAGGGGTGCAGGGAAACAAGTGAGATAATTAATTAAGGGTAAAAACTGCTAATGATAAACTGCATATAACACAAGCATCAGATGCACCTTAGCCAGGATCAGGAGCAAGAAATAAGTCTTCCCTTAATTGAAACTAAATTCTTGTGTCTCTTGAGAATTTGCTACAGCAGTGGAATGAATTAAGCAAGAACAGCACACAGGAACAATGCGGGGAAGGTCCAGCTCAGCTGAAGTGCTCCTGTCCTGCCAGGCATATGCTGGACACTCTTGTCACAGGATSTTTCCCCATCTGTGAAGAAGACAGACAGCCATCCCCAATATCAGGACAGAAGGTAAAGCTGAGTTTTGATTTGGAATTGGTCTGGCTGCAGATGAGCAGCCGCAGTTCACCCAGTTGTGGCTGTTGTGTGAGGGGGAAATAGCATACACACTTACAACATAAAGTGATGCACTAAAAAGGAAAAACCCATATGCCTCCAGTTAGACAGATAATCACCGCTGATCCACAAGCCTCCTGGACAACAGGGTCATAGAAAAGCAAAGAGCCATGGTAAGAATACAGAAGAAGAATAGAGAAAATGTGAACATACTCTCTTTCTTTATTAAGTGAAGTGTATTAAGTGAGTTATCCCTCACTACAAGAAGGACTTTGAGGTGCTGGAGCATGTCCAGAGAAGGGGTGAAGGGTCTGGAGAACAAGTCTTAAGAGGAGCRTCTGAGGGAGCTGGGGTTGTTTAGCCTGGAGAAGAGGAGGCTGAGGGGAGACCTTAYCGCTCTCTACAACTACCTGAAAGGAGGCTGTAGTTGAGGTGGRTGTTGGTCTCTTCTCCCAAGTAATTAGCGATAGGACAAGAGGAAAAGGTCTCAAGTTGTGCCAGGGTAGGTTTAGATTGGCTATTAGGAAAAATTTCTTCACCAAAAGGGTTGTCAAGCATTGGAATGGACTGCCCAGGGAAGTGGTGGAGTCACCAACACTGGAGGTATTTAAAAGACGTGTAGATGTGGCACTTCGGGACATGGTTTAGTGGGCATGGTGGTGTTGGGTTGACGGCTGGACTTGATGATCTTAGAGGTCCTTTCCAACCTTAATGATTCTATGATGAGTAAGACCCTGTTCAAGGCTGTAGCAGCAACAGCTACATAGTAACCAAGGCTTTCCAAGGCTTTCTGGCCAAGGTTCCTTAAATATGACAATGACTATCCTTCCAACTCTCTAACTCTCTGATGTGCCACTGGGGAGACAGCAAAGGTGGCTGTTGGTATTCTGAGTATTGCTTCACTCCAGAAGAAATGCATCTGCAGCTTTTACTACGCCCATGCCTGCTGCGACAGAAGATGCTCTTGTGACATGGAGAACATGCACGCGTCTTGCCTTTTGGATACCAGTAACTTCCCTTTACCCCTTAAATGCTAGAGGAAAGGACCAGTAGACATGTTAGGAAATCTAAATTATTATGAAAACTACAACAGCAGAAACAGTCCAGTTACCTCACAGCAGCTGAGATTTATCCTAGGCCTTATAAAAATTGGTTATCATTATTGCTGATATTTCAGGGCAAAGTGTAGCCACTTTCCCCTAGTTCTGCACAGTGCAGAATTTACTTGCAATAAGCTTTTGGAGGAAAATCCCAGTACTGCTGGTACTGGACCAGCTGTGATACAGAAAGCTCTCTCAGTGACAGCAACTTTTTAATGTATCACATTAAGAGATCAGGAGAAAAAAAAAAAAATAAAAGAAAGTCAATAAGTAATTAAGTAATATAAGTCACTTAAACAGTGAATAATCAAAAAAAAAATTTTAAAAAGTGAACTTCCAAAGGGTACATTTAGGGTCAGTGAAAAAGGCAGAATTATATCTCATAGACAGAAAGGCAAGTGGCAGTTTAACACAGCTAGAGATTCCTGTGAAACCTAATATTTACTTTCACAGGAAAGTAAGAAGTAAAAGTAATGAAGGAGCCAAAGGAAAGAACAAAACATATATCTGAAAGAAAAAAAAAAGAGCAAAAACAAACAACGCACAAACACACAAAAGAGAGAACAGGTACAGAAAATTGGACAGTGAGAGTGTAGAAAGAAAATGCCAAATGTGAAGAGATTAACTCCAACAAAAACTATGTTCAAGAACAGAAAAAGTAAATATAAATACGTAGACAGGAGTATGGAGTTTCTCATCTGCTTAAGTATAATTTAAAATCTAGTAATATAAATCTGAAGTGCTCTGCCTTAAAAAAATTATTTGATATGGTATATTTAAAGGTTTATTAAAAATCTGAGCTGTTAGAAGCAAACATTTTTACATATATCTTTCTCTCTAGCACAGTAGATTCAAATTCAAAGAGATATTTTTATGATAAGTAACATATGCATCATTAGAAGTAAAATATTGCAGATCAGGTTCATAATCATATTTCTTAAAATGCAAGCTTTAATGTTAGAAACTTGAAGCAACCATTAAAATATTTTCAACCCAAATAGATCAATTTTTTTGCTTGTTGAACAAAAAGGGTTCTTTAAAGAAAGTACCATTCTGAATCCCCTCTGCATCCAAGATGATTTTTACCATGGAACTCTCGGTAAAATTGTCTCTTACAATCTTCTTTTTGTCCACGTTATCATTAAAATCCATAATCTTTTCCTCTGGGGACATGAACTGAGGATGAATCTATCAGAAACCATCCCCCAGATTATAAAAAACAGGTAACAGATGTTTTACGAGGTATTTACAATGATACACCTTTTCAATCCATAAACGTCGTGCACCATGTAAGTACACTATATAACCTCCCTTTCGTCAACCCTATAAAAAAGAGAAACACACAGGGTCTATGTTATTTTTCTTTCTTTAGCAGTGATAAGTGCGTAGATGGTAAAAGATGTGGGGAGGTTAATAAACCTAACTGGTACAGTCCAAAATAAAAATGCAATCAGCATATTGAATGTTTTGTTATGATTAGCTTGGGTAGTAAAGTATAAATTCATTTGATGTTACTTGGAGTCTTTCTTGCTCAGGATAGAATTATTACACAAGCCTTTTGTTCACACAGAGATTGCCTAGGAAAATCACATTACATAGGCCTTCATCTTTCAGCATGGATTTGTGAGGCAATTAGCGTAGTGAAGATTGCACCTTTTTTTTCACCAATAAAATATACCATACTATAATCGCAATTGACATTCAATAGTAATATTTGTACACTTTCTAGCAAGACTGATAATACACCACCATCAGATAGAAATGCCTTCTTTAATTGCTGCCAAGCTTGTCTTCCTCTTTGGAGGTTGAAAGCTTGACCCATCTGTACTGCCTGCCAGGAAAAGAAGAAAGGCCACGGGTTAGAAGCTGGCATGTGAGAGTTCAGGCTGAAGAGTGGAACTGGGGACACTTGAGAACACAGCATAGGAGAAGCAACTGTATCACCTTGGAGGTTTAATGGAAAATATTTGTGCCAATAAAGTTTGTGCCAAGCGTCCATTAAATACTGCAGAGAGCACAAGAGAGAGAAGTACAAGACAGCAGCTAATAATGGCCTTTTCAGTGTTCATTTCTCCAAAATTCGCCTGCAAAGACATCCTGTTTACAAGTTTTGCTGTAAGGTTTTTTGCTGACCTATGGCATAATAATGACTTCATTCAGATGCAGTAAAATAAAATGCAGGAACAGAGATATGTTCACAGGTGAATAAAACTATTAGTCTAGCATGGACAGCTGCGTGGCTGCAAAGACTTAATACATTTTTCTGATAATTCTGTCTTCCACCACTGCCCCAAATGTTCTTATGTATTTTCCCGCACTTTAGTTTCTTGCCTAATTTGTCACCTGCCTTCTTGCTGTGACAGTGTTTCTCAGTCAAAGACGCAGGAGTTCAGGGCTATTGTTATGCCTCCAGCTTCCTGTAAAACTCTGCACACTACTAATTTTTGTTGCACACTGAATAATGTACAATCCATGACAGACCACCCATAAAAACTCGSTATTCTTAATTTTCATGAACATTARAAGACGTGAAGCACATGCTTTCAGTGACACCACCTTCTAAATTCCAGTAAAATGAAACGAAGTCAAATGCCTAAAATCCCACTAGCTTTATTAATATAGATTTATGAATTCAACCTGAATTCTGAATTCTAAATATTTTTCTTTTTTTTCTTTGTTTTTTTCCTTAATGCTGTACTCTTCACACTTTCAGAAGAAAGAGTTTGGGGTTTCTTTAAGAAACATAATAAATGTCACGAAGCCAGCAGGGAAAAACATGGTGTTTTATCTATGATGAATAAGAAACTGTATTTAAAAATGTAGTTATTTAACAGTGCAAAAGAATTCCTATCTAATGCTAGAATGAAGGTGGTATATGCTCTTTGTCAGCATTTCAGACACTTTCAAAGTTTATGTCTTTCTCATAGACTGCTAGAATATTCATCTGTCTTAATTTTTCTTTCAAAAGAACTAGCTAAGTAACTTATGTCATTTGCAGTGCAGTACATCACTTTCAATTTATAGCTAATACACTCTTTCAGTAGTATGCCAGTGAAGGATGTCAGACTCCAAGGAAGGGTTCGTTTAACTTCATCCATTTTTCAGGGAAAATGTCTGATGATTATATAAGCTGCTATCAGTACTAATAGCCAGATAGATAAACGCATTTCAAAAAGAGRTTATAATTTCTCAGTTTCCTGTTTGCAGTGGCTGAAGGTGGAATTTTTATGCCTCGGATCTGCATTCTTTTTATTTCAAAATGATCTCTTGCCATTTTTTATACTCAGAAACATTCAGATTTATACAATGAGTTTAATGCTTTCTCTTGTTTTTGCCTTATGTAAAGGTTGATAGCTCAYGCGGGGAAAAAAGGCCACTGAGAATAAGCTACTGAATGGTTTTAACGTACTGTGGCTAGACTCATTTCTGTTTTGAGATGCCCTTTAAACATTGACAGCCAAGACCTTACAGGCTTGCAAGAAAAGTCAAACCATTCAAATCCCCTTTGAATTTTTTAAGATTTCTATTTAAGTACATATCTATAAAACCCAATGATTTGGCCAATACTGTTTAGAAAATATTAAGTCATTTAGTTTGACACCGTAGAGCTCTCTCCCCTTGTATTACTCTCTCACTTTGGCTGACTGAATGTAACACAATTAACTCTTCAACACTAGGGAAAAGAGTTCTCAAGATTTGATTTTCACACTGTTACTCTGTCTTGCTGCACTTTGGTAACTTTAGGTCTTCATGTTTTGAAGCAAACACTTCCAATCTAAATACAGAGAGCTTAAGCACTTCCAGAGTTGTCCATGACTGAATTGGTCCCTACTAAAACAAGGTAGTAAGCAACCAAAAAGTAGTACTTATCATTAAATTTAGATGCAAGGTTAAAAAATGCCCAAACTTGAGTTATACCATAACAGTGAGTAAGGCAAGAACTTACATAATTGATAGAAATTTTATGCTTTAGCTTAAAGCTTTAATTGCAGTCAATTCCACCTTTTTGTTGTGGAGTTAATATAGTGACCAGCTAAGAAAGACTCCAGCGTGCATATGTGTATACTTATCCTAATTCTGCAGGAGCTCACACCTGGCCCTGTGGAAATTTTGAAGTGCAAAATAGTTCAGCTTGGAATTTTGGTGCTGGGAGGAAAGAGGTGCCTTAAAAGCACAACTCTAACCAACAGAGGGGGAAGCCCCGCTGAGTAAGGGCACGAGGAAAAGTACTGCTGTGGAGGACTGTAGAGGCACACGCGCAGGAAGAGAAGAGCAGTAATTTCAAACATGAGATTCCGCTTTTGATGAGAAAATAATTTCATGGGGGAATCTCTTCTCTCAACATTTTCAGCTTTAGGGAGTGAGGGTTTAGACAACAATTGAAATGTGGGTTTATTAATTCAATCTCAATTCTAAATCTTAGACAAGTCACCTCAACTTTGACAGTTGTCTTATTATATTAATTTCATATTCAGACTAATATGAAAAAGTCTTACAACCATGGCACCTTATCTAAGATCGTTTTAGTACAGTATTTAAGCATGTAAGATTTACACTTGGGCTATCACATACTTCAAAAACTGCATAATTTTCCTTAATATTTTAAGAAATCACATATGTCACTGGGAAAAGGTAGGTTATAATCAGAGAAGTATCAGTAATAGAAAATATATTGTCCACGTAACATACAAAAAGATTGAATTCAGATAATATTATTCAGTATTCTTTAAGACTAAGTGTAGAGATACAAATAAGCACTCAGAGGTATAGACTGAGTTTTGTCAAAATCTGCCTTTCATAATAAGATGCTTCTAGAGTTATCTTCCTCAGGCTAAGACAAACTCAAGTGGCTTTCTACACCATTATTAATAAAAGTAAGCCATTCTGACCTATCTACTAACCTTTCRAATTACATTTACTTTCCTTGTTCTTATCTTCAATCAAAGCTAAAGTTCTTTCATGATTTCTCCATTGTTTGTAAATGGAGAAAACCTTGCTCTCTTTTATTTCCCAGAACCCCTTCACCTTTTTCCTCCTTCCTTTTATTGTATAGAATAAGTCAACTTCCTGGCATAATTTCTACTGCTTTAACCTATGTTTTCCCTAGGCCTTTAGGAAGCACTTTCCATTTCTTTAKTACAGGAATGATCAAGGACCTTCTTTATGCCTTTCTTCACCATTGCAGTCCTCMGGTGTTCCTGGCTTCCAGCATGGGCTCCTGTCCTAGGGCAGTCAAATCGTTCCTGTRTAATTTCTGTGGAGTCATCTAATGGCTGAAATCTCAAACATGCATATTTGGTTTAGCTTGATGCTACAGCTTTCACCAGCAGAGTAACTAGCCATATCAAAGACATATATGACTTTTTATTTAAGTGAGGCAGGACTGTCTTATGCTGGTGCACCTTTAGCTGGCAATTTTATATCTGAAAGGTCAGGCTGGTAAAACGTGTCCTTTCTTAGTGTCTCTTTAACACTTTCCTTAAAGAACTGTTCCAAATATATCCTCAAATTCTAACATCTGGTATCTGCTGTTAAAAACAGTTCAGAAAAATATAGGTACATTTTCACAGGGCTTTTTTTCCTCGTACTTTAATTTCTTCCCACAGGGACCTGTATGGGCCACAGTGAAGCCTTATCCTAATCGTACATGGTTTATTATCACTGGGCATTATTAAYAGTTACAAATATTATAATTGTATTCAAATCATTCCACATGATGTCTGAAGATTACATTGAAATAGTCTTCCCAAATTAGGTGATTTCTATTCCATACTTACAGTTTCTTTTCTAGTGATAGAACATATTTCAGAACATAATTTAACAATATATTAAACATAATGGAAAGATACAATAGAAGCACTATTCCATGTAATTAAACAATAATGCCAACAATTAGATTTCATTTTGATGCTAAGAGAATTATCACATTTGCTTAGGCATAAAAATGCAAAGTTCATTTGAATCTTAATGTAGTATTCTGCTAACATTGTAAATCAAAGTAAGATGAAATATTCAAAGAAATATGAAATATTCAATGCAATACAGCTGAAAGGAGAAACTCTACTCTTGTGTCACATTTTGCAATTTCCCCTCAGTTCATCAAATTTGGTAACAGAGACTAATTACAGCAGAATACCTATTGAAATACTCATGAAATCAGTGAAAAAGAAATTCATTATAATAAGCATAAGACTGAATGCCTACTTAACACACACTGACAGGCTACAAAAGACAAATACAGTAGAGTAGAACTCTGTATGAAGACTGACATTCACATTTGGGCTCCTAGTGTATATTATAAAATATAAGGAAGGTTTGACTACCCAAATATCACATTCTCAAGTTTTGACTGCTTCTTGAAAGTATACTTGATCTTCCCCTTACAGAATTCCCAAATGCAGTAGTCCAAAAACCTCACTTTAATATTAGGTGCTAAGGGTTCACATACTTCCCCAATGTTCAGTCTGTTATGCACCATCCAGCATGTAGCTAAACCATTCAACTACCCTRAACAACACCTGATAACATTTTTCAGACTGACACTAGGGCATGATTTGGGTAACAAAGTATACCTCCGTGGTGATTGCAGAGGAGCAGGTTCAGCWTCAAATACCGTAATTTAAGTAGAGCAAGAATGAATTAAAAGAAGACAAAACCAATAGCAGCAGAGATAAACTGTCAAGGATTTCCATAGTTAACCAAGTTGCATTTTTCTGTTGATATATTTAGACAGAAGGAAAGGAAAAATATGTTAAGCCAGTCACGAAAGGCATCAAAGGCCATTTTAATCCTAGTATGCCCAATGATATGTGAACAATGCTGGGAATTTCAGAATGCAAACTGAGCTGGGTTGTTATAATTATGGGAAAGTTATGCAAATTGTTTGCTCTAGCTGATAATTGCAGCCTGTTTGAATGGCTAAATGTACATTGTCTTCCCTTTCATATTAGTGACTACTAACGTGACTTCTGTATCTGTTCGTGCGATTAATTTTTCAAGCACTGCATAGTACATAGGAAAGTTACCTTTCTGTGATAAGCCATATTGCTGATGTGGTTCAATGATACCAAATATTGCCAAAAGAGAGAAGAGAACACTAGAGGAGAAAATAAACAGTCCTACAGTCTGAGGATCTCACAAACCCAAACTGTCTGTTTTATAGACAGATAGGATTGGCAGGGAAGGCAGAGTTCAATGCAAGGTATTTCCATTGAGAAGTAGAAGTTAAAAAAGAGATTCAGAGGTGCTGGATCTAGCAGTGGGACAGCAAACACATCAGCTGTACAGTCTGCAGAGAGGGAAGGAGGGAGGGGATCAGCACCAGAACTGGCAATATAGAAGTATTTAAAGGAGAACAAGAGAGTCTGGAGGGGAGACTAGGTGGGAAAATTTCATGTGGAATTTCCTGCAGAGAAGGGAAAAACACTCGTGCATGGGGAATTAGAAGACTCTGAAGAGGAAGAAGAAAAAAGTGAGGAACAAAAAAAAAAGGGTCAAGAGAATTAGTTCCTCGGGGGACAGTGTGAAACCCAAGCAGCTGCAGAAAATAATTTATTTCACCTGGCAAAGGTGGGGTAGAGGAGGAAGAACTTGGGACAAGGTGCTACAGGGTAGACCACTGCAGACAAGTGGGTCTTCAGGAGCAGAGACTTGCAGGAGGCTCTGAAGAGCTGGGCAACATGTGGCCACCACCCCGCCCTGCTGGGGTCCCAGCTGATGCAGACAGCCCTTCAAGGGCAGTTATGCAGCTTTGCAGCAACAAGCTGAGGTCCTCCTCCATTCCATACATCAGACATCTCCGCATCATCCTCTCCCAAGCATCCTAAAGGTGTCTAGTTTGGCTGTTTTCTTTTCCAATTTCTAGGATACYCCAGTGTCGTGGTTTARCCCCAGCCAGCAACYAAACACCACGCAGCCGCTTGCTCACCCCCCACTCCGGTAGGAAGGGGGAGAGGATCGGGAGGGCACACGGAGGAAAACCCGCGGGTTGAGATAAAAACAGTTTAATAATGGAAATAAAACAAAGTAGAACAGTGATAATAACAATGATAACAACAATAACAGAATATGCAAACAGGCGATACACAATACAACTGCTCACCCCCACGTGTTCCGAACGAACCGCGCCCAACCCCCAGCGCCCCCTGTTTTTTAAGCTGGGCATGATGTCACATGGTATAGAATACCCCATTGGCCAGCTGGGTCAACCACCACGGCTATGCTCCCCCCCCAGGTCCCCCTGCACCTTGAAGGGCGGGGGAGGCTGTCAGTGCACCCGGCAACAACCAAAGCATCAATGGGCCATCAACATTCCTTTCACCGCCAAACCCAAAACACAGCACCCCCTCCAGCTACAGGGAAGAGAGTTAACTCTGTCCCAGCMGGAACCAGGACACGCAGGCACACTACTAGAGATAATGAAGAGATGACAGTGAAGTTGTTCTGTTACATCAGCCCCGCCTCCAAAATAAGAAAGAAATATAAATATATGACTTGARCCCATCGAAGGTGGCCTTGATTTAGTGTGACCTGTGCATCAAAGTACTTCCTGATGTCACCAAAAGAGGTGKTTTTGGTACGGAAAGTATTACACATTGTGTGGAATAATAAGAAATAATTCCCCTAGAAGGGGAATTACATTTCTGAAGTTGCACAGAATCATAGAATTATAGAAGAGTTTGGACTGGAAGGGCCTTTAAAGGCCATCTAGTCTAACCGCCCTGCAATGAGCAGGGACATCTTCAAATAGATCAGGTTGCTCAGAGCCACATCCAACCTGACCTTGAATGTTTCCAGGCATGGGGCATCTACCACCTCTCTGGGCAATCTCTTCCAGTGTTTCACCACCATCATTGTAAAAAATTTCTTCCTTATA
>JASVER010000110.1:1217702-1470657 GCA_030449065.1 Oceanodroma leucorhoa
GGGTCTCACTAGAGCAGAGTAGAGGGGCAGAATCACTTCCCTCAACCTGCTGGCCACTGTTCTTGTGATGCAGCCCAGGATACCATTGGCTTTCTGAGCTGCAAGAGCACATTGCTGGCTCATGTCCAGCGTTTCATCCACCAGTTCCCCCAAGTCCTTCTCAGCCGGGCTGCCCTCAGTCCCTTCATCCCCCAGCCTGTACTGATACCGGGGGCTGCCCCGACCCAGGTGCAGGAACTTCCATTTGGCTTTGTTGCACCTCATGAGGTTCACACGGGCCCACTTCTCAAGCTTGTCCAGGTTCCTCTGGATGGCATCCCATCCCTCAGGCGTCTTGACTGCACCACTCAGCTTGGTGTCATCTGCAAACTTGCTGAGGTGGCACTCAATCCCACTGTCTATGTCATTGATGAAGACATTAAACAGTACTGGTCCCAACATGGACCCCTAAGGGACACCACTCATCACCAATCTCCAACTGGACATTGAGCCGTTGACCACTACCCTCTGGATGCAACCATCCAACCAATTCCTCATCCACCGGACAGTCCACCCATCAAATCCATATGTCTCCAGTTTAGAGAGAAGGATGTTGTGGGAGACCATGTCAAAGGTGTTACAGAGGTCCAGATAGATGGCATCTGTAGCTCTTCCCATGTCTACTGATATAATCACTGCATCATAGAAGGCCACTAGGTTGGCCAGGCAGGACTTGCCCTTGGTGAARCCATGCTGGCTGTCTCAAATCACCTCCCTGTCCTCCATGTGCCTTAGCATAGCTTCCAGGARGATCTGTTCCATGATCTTCCCAGGCACAGAGGTGAGACTGACCTGAGTTCCCCAGGTCTTCCTTTTTTTCCCTTTTTAAAAGTGCGGGTTATGTTTCCCCTTTTCTAGTCAGTGGGAACTTCACCAGACTGCCACGACTTCTCAAATATAATGGATAGTGGCTTAACAACTTCATCTGCCAGTTCCTTCAAGACCCGCAAATGGATCTCATGGGGTCCCATGGACTTGTGCACCTTCAGGTTCCTTAGGTGGCCTTGAACCTGATCTCCTGCTACAGTGGGGAGGATCTCCTCCTACAGGCAGTCCCTGCCTTTGCCTTCTGCGGCTTGGGTGGTGAGGCTTCAGCACTTGCCAGTGAAGACTGAGGCAAAAAAGTCATTGAGTACTGCAGCCTTCTCCGTATCCTGGGTAACCAGGTCTCCTGTTTCCTTCCAGAGAGGACCCACATTTTCCCTAGTCTTCCTTTTATCCCCCATGTACCGATAGAAGATTTCTTGTTGCCCTGGACGTCCCTGGCCAGATGTAATTCTTCCAGGGCTTTAGCTTTCCTAACCYGATCCCTGGCTGCTCAGACAATTTCTCTGTATTCCTCCCAGGCTACCTGTCCTCACTTCTKCTCTCTGTAGGCTTCCTTTCTGTGTTTSAGTGTGTCCATGAGCTCCTTGTTCATCCATGCAGGCCTCCTGGCAATTTCCTCTTTGTTGGAGAAGGTGATCCTTGAATATGCTCCACCAGCCCCTCTTTGTTGGTGAGAACAARGTCCAGAATAGCACYTCTCCTCRTTGGCTCCTCTACCACTTGGAGAAGGAAGTTATCATCGATGCATTCCAAGAACCTCTCAGATTGCTTATGCCCTGCCGTGTTGTCCCTCCAACAGATATCGGTGTGGTTGAAGTCCCCCGTGAGGACCAGGACTTGTGAACGTGAGGCTGCACCTATCTGTCTATAGAGGGCCTCATCTGCTTGGTCTTCTCGGTTGGGTGGCCTGTAGCAGACCCCCACTGTAATGTCACCTGTCCCTGCCTGCCCTTGAATMCTGACCCATAAGCTCTCAGTCGGCTCCTCATCCATCCCCAGGCAGAGCTCCATGCACTCCAGCTTGTCACTGACATAGAGAGCGACGTCCCCTCCTCGTCTCCACTGCCTGTCCTTCCTACAGAGCCTGTATCTTTCCATTCCAACACTCCAGTCATAGAAGCCATCCCACCACTTCTCTGTGATGCCAATAAGATCATAGCTCTGCAGGTGTGCTCACGTCTCTAACTCCTCTTGTTTATTCCCCATGCTATATGTGTTTGCRAAGAGGCATTTAAGTTGGGCCCCCSATGAAGATGAGTTATTGGCTGGAGTTCCTTTGTGCTGCTCTTCAGGTGCTCTCCTGCTGACCTGTGATCCTTCTCCAGKCTCTGGGCTTCTATTGCTAGCATTGGCATCAAACTGGTACGARTGGGATGGATTGAGGTTCCCCTCCCCTGGCAACTTTAGTTTAAAGCCCTCTTCACCAATGYAAGCCTATGACCAAAGATGCTCTTCCCCTTCTCTGACAGATGGACCCCATCAGCCCCCAGTAGACCAGGTTTCTCAAAGCAAGTCCCATGGTCTAAGTAGCCAAACCCCTGGCTGTGGCACCAGTCCTGTAACCATTTGTTGATTCGCCAGATTCAACTGGCCCTTTCAAGCCCCTTCCCTTTGATAGGGAGATTGATGAAAAAACTACGTGTGCTCCAGAGTCCCTTACCGCTGCTCCCAGGGCTCTGTAATACTTCTTGATAGTCCTCATACTGCTCCTGGCTGTATCACTAGTGCCCACATAAAGCAGCAGCAACATAACAGCAATCATTAAAGAAGTGGCACAGTGAATAGCTAAGCTTCAGTGTTAGGTTTTCTGTGACTTCTTTGGGTGCACAATGTTTTGGTAGATTAGACGGAAGTAAGTGTTTGGATGTTTTATGTGACCACCGTTTTAGTTTGTATTGCCTTTAGTGCAAGTACTTTGGAGTGCCTTATAGCACAAAAAGAGAATAGCATATCAAATCAAATTACAACACTGTTAATTAAAAGCCCCATCAAAGAGAGATTAAAAAAAAGGCCAAACGTTGCGCTTCTTAATCATTCATTACCTAAGCAAAATATTAATAACATCGATGTAAATTTTGTTTCAGTAATGGCTAAACAACTTAAGATATGGTCCAAACAATGAAAATGAAAGTTAACACTTTCACAGTATTTTCCACTGTGAAGCACATTATATGGATTAATTACTTACATTGTGAACACTGTTGGTGTAAAGCTAAGACCTTTCGCAACTCAGTGCAACATCTAGCAGCTATACTACTTTCTAATATGCAAGAGAGTTCCCAGAGGTGCTATATCAAATAGCTAATAAAAAACATTTTTTACAAACTAGAAGCACTCCTGTGATGTAGTCAAGACCCTGAGTTATGGGAGAGATCCTTAACGGTACAGAGCTTTATTGAATAGCAGGCAGAAACCACATCAGACACTGGAGGGTATTTATAAAACTACATAGCAGCGTGTAGTTTTACCTTTGCAAAGTGGGCGACATGAGGAAGTGAGACACAGCTGGCTGTGGCTCTTCAGAGAGTCCAGGACTGCGACAGAGCTGGTGGCACTTTTYTGGTCTACTGTTGTGCTTTAATGGTATCCAGCACTAGAGAAAGTCACAAGAACATGATCACAGTAGGGCTTTTTTATCACTATTAATTGTATTTGCCACTATATCTAGCTAAGTAGAACTTTGTATATCTAAATTTTTCAAGTACTTTGCCAACTTACTAGACTCTGATATGCAGCAGGAACTGATTCTAGATTCCCTGAATAACTGCAATTATATATTTTTTAAAGTTTATTTTCACCTGCAAAAAAGTTGTCTGGCTTAAAACAGTTTTAAAAACCAACAAGAATATACCTCATCTTTGAAGTACATAAGGAATACAAAACTTGCCAGAAGAGTTTCTTTCTTTTTCTTCACCCAATTTCTTGATTTCAGCTTTTTGACCTGAGATTGTCATTGAGCAGTTCACAGGTTTCTTTTCCTTACAAGTGATTACAAGTGATTCAGAACTAAGGAATTTGAAAGAGTCATTATGTTTTTTGCCAATCTACATGCAAATATAGGTATTTGCTAGTGATAGATTTCATTTGCCATAGTTATTACTAACTTAACTTTATGATGTACAGTTTAGATGAATAATAACACAAGCAAAGTGGCAAAAATTCCCAGTGTGGCAGCATTAAAACAAAAATGCTCAGGAGCCAGAATGTGTTCATGACCAAGGTATGGTTGACCCCTACTTACATATATAACAAATATAACAAATCACAGACAATAAGAAATCAACAGGGTATGGCCATACCCAGATTACAGATAATGAACTTGGCAATTATCAACAATAAAACATTAGAATAAATCATCTCTTCACTTGGAAGAAAGCACAGTTTCATCAAAACTGATACCCTATGATGATACAAAATGACTTCTTAATGTAATTGCTACAATAGAATTCTGCCAGTGTTGAGTTGATTGAAATCCAGCAAGAGTATTTGCTCACTCCAACTGAAACAATAGTTTATTAGAAAATGCCTTTCATATGAATTGCTTTCCTGTATCCATAGAGAAATACATGATTTTCATTCTCTGAATTTGCGTTAACTTTTAACAGCTATTGGAGTTTAATTAATTTCCAAACAAATCCTTACATTGTAGGAGCTAAGAAGTAAAGGAAGAAAAATGTGTTACTGGGCATTAAGTGGTGCCCCCAAGCAAGTCATCTTCCAGCTTTTCATGTTCTTGTTAGCAGTCTCGGCTGCGTAGCCACAGTTCTAGCCTCCTCCTCTTCCCTCACTAATGGCTGCAAACACAGAAGAAAGTCATACTCTCTGCCAGTTTAGTCATGTTCCCATTGCTCCATTGTACTACTTTTATTACAAACTTTAGCAAACCATATTATGGAAGAAAAAATGTTACTCTACAGCAATCCAATAAGCAAACTGAAATTGTTACTTTCTGGGACCAAAGAAACCTCCTCAACCATCCTAGGAAACCATACAAAGAATTAGTCAGGAGCTTAAAACTTACAGTCTTCCTTATCAGAAAAAGTAACAACCTGTATGCTCCTAGGAGTCAGGCTTTGACAAAGAGGACCATTAAATGTAGTCCTTTTCCCTTTTTGTTACTATGTCTGTTTTTTTTCTTTGTAGTAAATGAAAGGTTTGAAACACCAGTAGCCACCTGAAACCTCAGAGAACAGCACTGTCTAAACATCAGTAACAACTTTTGTTAAAACTGATTTAAACTTTAATCTGGTTTAATGAAATCTAATCAATAGGTTGTTGGCACACATATTCAAAAATGCTTTGTTTCATGCAGTCTTGGTCAGAATGAGTCATGTCAGTGAAAACTGCCCTTTTCACATGTATCTGCAAAACCATAAAAGATTGCAGGAAGGAAATCATGTGACATTTTATACCCATCATCTGAAAGGTACTAATAACCTCTGGGGTTATTGTGCAGCCAGGGCTCATCAATCCTAATCAACTTCAGCTCTAAATCCCCCTGAAGTTTGAACTGACAAAAGCAAGGTAAGGTTGGCTTGGCAAGGAAGATCTTGCAGGGAAAGGGTCTGAATGTCTATATTTGAAGAGCAGTGCTGCATTGCCATGCTATAGGCTATCATACAGACAGTAAGAAATGTGCAACCAGGAGATCCAGGTTTGGCACAGTCRAGAGGCACAATGTTGCAGGAATGGAGGTGGAAGAGAAAGAGATCCTACTCCATGCTCACATGAAGCATGAAACGGCAATGCAAAATGCCCTAAAACAGGCAACAGAGAGCTACCTGGCAGCAGGACTTAGCTGCATCTCATGAAAAGGAGAAGCGTTAGGCCGCTCACTTCCTTCTGCCTGGGAGCTCTGGCAGCCTTTATTTATGTGTCTCCCTGTTTGACCTGAGGAAAAATGTCTCTGCACAGCTCCTGAGCTCAATACAGCATAGCTAAGGTCAGGATTGTAAAAGGTCGTGCTTAACAGCTTTTGAAATGTGCATAGCATTCAACACTAGCACAATTAAAAATTGTTCGGTTCTAGAGATATTTCCGATGCAACATGCAGAGGAACAATGCCAGCAAAGAGAGTGAATAGGTCTAATAGCCCAGGGTATTTTGCAGAACTTTTAATACTGGGAACACAAGAGAGGAACTGGCTTTCAGTGGTTGTTTGTAAATGTCATCTGCCTTCCCGTTCAACCCTGGAAATAGGAAGAGAAGGTAACATGACGCAAAGATTTTTAAGAACCTTAATGTTTTGGGACTTTTCAAAATTGCCTAACATACTTTCTCTAAATTATTTCTAAATTATTTTCATATTAAACAACATCGAAACCTGAAGAAGCTCAAGCTGGCCCTGGAATGAGTTTTACCAGAATCCACAGTCATAAATTACCCAAGTCTACATACTATCTTCAGAGAGAGTACTGGGGGACAAAGTGAGAGGCAGTAACATTCTCCATTTTTTTTTTTTACTTAAGCTGTGCAGATTCTTTTCTCTGTTATGCTTTCACAATACTGTGACTCTGCTCACTTTCAGAGAGTTGTGCTAATGCTCAGATTACTCTACAAAGTAGAAAATCAGACCCCTCTTTAAAACAAATTACTTGACTGAAAAGAGCCACACTCGTTTTACTTAAGGTCTAAAAAGGTTACAGAATGATAAGAATTTCTTGCCAGTTAGAAACCATGAAATATGTTTAGAAATTAGCTTTTAGCTAAAGCTGGCCTTTTGGAGCATACTGTAGCTAATGTTCATCTTGCTGAAAAGTGTAACTGAGAAATTAATTTATTATTAATAATATATCCAGTAAGGCTCACCCTTTTTTTTTTTTCTTTTTTTTTTTTTTGTTTACTTCCTGTCATCTGCACGCAAATGACAGCTTGCTCCGATTCTTTTTCACTCAAAAGTGTCTGGCCATCTTTTACTTTGACATTTCTCTGGAGCTGTACAGACCTCTTAACTGAGACGTGTTTTCTGCACATGTTCTAATGCAAACAGTATTTCAGACAGACTGTAGTTGTTTGTAAACACGTAAGTCACACGCTTCCTGTCTAGTTGATTGTGCACAGCTTATGGCACAAGCACTTTAGTATATGCATACAAATGTGCTTTTCTCTTTCCGTGTATGTGTGCATAATTACATTTCTGTATAAATATAGAATACAAAGGCACTGTAAGGAGGGGACTTCTCATGGATTAGGTGACACCTAGGACAACACCAGACAGCAGGCATCCCCATAGCCATCACAGTATGGAGTCAGGGAAATTAGGTCAGACTTCCAACCATTTCTAGATATGTTACCTTCAGGGTGATGCAGACACTTTTGGTTACGGCTGAGCCACAGGAAAAGGGACTGCTCTTTACTTTGAAAATCAAAACATAGGACATACTGAGTTTCATGGATGAGCAATTTAATCTAGCACAGAGTAATATCTATTTCCGTGTCTCTAACCAACTCAATTGACATTCAGAAGAAGATTGTTAAACTAGAGGTCGTATCTGGAGGCCCTGCAGTCAAAGTCTTCGTTCTGCCTTCAGGAGCACTGGCGTTGCAGTCCTCATACAGAACAGCACTGTCCTCCCAACCAGCCCAGCTCAGCAGGTCATCATCCTTCTCGGCTGCCAGGATAACACCGATGGCTGACCCCTGTGCAAAGATACAGAACTGATTGCATCCCACTGCCCATTCTGATGTTTAGCAACACATTGTAAACAGATGGCACATGCTATATGGCACAATTACAGATTCCTTTCTTCCAGTTTTTTTTTTTATTTTTACTAGCTGTTCCACGACTCATTTTGCAAAAGGCAAGCATCAAATAACTATAATTCTTCTGGTCTTTATTACAATCTCTAATGTTCACTGTATGATTTAGCTAATGCATGTTATAACATAGAAATAAGATGATAAAATACTTCTGTAACATATTTAGTAAAACCCTGGGTAAAAGCAGTTTTGTACAATTAAAAATAAGTTTGCTAAAGTAAACTTTAAAAAACAAGATAATTTCACTTTCTTACAGAAGAGAATCTTAGAAACAACAAGTTTCACCTTTGCTTCTTGTGGTGATCATGTTATCTCTTGGAGAAATGACTGAAATTCTATTACTGCGTTTTAATATCACATCAAAGCAACCTACAATCTTCATTTAAAAAAAAAAAAAAAAAAAGATGGCAAAAAGTCAACTACCTCAAATAAGATGACAGTTGCAAGGAGCTCCCAACAGCAAATGCCAAGTCAAAAGAAATCATCTACACCATAAAGAAACTAGAAAGACATCTTTGTAGGAGGTCAGAGGCAACATCTCTGATTCTTACCAGCTGCCTTGCAGTGAGAGCCTGCTCCAACACAAATGGCAAGGGCATGTGCTTCTATGGCCACAGCAGCATCCTCAGCCAGTGCACATTGTTCTGGCAAACTCTAACCACAACGTAAAACTTCCTACTACACTCGCCAGTGGACATAGGAAGCAAGAGCATTTTAGCCTAAAAATAAACACTTTCCAGCACAGCACTTTCAAACCTGCAYCTCTTGCAATTGCAGAGCGACATTCTACTCAGATGCCCCACTTTAATACAGCATTTCTACCTCTAAAGCGATAACTCTGCCCCAGTTTGGTCAACTGTGTTGAAAACACAAAAGGCATAATGATATCTGAAATTTTCTGTTACATTTCCTCTTTGCACTGACTGCCATGTTGGTTAACCTTATTTTGAAATCATTCAGGCTACCTGTCTTCATGAACAAATTCACAGCAACAAGAGAATAAAAACATTGGGATATGTACTTTTTGCATTCACTAGGCAAATATATTCTTGATTAATTTAAAAATCCAGTATAAATTCTCCCTTCTTTCTATATCTGAATGAATTGTTAGAAACCTTTACTTAGAGCATCAGCTATGAAAAGCCTTCAGTAACCATTTTTATACTGTAAGCAGTAAAAAAAACCAGCATGCTTAAACATAATTAAAGAGTACTCTGTCAATAGCTTTAAATAAAACATGATTATTTACTGCTGTTTTGAAAGCTGTTCATTTTCTCAAGAGAAGAATGCCCCATGTGTTTATAGTCAGAAACATGTATTAGAATGTTTTATGCTGAAAACTATGTAGATTGCACTAACCAATAATCATAACTGATTTGGCAATTAGCAACTGAGTCGCTAATTATATGACACCATATTTGCATAGAAATCTTAGCTGCACTACTACAAAGACTGATTGGGACAATTTCCCCACTCAGAGTTGATCCTTTCCTTCACATTCACAGTGGGCGTTAGCTCAACCCTATAAAGACTATCAGGAAAGGATCTGTAAGATATGAACAGTATTTTACCTAAGGCTTTGCTTGATTTATGATTCCTTTACTAATAGCTGTACCAACATAATGAATTCTGAATTCCTATGCTGGTAGCTGTACCAACATAATGAATTCTAAGCAGGAAACTGATTCCCATTTCATACATGAAAACAAGGCTGATCTATGTCTGCACAAATTTGCATTTCTGTTGGGGATTTGGAATCAGCAACACGTATCTTTTAATTCACTAAACCCATCCAGGGACAGATGACACTGTGCATGAGTCTACAAGTTCTGCTTTTGTGGCTATGTTAAAACTTCTAACTATTGCTGATGATCTTTTAGAAGTCAAAGCAATGATACACACACACACACAAAGTTATGAAAGAATGAGCTCTTAGGAAAGTCAGTTTGTAACGTTGGTTATTAACTTGGCAAATGTTTTCACACCCTGAGACAATAATGGATACAGGCAGTGTGAAGCAATTTATGAGCACTTTAGCCGTGTGTTAGTGAGGAACAGAATGGCCATGGCTATTTGCCTCATTAACATTCACTTTACCTGTGCAAATCCAGAATAACCTTCAGTTCGGGACCTGAGTCCTTTTACATTATCAAAGCACTGTATAGAGTGCTAAAACTCTTCACCTTTGGTCATCTGCGAATATTGGGTTGACACCCGCATTCAGACACTTCTGTTGATCCGATTTTTCCAGAGGAGCAGAGATCAAGTGCCAGACATAAGTTCTGAAACTCTTCCAGGCAGCTGCATAGACATTTTTGGAGGCAGGGGCTATTATGTAGACATTCACTCACTGTTCTGTAGTAATTCAGGTATTTACAGACAAAGGAGAAGACCTGCCTTTGGCCTAAAAGCAGGGTTGATATTTTTTATATTTGCAATGCTAAGATAATTATCTTTGACCGTAACCTTTGGAGACAAGCCTGACTTGTAGCAATGGTTTCATCAGTCCAGACAACATAAAACTGGAATGAAAAGTTTTCCACAAAAGTCTTTTTTCTAGAAAAGTCAGCAGAGATATTACTAGTCCTCCTGTAAGCTCCATCACCAGAGAAAAACATGCAAAAAATACAAGCATATAGATATACATGTCACATACAGAAGCTATTCTTGCAAGGTTTTTGTTGATAGCAACATTGCTGTTGCCAAGAACACCCACTTTCTGATTTTTTTTTAATCCATCCCTCTACCCTGTCAGCTTCCCTTTCTCACTTACAGCTGATTCTGGATTTCTCTGCTCACCCATGGGGCACCTCCAGCTCTGCTTGATCTGATATATATCTTCTTAAAACGGTGTCAGCTCAGGCACTGTCCCTTATGCTGCCCCAGTAACACCAGCTTTCACAGGCTGTTACTGGGATGTCCTCAAAAGCACTTCTCAGCCTTATGGCACATTCCCAACAACGAGGAAATTTCTGCAAACTGATGTCCCAGGTTAACACTTCCTCCTCCCAGTGCCAAAATGAAACTATATTCTGCTGTGGTGTCTGTAAAAATCCATTGTTACTTATGGAGGTAGCTGGGGCAGGTTCATTTTTATTTGGCTGTATGAAAAATGTTTCTCATTGGTTTGTTTTGGCGCATATAGTTTTTTATACCATTTTGCTGGCTTAATGTTCCACTCATCCTCTCCCACTATCCATTTCATTCATGTGCTACAACTTATTTAAAATTAGGTATAAGTTCTCTGGAGTAGCAATTTTGTCTAGGTATATGCTCATTCAATGGGGTCTAAAACTTTATTTAAGCCTTTAGACATTACTACAATAGAGGCAAGGAAAAAGCAGTGTGACATCAAAGCTGTGTTTTGTTTTCTCACGAGAATGATTATTAGACTGATCACGGAATTCTGAATGATTTTTGTGTCTTTCTGGAAATGCTATGAGTCATCTGTTTGTTCTCTTTTCGCCCTTTTCTTTGACGACCTACCTTGGCCACCGTGTATCCAAGAGCAGTAATTCACCCCTGTGGTGAATCACCATTCAGGATTTAGATGTTTCCAATGAGTCATACTTAACCTTATAGGAAGTAGAATGCCTAGACTACATAAATTGTGCTTTTTAACCATGATGTCTTTCGATGTCCATGACTGGAAAACGAAATTATGTGTTTCAGCAGCAGAAGTAAAATAAAGTGTTGAACAGTAGACCCTATTTTAAACTCTGCATAAGCGAACCCATTTTTTTTTATTCCACTAGAAAACAATGATCAAAGTATATATATGAGAGAGCTCCCTTACAATTTTTTTTCCATCACTGCAATCAGGAGCTTAACAATCTTAAGAGCAAATATTTCTAACATCATGTTCCCCATCTACAAAGCCTGATAGTATCAAAAAACTCCCACCCACAAAACAACAGAATTCATATCCAGAGGTTCAGAATGAGTTAAGGGACTGCATTTCAGAAAGAGGGCACACTCAGATCTTCTTAATGCACTGTATTATCCAATGCTAAGTGTCTGCTTTCTGTTATAGAAATTCCCTGTGAGGAAAAGTTATTCATAATCCCATGTGCCTGCACAGACCACCTGTAGTTAATGAGAAAGAAGAGTTGTCTTTTTTTTTGCTTTACTTTCCATTCTTATTTAAGGAAAGGAATTAGCTCTTCAGAATGATGTGTCAAAGAGACTGAAATGGGCAAATGGAACAAAATAAGGCAACAGGGTTTGCAGACAGTGTGTTGTCAAAGTAATTTGTTGGCTCCAAAGGGTATGCTGAGGGAAATAGTAAACGGAAGCTATACCCCTATGCAGCAAATTCAGACTCTAGTCTTGATTTGTCAGCGGGAGGACTCTGGCTGCTCTAAGTGCCTCCTGAAATTTGTCATAACTGGCTCCCTGATGAACCCTCCTTCTCCAGCAGTGAACACAGCACCAGTGAGATTCTGCTTATAGTCTCTCTCGTTACCATTGAGACAGGGAAAACTACAGRAAATTGCTTAGTTTTGTGGAAGAAAGAATGCAATAAGACACAAAACAACAGTGTATTTTACCTGCATCATCTGTGAGGGGCAAGTAAGTTTTAGTTTCATTGGTTATAATAAAACGTCAAACTGTATTAACGAATGTTATGTAAGATATTACTGATAACAGTGATGTGTAAAGACCTTAAAATACGGCTTTCTTCCTTTAATTCTCTGCAGAGATGTGAAGAGAGGCCACTGGCTTTTGTGCACAAATTACCGGATACCTGGATTGACAAAGTGCAAATTAGTAAGGCTTTAACATATTTAAATGTTTTCAGATCAAAACATTAAATATCTAACTTTGCTACATAAGATGTTGTTAACACTAGAAACTACATTCTCTTATTAAGACACTGACACTGACACTGAAATGTTGAAGTGTCTTAAATGTCTGGTACTTCACCTACGTGTTCAGCCTCCCAGTTTCAGCTGAAGGAAATTTAATACATTTATGCTGATGTAAAACTTACAACTATAAAATGTAACAATGGATAAAGCTTGCAGGTATGCTTAGACTTTAAAATGTACCTGGACAGAATAGCAAGACAGTATCCTACTCAAAATAGATGTATACCAGCATGTCTGCTCAATGGACACAACAGGAAATAGAATTAGTAAGTCCTTAGTATTCAAATTCAAGTCTATAAACAATTTTAAACATTCAGTAGATCATCACAAATGTCAGAATATGCATACTTTATTGTCAGTGCACAAGGTAATGTTTTATAATGCCACAATATTTCAGCCTCAAACAGAATACAATCATCTTAAGGTTGCTAAAGCCCATGTTCCAAAATGGTAAGTCAAGTATTGAGTTATGTACTGTGCCTTCCACCTTAAATAATACGAAAAAAAACCTGGGAAGTTAAGTTACCTTGGACACTGATGAAACAACAACTATTTGAAAATGGTCCTGTAGTAATAATCATGTTTCTGACTGGAGTCGTGCAGAAAGGAAAACAAGTTTTTTCTGTTAAAGAACAGTGAACTTCATCCACAGACAGTATAGAAATACTACATAGTATTCCATACATAGCGATTTTTAGGCTAAGCTTTGTAAATAAAGTGCAAGTACATATATTTACAGAATAAAAGGATGCATGCRTGTGTCTGCATGTACAGAATTGTCTCTTATGAAAATCTTACATAGCATATTGCTTTAACAAACCTAACTTCCTTCTTAACTGGGCTGTTGTTGTGGAGTGCTGTTCTCTCCTTATTATAAATCACAAATGAAAAAGAGACACTAAATAATTTGCCAGTGGCCACACTTGGACTGTGAACTAAATATGGGCCTTTCAAGTCATGTGTTAGTGCTCTTAGACAACCATTCTCAATCTGCAGTGTGAAATGCCAGCCCTAGCAGTCATCAAAATAATTTAAAAAAAGATAAATGGCACATAAGTGAGAAGCATGACTATACTGACAGTGCTCATTACACCATGATATAATCACACAGGAGTCATAAACTAAATAATTTTAGAAGTATCTCCAAGTGCTTCCTCTGTCAAACCTCTGCAAAAAAACRCAGAGGTTTGTTAGTTTTCATGAAATGTTATAATATTCCCTAGTATACTCATACTTGGTCTCAGTATTTTAACTTAATTTCCTGTTTGTAAATATAGCGAGAGTTATGGTGGAGTTAAAAGGTATATTCCATTATCGTGTGATACAACATGTGACATATCACTAAGCACGTGATAATCATTCAACACCCTCTTTCCATTTATCCTCCCCTCTTTTACTTTACAGGCTTCTGGAAGGCAAACCTGGCTCTCTATCTACAGTGAATTACTTTCATCTCTGAAAGAAAAGGATGATCTGGAACTCAGAGGTGAAAGTCTTCCCAAGTCTTCCCTAAAGTCTTTTGTCTTTAGGACACTTTTAGGACCAAATATAGGAGATAGGAAAAAGCAAATTCAGCCAAATATTCCCTACAAAAGAGTGTTCTGCCTTTATAAGACCAGTCAAGAAAATGAACATTCAAAAAAAATCCATGTAAACAAAACATATAAATAGAGGTAATAAATAGAAACTGAACAGATGTCACACAGCATTTCAAGCGTACTCAAAACTTGTTACATACCTAGAACATACTGAATTTAAAATGTTCTTCAGTCAGAAGATAAAAATTAGCCCGATTTTATTATGTTATCTATCTTACCATTTCAAATTGTTACAGTTGTAATTTATTTTATTTCAGTATAGTACAGGAAGCTTTATGTTCTCATGACATTAACTACAAGCAATGAGATTAGGGGAGACAGGGGAAAGAACAAAACTTACATGTGTAACAGACTGCTATATAAGAAAAATGCTGGTTGGTAGGGTTTTTTTTTAATTCAGCACTGTCCTATGGGCAAAGGGCAAAGAAAAGAGCAAGGAAAAGCAAATGCAAAAGCTAAAGCTAGACCAAAGATAAAGCTAAAGGAAAGAAAAGAAAAAAAAAMCACAGCTTTTGTAGTCAGTTTACTTTATGATCTATGTATCTAAAATAGCACATAAAATAGTGCACACCTATCTTTTTAAAAGACTTGCTGAACCTTAAAAATATGTCTTGGATTATAAGTGTTTGCTCCCCATAAAACTAACATAATAGTGTCCTGGTTTTGGCTGGGATGGAGTTAATTGTCCTTCTAGTAGCCGGTATAGTGCTGTGTTTTGGATTTAGGATGAGAATAATATTGCTAACACAGGGATGTTTCGTTACTGCTGAGCAGTGCTGACACAGAGTCAAGGCCTTTTCTGCATCTCACACCACCCCATCAGTGAGTAGGGGTGCACAAGAAGTTGGGAGGGGACACAGCTGGGACAGCTGACCCCAACCGACCAAAGGGATATTCCATACCGTATGACGTCATGTTCAGTACATAAACTAGGGGAAAAGCTGGGTGGGGGACCACAGCTAGGGAACTGGCTGGGCATCGGTCAGCAGGTGGTGAGCAATTGCACTGTGCATGACTTGTTTTGCATATTGTTTTATCATATTATTATTTTCCCTTTCTTTTCTGTACTATTTAATTGTGGGGKTTTTTTTAATTTTTTGTACAGTTTTACCTGTTTTTTTAATTCTCTCCTCCACCCACAGCAAACGGCTGTGTGGTGTTTAGCTGTGTTTAGCTGCCTGCTGGGTTAAACCACAACAAATAGCAAGATCATTCTTCTTTTAGAAAAATAATTAATTCATCTTTGTTAGCAGCTGCAGAATGGTGCTACACACTCAGGGGGCTGCCTCCCGGCATCCTGAGGTGGGGCAGCCATGGGAGCAGAACCATACCACTCAGAGAGAAAATCCGAGGTCGCTTTGCTAAGCAGGATGGACACAGCGGGTGGGTCATGGTTTCTGTTCTGCTACCCTTGCACAGTCTATGCCGACACGCTCACACCAGCCACAGCACTGTCCCACAGCCCGCTCGCAACTGCACCACAGGCACACAGCACAGGACAGCCACCCACTGGCCACCTTGTCCAAGTCCAGGATGGTGGATGGCTTCCGTGCACCACCTTCACCTTGGGCTCTGCCTCCTGCGACGTACTGAAAATCCCTAGGTATGTGCTCCCTGGGGGGCCCTTGTTGTCATTATTTTCACTGTTTCTTGCTTTCTAACCAAGAGAGTCCACACAAACCACCAATAGTCACCTAATCCCACGCCAATCTCTTCGACTTTCTCCATACCAAAGCCAATTAGCAGTTGTTACCTGAGTTACTATTGCCTTTTGGTCTTCTGCCCCAAATGTGTTACAAAGATTTGAAGTTGTTAAAAATTCATTGATGCTTCTCTGTTTCTTTCCCTGGCATTCCTAAACCTTTAAAACAGGTCAGATAGGGTTCAGGTCTCAGTTAGCAGGGCTTTCAGGTAGGTCTCMAACATGCCAAGAGTCTGTGCTTCTCTGAATTTCCAGCACGTACAAGGACCACCTGATCATTGAGAGCTGGGCAAATATATTTTAAGCCTCATCCTGTATGAGAGGTGCTTTCAGGCATGCACTTTCAGCCCATGATACTTAGCAAGGTCTCAAATGACAATGTCGCTCTGTCAAGCTGGGCTAAATAATGTAGCTGAAAATCATCTTTCTTTCCCATCATGTAAGCCTGCTTGTTGAGCTGTCATAGACTCCCTGACTAGTTTAATTTTGTTTCCTATACCCCAAAAAAATGTTCCAACCACTTGGCTGCTTTGAAAGAGGACTTAGACCCTAACACTAGGGAAGAAATCACAGCCATGAATCCCTTTGCTGCTTACTGGTGACATGCCACCACTTGCATTGATCATAGGGATCTCCAAGCTGGTATTTCAGGGTCAGTGCCGCACTGTGACAACCGGGTACATGGCTTCCAGTGGTGAATGAGCTCAGATCTCAGCACCCGAGAGCTTTGTGCGTCATCTTCTACTGGGCTGCATWAATATGTCCTAACATTAAAGAGGGCATGGTCTAAGCAATACATGACACCTGTTGATGAGTGCTTGGTTCATGCACTGAGGGACCCCAAGTGTGCTATTAATAAAAACTGGAGAATACCTTTAAAAAAGTGTTGTGGTTTAACCTGGCAGGCAGCCAAACACCACACAGCCACTCGTTCACTCCCTGCCCCCTGCAGTGGGATGGGGGAGAGAATCGGAGAAAAAAAAGTAAAATTCATGGATTGACTTAAAGATAGTTTAATAGAACAGAAAAGGAAGGGAAAATAATAATAATAATATAATAACAATAGCAATAATAATAATAATAATGGTAGAATATACAAAATAAGTGATGCACAATGCAATTGGTCACCACCCACCGACCAATGCCCAGCCCATGCCCAAGYAGCGATCGCTGCTTCCAGGACCTCACCTCCTAGTTTATATACTGAGCATGACATAGTATGGTATGGAATACCTCATTGGCCAGTTGGGTTAGCTGTCCCGGCTGTGCTCCCTCCCAGCTTCTTGTGCACCTGGCAGAGCATGGGAAGCTGAAAAGTCCTTGACCAGTGTAAACACTACTTAGCAACAACTAAAACATCAGTGTGTTATCAACATTATTCTTGTACTAAATCCAAAACACAGCACTACACCAGCTACTAGAAAGAAAATTATTCCAGCTGAAACCAGGACAAAAAGGAACCACAGTTTAGCTTTCATTCCAAGTAAATTAATTTCAATGTTTACTTCCACAAGAAAAATCTTCAGCCTGTGAGTTTCACTAGCTGGAAAGGTACCTCAGATTAGGTATTGGCATGCTGCTGCTGCTACTCATAAATTCCTTCATGTTCCTAGTACCTTTTGTTCCCATAAGGACATAGTTCACTGTAACTTGTGCTTTCATTTGTTCTGAGATTTCAAGTGCCTGTAAGGAAACAATTGTTCAAGCAGCTGTGGAGCTTTCTACCTAAATCTTAGCCCCCGTTCTGGCTGACCAATATGTTTACTGTTCTCTACATGTATCACTTCCGAGTAGATGAATCTCAACACACAGCTTAAAATAGTGTTACCTGAAGCACTGAATTCTTATTGCAGCACTTTAAAAAATCAGAGCCAGTTTGAATCCTACAGTTTTACCACTGTCTAGCTAAATCTTCTAAACTGAGAAGTATCAGTTTGCAAATGCTGATTAAATTCATTTGGCTGGTGTCGTCGCTAATGTTTAAGTTTGTGAACTCTACTATTGTAACGAGGCAGGCAAATGCAAAGGTGGTTCTGTGCATACTGTGTTTCTTGTTTGAAGATTATTGCTATGTAATACTGAAAATCTTGTACATAAAGCTTCATGATTTTACTTTCCCAAGTTTACATGAATTCTAATGTTCATAAATAGTATTACAACAAGAGTACTAGAATCTSTAGCTTGTTATACAGAATATGCAAGCTTTTTATTTTCTTGCCCATTAGGATCCAAGTCCTTCAGTCCAAAGTTGAGATGGAAACTGCTGACCTACCATACCTACTTAGTCTCTGTTTTTTCTGTCTACCCAAGTTCCAACTAAAGCAAGCCATGGTTTTCTTGAGATATGTACACATACCTTGTATGACCTTGATAAACTCCACCAACTTTTTTCCTGATAAGGTGTTTGGCATCTGGGAGGAACTATTGGATACTGGCAGTCTGACATCAACTTGATGAAAAGTTTTCTCATCTCCTGGGGACAGTCTTCTGGAGAGATTTCTTTGGGATGTGAATACCTTGAATCACCAGGTGACTGAAATTATTCATTCAACAATGGTTCTCAACTCTCGCATGCCTATATACTATAAACTGAGCAAATAATGTGCTGGAGAGAACCATTCTTGGTTCTCTCTATGGCAGCAGCTCCTTCTCACTATGAATCACGTTGGAGCATCTAACGGGCAGCATTTTGTATGCAGGCTAGGAAATGGACATCATGTGACTGCCAGGTTTCCTGTGAGCTGAATGGATGTTACTTATATGCCAGATTGCTTAGAATGTGCCCTCAACAGCAGTAACATAAATGCTCTTAATCTGCCTGATTTTTCAATTCTAGATTTAAAATGCTTAACGTTAAACATTCTCTCATTTTATCATGGATTTTGAAGCATGCAATAGCCCAACAAAAATGCCTTTCCACCTCTCAGTTGTTTAAATTTAAAAAAAAACGTAAAATTTAAATTCAGTAGCTTAAAAAGTCCTTGAAAGAATTCAGGACTCATCATAATAATATTGTTCATACAAAAGAAGTTTGTAAAATGTATTTTTACTGTAACAAGAATGCCATGAGTAAATGAGTGTATCCAGACTCTGAAATTATGTTAACTGCATTCGTATTACATAATTTTAGTTGTTAAAATCAAGGAGTTGTGAAACCTATAAAAATGCTAAAATTGTACTTACAACAATAGAATACATCTAAATGAATAGAACAAATCTGCACCTGTAGTATCTAAACATGACATGCACAGAACTAAATTTTAGTCTGCCTTTAGAATAAGTTATTGTTTAAACACAGGTTTTTAATGGATATCCTTTATACTTGTTCCAGCTCGTACCTCCTCTTCCTTTTATTATTATGGAAAAAGCTTCACAGAAATCTGATGTTGTTTAAATATTATATTAGGAGTTAATCTTCTTTCAAAAAATGTGCATGACAAAATACCTTTCAACTAGCTACATAGTAGACGTGTGACATACTGTCCTACAGCATTCACTTCGTGGTKAGCAGCAAACTAAGAATCTCAGATTTCCATGGTGATGCAGACCTATACATTAGACTACCCTTTACTCTGAAATGCCGACAGCTGAACTATCCATTCTCCATTTCCAATACCAGGACCTGCTGCTATCTTTTTGTGTGTTCAAATATTAAGGCAGGGAACTGCACTTTGCCCAGAGGTCCTGGTTACCTGTAATCCCTTCAGCCTTTGGAGGACTTCTGGCAAGCTCCTTGCTGCGGACYGTTGCCTCTTTCTGCCCGTGCAGTCTGTTCTAGGAGAGCAGCAAGCATCCACACAATCCAGCACAGGGAGATGGGAACACTCATGCTCCAGCTACCCACCAGACCCATTYCTCTATCTGCCAGCTTCAGGGAATCTAGTAGCTGTGAATAGCCTCATAATGAGAGCTTCAATCATCTCCTCTTTTTGGAATTTAGAGAATATGGTCAAGCATATTTCAAGAGTCAGCAGTTCAGGGACTTCTCACCTACAGGGAGAATTTGCTGAGGAAAAGCTTCTGCTGGTGAGCAAGCCAGTCCTTACTTTCTAACTGCAAAATGTAAGATGAATTCCTAAGGAAGTAGGTGAAAAGAAATAAACACAGTTCAAGACCTGTCTTGAAATTTGGCTCATTCTGAGCATGACAGATTTCTAAGTCTTTAGAGATCCCAGTGGGATCTGCAAGTTGATGGTTAGAAATATATTTTGATTTGAGAACACAATAAAAAATCCTAATATAAGAAGTTCTCTTCTAAATTTTTTCCTTCACTAGAAGAGGTGAGGTGTTGCCTGACAAGGTTAATTATTTCCACTTCCTCCTAAGAATTGAGACATTGGTTAATGAAAGCAATGCTATAGAATAAATAAATCTGAATTTTAATAGAGCGATTTTCTTGTATTTGAAAAAAAAAGGCTTAGAGCACTAGCATGAAAAAATCTGACCGGTATCTGTCCTCATTGTAAATAATGTCCAAGAACACCCATTTTATTGATTTCTCATCCCAACCTTTTCATATGAAAATCTTTTAGTACAAATATAAGGCCTAAAATGCCTCCTTCTACTTTCCTCTTTGTGTGTTGCGCTGCATCATTGGTCTTAGCAACTCTGTAGTCCACCCTTTCCTTCTTGGGATCCTCACAGCAGATTAATCATTATCCATCCCCAATTTCCAGTTTATTTTACTCTTCCTCCAGTGATGACATAATGCCCAAGGTTCAGTTACAGAGTTTTCTCCATACATCAAGCTCTCTTCTAAGGTTTTCTCTAACACAAGATAACAAACTCCTTGGTGACCCACAATCAACACAATCTGACTGCAGCATTTTGCTTCATCTCCTGCTAGTTTCCAGCTTTCTGGCTGCCACATCTATCTTCTTCAGGCTGGATATGGCAGAGTCTGCCCTGCTGCCAGATTCAGCACATTGCTTGTCCAGTTCCCCAGGCCACTCTGGTCCTGCATAGTAATTGTGCTTGCAATAGAGAAAAGTGAGAAAAAAAGGTTGCAAAGTAAAAAAGTGAACATTGCGAAACACAAGTAATGACTGCTACTTAAACCTTGGTTTGAAATAGAGCTTTGGTCAGTGCTATCGGTTACCAAAAGTGAACATTAAGTTGGGTTCTGGAAATTACTGTGAATTTACCCTCTGGACAAAGTCAGATCCCAAACCCAAAAGCTAAAAAGCATATATTCAGAGACCTCCAATAGGTGGCAAATGTACAACTAGCCTTGTAATCACAAACATTTATATCAAAGAAATATGAAAGACTATGAAAAAACCCCACAAAAGTTGGAAGCAATATGCAACATTGGAGTATAAATAAAGCTGTTTAAATGGGGTTTCATCAAAAGCAGGATTAGGACTATGGCTAATTAGCATTTTCTTTAAGTAGCTTAGGGTATAAAGCTTCTCACAAATGAAATATATGAACAGCTGCAAATAAAAACAAATAAAAAACAAGCAGTCTATGAAGATTAAAAATGATGTGTTGCTACAGTCTGCAATTTGATAACTCTAGCAAGCATGTACATAAATATAAATGTGTTCTAATTAAGGCAGCAAGGCTACAGCTAAATGGCGAGCATGTTTTACTAGCTCATACAGAGGAAGATCATCACTCAGCCAGGAGTCCCCTCCATGACTGCCTGAGCCTTTCGTTTCTGAGCCGTGAAATGCCAGCAGCAGCTGCATTCGCTGGAATGACCAAGAAAGTGATAGACCAACTTTAGCTTTGTATTCCCACATCTAGGAGCCAAAATAAGGGGAAAGAAGAGTAAAATATTTACTGCAGTTCAATTTTCCATCATGGAAACAGATGGAAACAGAATAGTTTTCCATCAGAGGATGCTGCTTCTAGAGGATTGAAACCTTTTTCAGGAAAACATGGGTTTCATCCAAAGGTGCAGTGAATAATCACTGGAATATTTACCTTTCACAATAGCATAGTCACTTCAAAATGAAATAATATCAAAACATAATGCTGCTGCCCTTATCACAGGTAAATATTTGACCTCAAAGAAATTGAACATTTTGGTAGGGTCAAAAATTGGTTTTGGTGTATTTTATTTCATACTGCAAGTCAGAAATTTTCCATTCCTACTGAAGTAATTGCTGAGTATGTTTCTTTCAGGACAGCAAAAATCACTCATCGAGTTTGCAATGTGGAATAGTAATAAAAATGGGCAATACAATGCAAGATTTCTACCAAAGGTGTATTTGTCACAGAGCAGAGATGTAATAGGCATTTTGTAGAAGTTCTTGTGCAATTGTTCTTGTGAACTATTACAACAAAGGTGTTGTCAGAAATGAACTGAGTTATCCCACTGAGAACAGGAGACCACTGGGAGGACAGTGGGAAATTACGTTACCTGAAGTTGTGCTAATGCTGGTATTAAGCCCTCTCCATGCCTACCTGGTTGTATCAGGGAGCACAAAAAAACTAAGGGAGAAGAAGCAGAGTTTCCTCCATGCCAATAGAAAGTTGACTGAGATGGGAAATACGTCAATATTGAGGCACAAATCATCTGCTCTGTAATTCTGAGAGAGGAGCTTCTCTCCCTTCCAAAGGAGAGGATAATCTATACCAAGGAACAATGTGCTGGAAACTCTGGAAAAAGATTATACCTGACCTAATGGTCTTTTATGTTGATTTTTTTCTCTGCTGAAAAAGTATTTATCCATCTCATTCTCCATGGTAAGTTCAAGAGAAAGCAGCACAAAAGAGAACTGGAGACTAAAATGTCCTATGAGGAACTATCAGAAGACAATGGTAAAGAAACAAATGTTACTGGAAAGCAGCAGGTGCTATATAAGAAAGTAATGGTTGATTCATAAGCAAGGCAACAGTGAAGTTTTTAATTGTGAGGAATGAATATAAATGAATTGTCATTTTCATCCTTCCACTGCTTTTTTGTCTCTGAATTACTAAGATACAGATTGTAACAGAGGAGAAGGGAGAAGGAAGGTRGAGGATGGCATTATATACACACTATAATAGGAAATATGTAAATAACATTCTGATATCTCTTGAATCATTGTCATAAGACTTCATACAGTGATAAATGGGTGATTAGCTCAGAGGAAAATAAGCTATGGGAAGCAGAAAAATAGATGCAAGTGGAATAGCAGGGTGGAAATAAGAGAGACATGAAGTCAATATAGAAAGTAATCTCAGAGGAGTCTTTTCCTGATGAAGGCATAGACTTACAAAGTTACACTGAAAGACAGAAACCATTAGAAGAGCCCACGTAAATAAACTAGTTGTAGCTTATATCCTTTCATATATAATTCACATAAAAGGGCTTTGATGCTGGGACATGGTAACAAAGTAATATTGATAACATGTGAAGGAGTATTAATATAAAAATCAAATATTAATTGACTGTACTAACCTATGAGGGTAATGTGCATATGTATAATACATATAACCATAAAATTAATAAGACTTTAATTATATTTTCAATGAAATATGGTATTTGAATCTGTCCAAAGATGTACTCTCTTGTCCTGTATGCTCTTTGTAGATATTGTAGTGCTGAGTCATCTATAAACTTGTTGTGATTGGGAAAATATTGCTGAAAAGATAATTTATGATTGAACTGTGATTCTTTCCTGATTTTATCTATAGCTCACAAAAACAGACAGGTCCAGTTTACAGACAGGTCCTGCAGATAAAATTTGTGTGTTTCCAGTCCCGTTTACTGAGTTTCTTCAACCAAGAATCAGAAGTTAACATCTGCAAAGCTTTAGTAAAGATAAAAAGTTGGCCATACAAATAACTAGCTCTGCAGCTTGCCATCAAGGTCTCAAGGTCTGTGCTCTTGCTCTGAAGTCTTTAGTGCCTTTCAAATTATTTTGGATCATGGTGTCTCTGGTGCTGAGTTTGAAAGCAGCCCCGGCCTCCAGGCTCTGATCATGGGGGCTACTCCTAACATGAATTTGGCTAAGACCCAGGGACAGCCCTAAAGGAGATCTTGGAGTAAAACATTTTCCAGCTCCATAATCCCTACTGCTGGGGAAACTGGGAGCTGTGGAAGCCATATCTCTGTGCAGAAGACAGCTTCTGATGTAATTTAGGTTCTCTCCAGAGGTTCAGGCAGCTGCCAAGAGACAGGGTCAGAGCAGGGTACAACTCCAGGTCTTCAGCTGCTCCTTGAGTCCCTAGGGACAGCCCAAACTGAAGAGGTTACCCAGTCAGGAAGCTTAAGTGGTTGCAGGTTTGCTCTTTGGAAAGTCAAAAAATTATCATGATAGCCCCCTAAAACTGCACTTATCTCTCAATCAGGTGCAACCTAAACAGCCCTCTAAAGAGAGGCTCCTCATTCCCTTGAGTAAATGGAGGCTTGTCCCATGGAGACATTTGCATCTGTTCTACTCCTCTAAGGCTCCTTCAGCAGTCAGTGGGGATCTAGTCAAGCTGATCAACAGGCCCTGGGATGTGCTCATCTTAAAAGTGAACAAGTAAAATAGATCAGCTAAATTGATGTTACCACCTTCTATTAATTATGAGGCAAGCAATTATGCAATGACAAGTCTGTGTGCAAACATCTACACAGCACAATTGACTTTTAGTCAGGCTGATGCTTTGAGTTCAATAAAAGGCCAATTTGTGTAACAAAAGCACCTTCATTTTTTGTCATGGTTTAACCCTAGCCAGCAACTAAACACCACACAGCCACTCACCCCCCTTGGGTAGGATGGGGGAGAGAAATGGGAGGGCAAAAGTGGGAAAACTTGTGGGTTGAGATAAAAACAGCTTAATAATTAAAATAAAACAAAGTAGAACAGTAGTAATAATAATAATAACAACAAAAATAATAGAATATCAAAAGCAGGTGATGCACAATGCAATTGCTCACCACCCGCTGACAAATACCCAGCCTGTCCCCGAGCCGCGATTCCCCATTCCCAGACCACACCTCCTAGTTTATATACTGAGCATGACATCGTATGGTATGGAATACCCCATTGGCCAGTTGGGTTAGCTGTCCYGGCTRTGCTCCCTCCCAGCTTCTTGTGCACCCGGCACAGCATGGGAAGCTGAAAAGTCCTTGACTAGTGTAAACACTACTTAGCAACAACTAAAGCATCAATGCGCCATTGATTCCATACCATACCAAACCCAAAACACAGCACCACACCAGCTACTAGAAAGAAAAYTAACCCTATCCCAGCCGAAACCAGGACATTTTTGTATCTACTGTACTGGAGATCACACAGCCAGATATCTCAAAGAGGCTGCATACTTTTTCCCCACTGACCTGTCTTTCCTGCCCCAGGGCAGACTCCTTTGTCAGCAGCCCTGTACAGGGTGCTTTGCACCACTGTATGCCCTTCTGTATGGTAGAAAGCAAGGGTGAGTATTTCACCCATCAACATTACCTGTGTATCGATGTTACCTGTGTTCTTTAGAGCTGCTGGTCATTGTCTTCAAACCCCTTTTYATTTTCAAGACATCATTGCTGAGCAATTAAGTTTGATGCTTTTACTGCTGATATGCACATGCATTGTATATAGGTGTATCTCAAGAACTCTTTGTTCTTGCTATATCACTTTTTTGTTAAATCTAATAACTGGCATAGGTACATATGCAAATGCACAGGAAAATATCCATAAACTCCTTATAATCCAATTTCCAAGATAAAATATTTTAAATATACAGTAAGAAAAACAAGGAAAATATCAAAACTAATGTAAGGCTATAAATGAAAAAATTAGATCTAGTTATATTTCATTATGAGCAGACTAGAGTCACACTTCAGCTGCTCTTGTATTACCATGCAAGCTAATTAAATTTTGACTGCTCCATCTCTTTTTTTTTTACTTTTCTGCTTCAATAGTGATGCAAACTGCCTATGAAAACAAAAAGGAAAGTTGCAAAGTTATAAGAAAAAGGAAGCCCCTTCCACATTAGTGAATAAAAGAACCTGAGTCAACTACATTACTTTGTTTAGGCCTGTTACTGTAAATTTCATTTTTAGACATTCCTCAGCTATGCTTTTATATTTAGTTCTGCATTTATGTTAACGTGTTTTATAGTAAGTTCTAGATAGGTATAGACATAAATATGGCACATATATACATATATATATACACACATACAACCATATTTATGTGTACAAACATGCATATAGGTGCTTTCTCTTCAAGTACTTAGTATGAATGTTACAGTTTCATATTCAGATTGACAGAAATTCATTTCAACAAAAGTTAACATGGCCACTCAAGTAAACAAGTTCCTATCTTCATGTTTACTTCCCCCTCGCTCCTTTCAACATCTGAGTATGGAGGAGGAGGTAATTATGAAACATCAGCCATGCTTGGAAATCCCAACATACATACAGTTTTTTTGCTATGAACTTAAAATATAATGAGTCAGTTAGTTTTCAAAGGCCATATGGATATATTTTCACCTGTCAACTTTTAGAAGTCTTCTATGACATTTGTTGTTGAGATGTTTGAATATTTTCCTTTTAGTCASTTATGGAATGAGACTGACAGATATCTGTGACCCCTTTGTATACATTCTATATTAGCACCTTTATTGCACAATGTGATGAGGATTTCAATTGGGTTTTATGTATYTTAGTCTCTTAGAATCCATTTTAAGCTCTACAAGCAGCAAATTAATTTTTATTAATAAGTTTATATAAATCTATATATAAACACATCTTATATGTATATATATATATATAAAAGGCTGTGTGCATGTTTACATGCATACACACAGACACACACACAGACCAGAAACTTAAGAAAAAATTCTATCAAAGTGGTAGTGGAAACCTAGAAGATGGTACCTTTACTAGTAAACTGATTTTAACCTATGCATGTTTATGTCCCACTGGAAAACAGAAGGCTTGTATTAGAAAATATATAGGATTACTCCCTGCATTAAAAATAATATATTTAGTAATCACTGGAGAAGCTTCTAGTTTTGTATAATTGTATTACAAAGACACTATACCAAATGAAACTTACTGTCTCCTTAAATTAATTGATGAAGGTTTTTTATCTATGAATTAGAAGCACTTGGTATGATAATGGTTAGTGACCTTAATGAGCACAAGGATGAAAACTCCTCTGAGTTCCAGGCATCCATGAATTCCAGTACAACCACTGTAAACCTCAGCTTAGAAGTGGCAAATCTTCTTCCTAGATAAAATACACAAATTTCAAGAAATTCCAAGTGTGTTTTGCTCTTCTTTGCTTAGGAAAAAACCTATGTGTATAACAGCTCAGAGAAAATAACATTTTTGAAAATCATGTGCTTGCTTCTACATAATTCAGGTTTCCTCTCAATTATCTCAATGTTCCTTCTTTCTAAATACTTACGATAACAAACCTCTCCTGAAGTAACAAATAATGTTTATCTGATGACAAAATTCCACAGCATAAATTCTACTACCCTTTCACGTTAACAGTTATGTTTTGTATAAATCATAGCAATATTATGTTATTGAACACTATTAATTTAGAGGATATATTATCATCTGAACTTACGTTTGTATTAAGTGAGCAGTTCATTGGTATCTGACAAGTTTAAGCATATAATTACCTCAGGAAGGCAACAGCAAATTTTCTAGTGTGCAGAGGAGGCAATTCCTTTTGATGTGACAGGTTAAAAGACAATGTTTAAGAATAAATTATTTTTTTAATATACGCATATATGAGGAAAATAAAGATGTTGGACTCCTTGAACAGAATTTGACCAGAAGCAATCTTTCAGAAAACGGAGCAAACCACAGTTAAAGCAATACATTTACTGAAGACTGAAGGACCTCCAGTCCTTACTGGCACCACCTGGGACAAATCCACAGTTAAAAGTTGCAGTACGTCCCCCTGTTGCCATCAAGGAGTTTATGGTCTTTGTTCATACTCTAGCTTTAAGAGTACTTGGAAAACGTACTACCACAGAGGGAAAGACACTGTAACTATCAAGTTGAGGAAAAAATTACAGTCTGACTATGTGTGTAACAGCAGATGGTCTATTCACGAGCTGAAACCACTAACATGAGAACCCATGAAGGAGCTGAGACAGTAAGAGAAGAATGATAATAGTTCATTTCCACYCTCATAAGCTGCAGAGGGATGCTTTTTCCTCTTTCCATGAGCTTATGGAAAAAGGAAGCACGGGAGTTAAGCCTGAACTGAACAACCAAACATATTCTCTCTTCCCAGCTTCATCTTTACAGAATTTATCAGAGTTTCTAAGCCTTACCCAAGCTCTGTCGAACAGGGAAGGTAAGGAAAAAAAACAGCTATGCGAAGTATCAAAAGGAGTCAACCTTGTAATCAAGTTAATAGAGCCCAAACTTCAACATGCATTGCAAAGCACTGCAAAAGGGATCAGGTTAACATCTGGCTGAAGATTTTTGAACTGGATGTAAAAATTCTACTTTAATTTAATATGCTAAGGCTCCTCTGTTTAAGCACTTTGTCTAGACTAGATTTTTTTTATAACACAGGTAAACAAATAAAACATGTGATTTCAAGCTTTTAATATACTTTGAAGCACCCCATTCTATGAAAAAGCCAGGATCTGAGGGTTAATGAAAGCATCGGCTCATGCAGTGCTGGGGAGGACAAAGGAAAAGACCCTCTCCTTCCCTTAGGATCCTCGGCTGGATGCAAGTGAAGATTTGGCACATCTTTTCCAGTTTCCTCGCTGTCAGGCAGCTGTCAGAGCGGTATTTCCAAACCCGAGACACGTGCCTGGGAGCGGCGCTGTGCCAGGCGGTGCCCCCGACCCCCGCGCCGGAGGGCGGGGGGCTGCCCCGCGGCCCCCCGGCACCCCGCCGCCCCTGCTGCTCCGCGCCCCGGCCTTTGCAGAGCTCTCCGTTAGCGTTGGCATCGTCTGGCCGTACAACATCTTCACCCAGGAACGATTTGGGGCTGCCTCAGTGACTCCACGGGCAGAGGGCTCCTTCTCCTCCGTGAAGAAAACGTGGAAGCTCTCTCTGGTCTGTCAGGAGACATGTGCTGGTAATAGGTAAACTCATCACTGTTATCTACCTGTCTCTCTTAGCATATTATTTTCTCTCCAAGGTRTATTTTGTTCCTTAAATGGAATTTATATTTTTATTTATTTACTCATACAGTAACCTGAAATMATTTTAGGAATTAATTGACAAAGAGGTAAATAAAATAACAAAGGAACCTACATACTGTGAGGCTCGCTGCCTCTTAAGAAGTTTTATTTTTACCAAAAAGGGAGCAGTAAACAAACTACAAATTCCAGTCAAGTTCTATTTATATCTTTAGTAGATATCTGTGTATATGTTTTGCTATATTTTGCAGATAAGACAAAGGTTATCTTCATTAACTTCATGAAACTCAATTTGTCAGTGAAAAAGCCTAAGGGAAAATGTGTATTGAATGGGAAGCTGTCATTTTCCAGCTATATTATTTTAATGACTCTAACTAACCGATGTTACAAAATAAGTTACTGCATTTACTAGCATCTAAGGCACCGCATGCCTGTGAATATGCACATGTATAAATGTTTTGCAAAGAGTCACTACTGCTTGCCCCAGAACTGGCCTGGCAGCATGGTACTTGCCTTCCCCTGTGCTTTGTCTTCACCGCAGCCCCCAAGAGCTAGTAAAACTACATGGCATCAGCACCCACCAGGGCCCGGCTGAGCGCTGCATGTGCACTGTGCTCATTTCTCCGGTTACACCCCTCGAAAAGCAAACTGCTTTGAGACAGAGGTCAATACTGCTCTCCTTGCCCTGGTTTTTGAGGGAAAGTCTAAGCACATCATACCTATGCAGGTAACATTCAGAGGTGTGTTTAATAAGAGCTGCTATCCATAAAATTGTGTTTATTTATATTAATGGTATATAAATTCTTYAAATTTATCTCTGGATGGAATCCCACCTTTACTTTTTGGTTTCTATGATCAGGAATAATGTATTAACTAGTCTATTCTCATCTGCATCATCCTCGTTGCTTTTTTGGTATTAACATTCTCACTAGAAAGAGAAATGTTCTGACTATTCCAAGATTCAGTGAAAATGGGACAGCCATCTCTTTCAGAGTATCTTGCAAATTGGTCAGTCTTGGCGAAATAAAAGTTTGGCTGGTGTAGATCCAAAGTACACACTGTTCAATSACTTATAAGTTACTAGCAATGACTTACAGGTTACTAGAAGGCTAGAAGTACATCACTGATATATTCTGATTCTTTTTATTACATCTTACAAAAGATGCATTCACTGAAAACTTTTGCCTTTTTTTGCTGAGCATCCTAAGAGCACAAAACCGGTCATGCTGTCTGAGCTTATCAAATCTAATACCATTATTAAGGCAAATACATCACAATCTTATGTAATAGTTTTTCCACACTGTTGCCCAGAATATTTGTAGATGTTTACTGTTCCTGCTGTTTCTTTTGACCTTCTCCATTTCTCTTCTTCTTTCCTTTTTCCTTTCTTTCTTGGCCTCTGGTCCTTTCTTATCTTGATAGCCATCGTCTCTTTTTTGATCAGCTTTCTGGAAGCTTCAGCCTCTCTCCTCCTTACTTCTTTACAGCCACCTCACTTATTGTTCCTCCTAGTTTCTATCCCACTTGATGCTTTACTTCCCTCTGTAAGATAAGAATCTTGCTGACTTCCCTCTTTGACTTTTTCCCTGGCAAATGCCCACAAGGGTTTGGGGATTTCACGCCCTCTTGTTCATAGGGTTAAAAGAAAGAATGACTCTGCATGAATTCCTGATGTCTCCATGAGAGCAATCCCAATAAAAACAAACAAGCAAAAATATGAACTCAGATTCTTTAGTTGCTCCCAAGTAACATATTTCTCATGCATGAATGAAGTGATATCACATCAAACTTSGTTACTTAAAGTATATGCGCTATACAGTCCTTTAATAGCAAGGTCCCTTTCCCTTTTGCTGAAGATTTTAGAGGTTCTGTATTATTATTCATTATATTTGTAGGTTGAACACTCTTTCATATTAATTAATCTGCTCAATTTCATTCTTACATAATTGTACCCTAAAAGAATATAAATATTAAAACATTAATAAATACGGTCTAGCTGGTGTTATTAAAGAAATTTCACATCTATCTTTTCTCTTTTTTGTGTGGGAGTAGGCAGGGCATGAAGGTTTAGCTTGCAAGTCTTTCATATTTCTGCTACTGTAAAATGACAGTGTCTTTCATAATCCTGCCAAAATGTAAATTTTTCAGTCTATTAAAGACTAGAAGTTGCATCTGTATAAAAATGACAAAATATATAACACTGAAATTGACAGAACAGCTATAATGCAAAGGAGATGTGGTTTAATTAGAGCTCCCTCCCTAGATAGACTGAGCTTGCCAATGCAATTTTAATTTTTTCTGTCTATTAAATCTACGATCACCTATTACTATTGCTATATATCACGTCAGAAAAGTACTCCCTTCAGGRAGGCATTGCCATTTTTAACAAGAACAACAGAATCATAGAATCGTAGAATCATTAAGGTTGGAAAAGATCTCTAAGATCATCAAGTCCAACCGCCAACCCAACACCACCATGCCCACTAAACCATGTCCCGAAGTGCCACATCTACCTGTTTTTTGAACGCCTACAGTGATGGTGATTCCACCACTTCCCTGGGCAGCATCTTCCAATGCTTGACAACCCTTTCAGTGAAGAAATTTTTCCTAATATCCAATCTAAAGCTACCCTGGYGCAACTTGAAGCCATTTCCTCTTGTCCTATCGCTTGTTACTTGGGAGAAGAGACCAACACCCACCTCGCTATAACCTCCTTTCAGGTAGTTGTAGAGAGCGATAAGGTCTCCCCTCAGCCTCCTCTTCTCCAGGCTAAACAACCCCAGTTCCTTCAGCTGCTCCTCATAAGACTTGTGCTCCAGACCCTTCATCAGCTTCGTTGCCCTTCTCTGGACACACTCCAGCACCTCAATGTCCTTCTTGTAGTGAGGGACCCAAAACTGAACACAGTATTCGAGGTGCGGCCTCACCAGTGCCGAGTACAGGGCACGATCACCTCCCTACTCCTGCTGGCCACACTATTCCCGATACAGGCCAGGATGCCGTTGGCCTTCTTGGCCACCTGGGCACACTGCCGGCTCATGTTCAGCCGGCTGTCGACCAGCACCCCCAGGTCYTTTTCYGCCGGGCAGCTTTCCAGCCACTCTTCCCCAAGCCTGTAGTGTTGCCTGGGGTTGTTSTGACCCAAGTGCAGGACCCGGCACTTGGTCTTGTTGAACCTCATGCAATTGGYCTCGGCCCATCGATCCAGCCTGTCCAGATCCCTCTGCAGAGCCTTCCTACCCTCAGGCAGATCAACACTCCCGGCCAGCTTGGTGTCGTTTGCAGACTCACTGAAGGAGTACTTGATCCCCTCGTCCAGATCATTGATAAAGATGTTAAACAAGACTGGACCCAAAACTGAGCCCTGGGGAACACCGCTTGTGACCRGCCACCAACTGGATTTGACTCCATTCACCACAACTCTCCGGGCTCGGCCGTCCAGCCAGTTTTTTACTTAGGATTTTTCAGTAACAGCACAGATGAATGCCTTTAAAACACAGAGTATGATCATCATGTTCTTACCAGAATCTTGGCACCTTTAACTACCACATCCTTCTGTATTGTCCCGGCTTTCTGCATCCATGCTAGAGATTCYAGGGAAGGGATGGAAACAATGGCATATATTCCCACGTACACACACATATACACCAGGCRACACACTCATGTCAGAACTGCCACTCCGTGAGATGGAACCCTCCAGGACATCACCCACGGGTCTCCTTTCTGCTCCTTCAGTGGCAGTGAAAAGGAGAGAGACATTTGCCTTTTCAAGTTGTATTCTTTGCTCAAAYGTTTCTCCTCCCAGGAAAAAGACATAGGCCTGATCTCAGGTGTTTTGTGGGTTGTCTTCAATACACAGACAGACAGCGAGGCCACGTTATACTGGTTTAATCAAATGTCAGTGAGATTCTTTATAAAGTCCAACCCCAGCTGAAGAAAGAGGTTTCATATAAATTTTTAAATGAAGGTCTTGTTAAATATTAAAACATAACATGTGTCAGAATGTTTCAATCAAAGCAATTAATGCTTTACTTACTGTAAAACTTTCTTTGTTGCTGAATAATGAAATGAAAAAATATGTTTGTTGCATCGATTATGAATGCCAAAAAAATGAAATGGTTTGACAGATGCTATTCAGGTTTCATTGAGTTTAAGATTATCAGTCATTTAATAAAAGACATAATTTTAAGCTTCTGTAGGTAGAAAAAATATAGTCTTAGTACACATGAACAATAAAACTTAAATAATAAGCAATCAGCATTTGTCTTGAGGGAGAACTGAATAAGAACTCAAGGAATGCCGCAAAGTAAATAGAGATCAGTAAGACTTTTGTTAATATATTTTTGTAACAATATTTGCATTGCACACACAGACATTTCATTTCTGTTTTGACCGATTAGATTACCTGGCAACATGTCTGACAGTACAACCAGGAAATTGAAATCAGTTCCCAACATTGAACAGTGCCAGGAGAAATAAAACCAAAAAAGGACATAGCCTGATACAGAAAGATTTAGAGTACTGAATGGATAATAAATAAGAGTTCTGTTACGCAACTTTCACAGGTTAAACAAGTAGATTCTTCAGAGACTATCAACATTCAGTATTAAGAGTGGAAATAATAATGGAAGTTCTCAATAAACAGAGTTTATACTACCAGCCTTGAGTATTTTTCACCCTGTGAAAGAGAGATGACATCATGCRTGTTACACTTCAGCTTCCAGTGCCCACAGTCCTTAATACTTTTTCCAAATTAAAGTCCATTTTATCATGGAATGCATTTCCCATACCTAATCGGGGGGGGAGAGGGAGGGGTGGCCGGTAATAATGCACAGTTCCCCTGGCCAGGACTCTCCTGATGTAGCTGTTGCTTCCCAACGGATAGGGAGGACCACAACTCTCCAGCCTGCTCCAAGTGGCATCGACAGCAGCAGCCTCCACCAGGGTCATATAATGTGACAGGCCGTTGCTTCTGCAATGTCTTTTCTCCAGAAATAGCTTGTGCTGAGATGTGCCTCGGAGTTATAGCAGTAGTGCATCCACGACGTGCCAGTTTCAGAAGCAGCATCACGCTGGGTCTCCGTGAGCATGCAGGTCTGCCAGCCCAAGGCAGGCGGGCAACCTACTGGCTGCTGTCACGGTGTGGCCTGTGGGACACCCTTGGGACAGGGGATGGCCATACTGGAAGCAGATGGTGAATGGGCTCCGGTATTTTGACCTTAAGATTGCTCCTGAGCATGGTAGGGTAGATACTTAGCCAATAATACACCTTMAAGCTGAATATACTTACTTTACATTCATCTTTACCTTAAAAAGAAGCACTTTATATCAAACGAGGCTTTTAAATCTCTCTTTAAAAAACACATGTTACTCCAAATCTATGTTATAAAAGTTAAAAATACTACAAAACAGTAGCAGTAAGCATATACCATTTTTAAAGGAGTAGACCTTTAGTAGAACTCCTGAGGAGTCCAAACAGTTAATTTTTTAAAAGTCTTACAAAGACTCTGCTAAAACTCTACTAAAACCTGAAAATTCTACTAATATAATCCATATACTTTCTGAATGTTCATCTTTTCCCAGTGGTATTTTGCACTTATCATATTACAGAATGTTTTAGCACAAAAGATAGGTAGGGGTTAGAAACACATAAAGGACCAAATAATAACCCTCACCTTATTATTTTTCACTCGGTAAGATTAATTTAATGTCCACTAAATTCCATGTCAAAAGCAAAAAAACTCACAGACTGCATAAATTGTTGATCCAGGTTACTTCAGACACTTTTTACTATTATTACTCTGTTATGTGAAACCTCTCAGGAGTAGAGAAAACTGATAGATGTAATGAAAAAGACTATTTAGTCAACCACATCATATTATTAAATTGCATGAAAATTCAGCATGCATAGTTTAATCTTTTCAGGTGTTTTAAAATCCAGACTCATTTCAAGACAAACTAAGTGTGCAAGCTGTACTCTGTACACCAGACTTCTTCACTGGGGTGGGGAGATGGGGAAAAGAGGGCAGAAAAAACAACTGATATTCCAGACCTGAGAAGTACATAAAAGCCCAGGAAGGAAGCCATTATATACTAAAATGCCAAATAATATTTGCAGTTAGAAGTTCATCACTTCTAACTGCTAAACCTGGATTTCTGTGAAGACCTAAATAGAATTTAGATGCAGAAATTTACAGATGAAACATAATAGTATTTCTGAAAGCAGGGACATCTGAATTTCACTGAACGATGATAATTTTGAAAATTTCCGCTCCGGATCCTTCTGTGCTTTTAAATCTACAGCTGTTACCCAGAGAGAACAAGCACTAGTGGAAGATAATAAAACACYGGGGAAAAAAATCCAGAACTTAAAACAGAGAAGTACAGTAACAGCGCCATTGAACTTGATGACTAAACCCTGTTCAGAGCAGGGTTCAGCAGCACTTGCATTCATGAAGCTCCTTCTGGTGTTGTACAAAATTGTATCTTAGAGACACAGGGCTTGCTATTATTTACAAATACGACACATTAGTACCTGATACACTGMAATCAGTTCTTATTTCAAATAATATAAAACCAAAAGACCCAATATATCATTTTATGCTATTAACAAATACTGAGTCTTGGGGTGCTCCCACCATGCTTTGTGAGCATGTGTATTTTCACATATTTGCAGCATAAATGGTTCTTTTCCATTATCAAGGATTGTGTCCTCCCAAACTRCTTCTGGTCAGTACGAGAATAAATTTTGTGGTCTGGGAGAACTAACACAGCAGCCCTCAGACCCACAATCAGAACAGCTTGCTTTCCCTGTCCTGTGCAGCAACACTGCTCAAAAACCAGGGGAACTACCAGCAGCCTGAGAMATCCTTATATTGCTATTCTTTTGAATAATTATGAACTTGCTAACCCAGTTTTACGTGTGTAAAGCTTTACATCCCTTTTGAACCCTTCTGTCTGTGTCCCCCGCCTCCCTGTCTTCTCTTCTAGATTAGTTATAGGTGATTACAGGACACAGTTTGCAGAGGTTTGGAGAWGGTATTAGGCTGGAGATCCGAGGGAACCTCTAGCACACAAAAAGCCTCCTGGGACTAAGCAGTGAACCTTTTTACTGGGGAAGCTACATTACAAACCTTCAGAAATATAGGAAGATTAATAGTTTAATTATAGTATTAGCATGGTACCTTTTTAAAGCCTGCTCACATACATCCAGAGGTTGCTTTAAACAGAAATAAGGCAGAGGAGAAAAATAAGGCACAATTATTAAAACCAGAACCGTCAGGTGTATCAGCTCACACAAAAAGACCTCTAAAGGACCTTTCTGAGCCCAGGACTCAGTGAAACTATTTCATTTGCAGCTGCCTACTCCACTTTAAGTTTAATGAATTAATAACATGTTCCTCAAGATTTCCTTATTACATTCACAGTGTCTCAGAAGTGGTCCAGATTATTTCATGAATGTCAAATATGAAATGAACAGAAACATACTCCACTTTAAACACAACAGCCACTGGGGAAACTGGCTCAGAAAAAGATAGCTTGAAACAGCATAAGCTGCTACTTCTGATTTCTAGACATTAGACCTCCTAATAAGAGAGAATTAACAAAACCATATATTCTGGGTAACTAACTGCTAAATATAAATACAGACTACTATTAGGGCATATTTTACAAAAAGAATCCATGCACAGATCAGCAGTGATACTTTATGACAAAGAAAAAATAACAAATACTATAAATACCATATTTATATGACCATAAGTAATTGGGATCAGAAAGCCACACACACAGAGAAATAATTGCCAGCCCCAAAGTCACCTAATTTTCTACTTAGCAAATATTATACAATTGTTCTTTAGTATTCAAAAAAAGATACACTAAATTCTTTGTTAATATTCAAAACTATTCTATGAAATAACTGTAATACTGTTCACTTGTGATATGGTTTAATGGTGGTTTGAAGGTACCTATTTAACATAATGCAGTCATAGAAACATTGAGAACGTTAACTCCAATTTTAGCGTGTGTGTGTTTTGAAACTGTGGAAAGTTTGCTACTTAGCTACTGACTTTTTCCAAGCAGGTATAAATGGTTTTGCTTCTGATTAATGGTTGATTTCTAAAACTGGATTCTTCCTAGGAAAGCCCAATTACACTGCTAATAATGTCACTAATATCTGCATGAGCTGTATTGTCAGAGAGGTGGCATAAACCCTCAGAAAGTAATGATATAACAGATTATGCAGGTAAAACAGTAGTTCCATCTTCCCACATATTTACATTAAAGAATTAGTTGTATCTCATAGCAGTTTCACCTATAACAATACAGAAAACATTTAAATAAATCACATCTATATGTGCACTGTGTTGTAATTACAATATTTCAGCTGGTTGTGCTATTTCTGCTTGTCAGATGTGATCAGCAATTGCCTTAAATTTGAAAAAAGGTTGAAATAGTGCTATATCTCTGGGGTATGATTCTGACTGCAGGTACAAATGATAATAAACATGTGAACTAAAATCACCTGAGCATTGYGGCCAGGAGTTCACCCAGAACAAATTCATTGAGATCAGAACTCCATCCAGGTGTGGAGATTGTAGCCAGTCGTTCTTAACTTTGGGAACAGAAAAACACTGAACAAACTGGCTTCACATTCTGCTTTATCTTTCTTTTTCTATACATAAAATACCATAAATTCCAACTGACTTTAAAATTTTCCAGGTCTAMTTCCTCTGGAGTACTCATTGGCATTTCCCAATTGTCAGAGATAATTGCAGGTATAAACATATAACCACAATTCTTTTGGGGTTGATTTTTTAAATCACCATCTCATCTGTGTCATCCAGAGCTGAGCATTTTCCAAGTGAGAACTCAAAGTATATGCAGATCATGTTGTGTACTARGGCAAAAAAATCGCCCACTGCTATATCACGTATTAGCACCAATAACCAAATAAGCATAGTTTTTAAAATTGCAAACATAATGCTGACAGCTGGCTGACAGCAGCTACTGATAATTTAGCACATACTGTTGCCATTAGAAGCCCAAAGCAAGGAAGCAGGTTCCACCAAACATGACAATACGTGAATGTGAAAACCAGTAAAAATTAACAAGCATCGTGAAATACGTGAGTAAGCTGCAGGCATTGCTACTGCACATGTGCAGGCTGCTCTCTGCAGCGAGCGAAAGCAGGACACGGAACGCCAGCCGCGGGCGCTGCTCAGTCCACGCCGTCTGCGCTGACGAGACGAGTGTGCAAGGCCACTGCAGGTGCCTGCTGAGCAGCGCTAGGGAGTAGATATAGTGAAATATCAGCTCACCAAGGTAAAAATAGTGTGTGCTGTCAGCCGCCTTAACCACCAACGCTGCGCAACACAGAGCCTTTTGGCCGCGTGTTTGGCACCACGTTAATCCCTTCTCACTGAGTTCCCAGTCACCGCACTGAAATGAATGCACCTTCCTATATGCAGTCTACTAGCGCCACTAATTTGGTCSCTGCACTTGGCATCACAAATGGATATTATGGATTACGTTCCTAAATTATATGGATTGTGTTCCTAAAACCCATTTCTGACTACAAGACCGCTCAGAAAGTTGACGGTGCAAAAGAAGACATTCCTAGGGGTCATGGGGATTTTGTAGCAATTTCTGAAGTACAGCATACTTAAAAATGTCAGTCTGAAGAATGATAGCAGATTCTTGGTGTGATATATTTACTAAGATTGTATAATGGCCAACGAACATCAGCAATGCATCCATCACCTTTTTTACAGTCATACCAGTGGGACAGCACTAGCAGCAGACAGAGGTTATAACAGTGCAGTGATAATTACACCATGCCAGAGAGAAAAGGTTCAAAAAAAACTGAGGAGAAACTGGCAGATACTTGACTGGAGTGGCTGGCCTTCACTACCAACATCCCTTTCCCAGTGTCTATACCCAAATTTGCGAAGTCTATTTCATTTTATGCATGAAAGCCACTCACAAGAGTTGGTAATCTATTTTCCTTCTCATCAGCTCAACCTGATTTTTCAGGGTCTACTGTCGTTATATATTTACTGTGCACAGTTAACATAGCACCCCTGTGCCGCTGCGTAAATTTGAAGGCTTCCTTGGCCCGCCTCATGACTCCCGCATTTGGGGACATGCGAACAATATTCTGGGGGTGCTAACCAACACCAGTGTTATAAATACTAGTTTAGTCTCTTGCTTTAATTTAAGGGCTAAAGAGTTAGCTCTGATGAAATATCTCCTTTTTTCTCGCTTTGTAGCTGACTCCTTCCCCAAGTGTAGCAGACTCGATCCTTCGTGCTGTAGCTGCATGACCACAGCAAAACAGTAAATCTCTACACCCTCTACTTGTAGAGGAAGAATGAGGGAAGAAATTGCTCTGAATTATGTTACCGGCTTGAGTTCAGCTGCCAACCGGGAAGGTGTTCATTTTACAGAGAGCAAAGGAAATTAAAGCAGAAAACAGCAGACCATTTGAGAATCCACTAAAAACAAGAAGAAAATAGTATTTATTCTCTCTAATCTGAAGAGTTGTACAGAGGTGTACATAGGCACACCAGATGAAAAYGAAAGAAAACACATAGCAATTTGGTTACTGAAATTGAAGTCCAAGTAGTAGACAAGGCCAGAAAAGGTTACCTGAAGAGAGGTATTAATGGCCCAGCCTCTCTCAGTCACTGTTTGACAAATTTTTTTACATACAGCTTTTTGTAACACTTTGCAATTTTGTTTGTTCCTTCTTCTTTTAACTCAGTGTTTAATGAGTAGATGTGTCAGATAAATTAATACTTTTGAAAATATTGGGGCAATCTGCCACTTTACATTCACAGCAATATCGATGACAACCGTGGAAATTTTCCCAGGTATGCACATAATGGGCAGAACTRGAATTAGTGTAAACTGGTTGTCCTGGTTCCAGCTGGGACAGAGTTAACTCTCTTCCCTGTAGCTGGAGGGGGTGCTGTGTTTCGGGTTTGGCAATGAAAGGAACGTTGATGGCCCAGTGATGCTTTGGTTGTTGCTGGGTGGTGCTTGCACCGACAGCCTCCCCTGCCCTTGGAGGTGCAGGGGGACCTGGGGGGGAGCATAGCCGGGGTGGGTGACCCAGCTGGCCAATGGGGTATTCTATACCATGTGACATCATGCCCAGCCGGGGAGCACGGTTCAGTCGGTTGGGGGCGGTTCCTGGGGTTGGTGCTCACAGTTCGGTCGGTTCGGTCAGAACACGTGGGGGTGAGCAGTTGCRTTGTGTATCGCCTGTTTGTATATTCTGTTATTGTTGTTATCATTGTTATTATCACTGTTCTACTTTGTTTTATTTCCATTATTAAACTGYTTTTATCTCAACCCGCGGGTTTTGCTCCGTGTGCCCTCCCGATCCTCTCCCCCTTCCTACCGGAGTGGGGGCGTGAGCGAGCGGCTGCGGGGTGTTTAGTTGCTGGCTGGGGCTAAACCACGACACTGGTGAAACTCTACTGAAGCCGTTGAAGCTAAACTGACTCAAGACCAGCCAGAAAGCTGGTCTTCCAGCCCTCCTGTGATGCTTGCAACCAGGCCTGGCACAACAGGTACACTGTGTTACCTACACAGGGTATAATCCTGTTTCCTTATAGTACTGGACAGAAAATGTAGGGTTTACAAAAGGGTTTTCAGCCTATTCTCAGGTTCTGAAGGTCAGAAATCACTAATTTCTGGCATGTACATGGTCACAAAAGCTGGCTATCAGTAGGCTATAATTTCTCTCCCTCTGCACAGTACCTTGTGAATTCCAGCATTAGAGAAAACTGTGTTAATCCCCCGCTATTCAACTTTTTAAACACAAAAAGTCCTGGTGCTAGTACGGATATACCAATCGTTTATTCCAGTGGCATGTTTGAGATGCCAGACTTCAGTGCACCTGGTTTGCAGGCAGCAATCTAGCTGTTCTTCTCCCCCTGCCAGTTCTGAGGACATACACAGGCTGTGGGGAGTAACTTACCTTATATACCTTATTCTAGCAAGGATTTTACCTTTTCCAGTGACTAGAGTCTGCAAACATACAAAGATTTTTTTTAAACAAACAGCAATCTTTCTTCTGACTAAAATTGGAAGGATACATGTACACATGTGCATAGCTCTTACTTCAGGCAATACCAGAGCTAGGCTTATTATTCATGTCCCATGAAAAATAAAACCATAAATAATGCAATACCAGAGATTTGATTAGAATAGCTTTAAATAATGAGAAGTGACAAGAATATGTATCTCATTGCATACATTATCATGACAAGGTAAACAGTGTATCACCTTGGCTAAAATAAGTGATTGGCTGCTTCATTTCAACCTTGGGGCAGAGGATATTTTCCAGCTCATTTTTAAAGCTATTGCTTCTGAAAGACAAAAAATGGACATTGCTTCAACACTGACATATAACATTCAACAAATTATTCTCAGCTTTATGGAGGAGCAATGTCTAAGCTCCCAGGTCCTCAGAGGCAACCATGCTTTCTGACTTAGAATATTGCCAAGGACAGCAAACTGTAGGACACCTATTAATAAAGCATTACTTAAAAATAAAGGCAAGAACAAAGATTGCATTTAGTATCTAGAATTTAGTATTATATTTAGTATCTAGAATTATTTGCATTTAGAGGCCATGTTTTCTTTGTATCTTTGTGAATAAATGCATACACATACATATATATGACACTTGACACCTGAAAACTCATCTTTTTTCCAGCACAGACATTCTTCAGTGCAATACTTGGCTATAAACTCTTTCTTATGTCAAATTTATCAGAGTCTGCTAATACTTTCCATCCCAAAAGAAATCTGGTAAAAGAACTTCTAGCTTTGCATTTCGCATCTTTCATACAGCCAGAGCAATTATTGCAGTTTTGTGCTAATCAGCAATGTTCCAGGTGAAAAAGCCGTCATTTCCCTGAAGGTTCCGGTGACATAACAAAATGCAAGGCAGCCATTTCATTGGAGAACATCTCTACAATTCCATCCACTCAAGCTGTCAGTTAAAACATTGTTTTACTACATAACTGACACCAAATTCATAGCAAAAGAGTTGTCTGACTTCAGAGCCATTATCTAAAAAAAATTACTGGGTGACACCTTAACAAAAGAAACATTCTAGTACCTGTATATTATAATCTTCAATATTAAATTGCATAATACTGACACAAAGGTGCTGACAGGTTCTTGGTCACGATAACAAAAACCAAAGAGCTTCTGGTTGCTTAGTTTAGATGTGACTCTACTGCTCGACAAACGTAATCGTGCTTAAGTAGGGCTTAAAAGCCCACATTCAACAGCTGACTTCCTCACAAGAAACAACCAGGCTGGGAAATTATCAGACTAATCCTGCTCTAAATTATACAGAATTCTTGTGTGACTTCTTTCTGGATGAGGGATGCCTTGGTAAGTTCAGCAACGGCTTTGCCCTTGGTTTAACGTTTGGGTTCAATGTGCAGCAAGCTATTTGCAGTTTTGTTAGCTTAAAAATCTYCCCCAGCCACCTTGCTGTGAATGCCAATAATTTTGTCCCATCAGATTTGTCTTCCCCACACAATTTCAGAAAAACATTGACCAGGAATAAGGATTTAGTCAAGTATATCTTATTTTTATCTGTTTTCTCTTGTACAAATACACAGCAAGTATTATTTCCCTCTCCCAAAAAAATCAGATATTAATTAATTAATTAATTATACAGTAAACCACAAAATAAAGCTTACATTTTAAAATATTATTTAAAATTCATCTTACGTGCCATATAATTTTAAAAATTTTTGACATAGGAACCTGTACAATTTAAGCTAAACAGCAAAAATGTGGGGGTTTGTCTATTAAAAATTGGAAAAGTAATCTTAATCTAAAATTAGGGTATTAATATAGGGACACTTTTCATTTTCTTGCCAATTATTGTARTTAAATATTAACATTTTCCAAGTAGACCTAACCGTACATCACAGAAACAAACTGTAAAAGGTCATATTGTAGAATGTCTTTATATGGTAGTGGTTTGGCAAAAAGAATAATTTACAGTCTATATATTACCAGTATGTCCAACTCTTTTGAGGCATATATCCCAATGAGCTGAAAGGAAACAAGCTTGTAGGAGCGTGTATTCCATTTTTAATCTGTCACTTTAACATCTTTTAAAACATATCGTGATTGCAAGGACAACCAATTTAGTACTTTCCTAAATAAACTGCCTTTCACATGGAATAAAAAGAAACTAAGAAATGTTATATGATTTCAAAAATACACTTAAAAGTCTGAAAAATAACATATATTCTTACACATTCCAAAAKAATTATTTTCATTAAGATTCTAATTAAAGAGTCCTTAACAGGTTTTTATGAAAGTTCGCTGCATCTTACCCTGTTAGTGAGATTTTGTCCAAGTTACTTAATCTCACTAATGATCAGTGATGAATACATTAACATGCATGGAAAATCAGTGTTTTAGAGTGTCTACCCACCCTGAACTGAGAGTATGCTGCAAAAATACACTTCCAAAAAATTACCCTTAGGGAAAAAAAGGAAAATCTAAAACTAACYTAATGCATGCAAATACAAAGGAGGCAATTTGGCTAATTTGGCACTGTGCTGCTCTGGTGAAAGCCCAGTCAGCAGAGAAAAATATTGCCTAAAACCACCAASATTTTGATCTAAGTGATGATGAGGAACATCCAGATTCATCACTCATTTCGGTTCCTATTCTAAAGATTTTACTCCAAGAGGTAAACWCACGACAGCCACAGAAGGATGAGACCTATGAAATTTATCCTGAAGAAATGAGAAAATTACTTTCATTACAAGTCAATAAATATTATGCAAGATGGACTTTATATGTGCCTAATAGTAGAAATTATAATACTAAACTAAATACATGTGAACAAAGAAGTCTTTTGGGATGCAAAGTCAAGAGCAAAGCCAGTCGATCCAACCTCAATTTCAAAAAGGAGAAAAGGGTTTCTGGAACATAATCCACTGGTGTTTTCTAATAAGAAACCCAAACGAGTGTAAAAGGCGCCTTTAAAATGCATGAACATCTGGACCTTGCTAATTGAAAACAATGTCACACAAACAAGAAATAAAAGTTTTCCTTCTCTGCCTCATATGTTCTTACTAGAAAGAAATCAATTTTCTTGACACAAGTACATTGATGTAATTGATAAAAGGTTTAGCTGGCATATTTCTCCATATGTGTAACTTGGAACTGATGCAGTTTCACTATAATAAAACAATAAAAGATATGTTCTGCCAGGATTGTACTGGGTTGGCAAGTTCTAGGGTACTCTGCAGAGTTCCTTTGCTCAATCTTTGTTTATTTGTGAGCCAAAAATTCACGTAGTAATATAGTGTTTCTTCTGAGCTATGACAGCAGGCAGAGCTCACAATATCCAGCAAAGAACTAGGGAGCATCCTAAYCTCACTTCTGAGGCATTAAGACCTATGGGTGGGGATAGAAATCGTCCTGTAGTGAATTTCTCATAAGATTTAGAAAAATATTAAAGCTAGTTCATGAACTGCAACGAAACACTACAATTGCTGCACGCAGATTCAAAGTCCGCTACATACACACCACAGTCATACCAAGATAGCAGACCCTCTTCTTTACAGGGATCAGTTCCTCCCTCTCCCTACTCCATTGCAGAACTTCACACATGMCTCTTTTGGAGCAGCCAGTTCCCAGTCAACCTTCTTGCCAACTAGCCRCTACTACCTGACCATCCCCACCTTCAGCATGTATGGCCACTATGCCCTCACCACCCCATACACTCAGCTAATTATGAAACATTACTGTGATGATCATTAGTGAAGGCAGGAAAACAAGTACAGACAAACTTGAACAATACAATAGATGAAGCAGATGCTGTGCAGGTCATTATTGGTTCRTATTCCACAACTCAATTCTGTACAGACTGTAAAAAATACCAGTCTACCGACGATGACTAACAACTCATCACAGAAAACGTACTGAAAAAAGCCAGTCCAGTACCTTGAATTCATTGAAAATGTTGACTTGTGCCCCTAGGCTGCTAGGTAACTGTGAAAACTGAATACAGTTTTCCAGCATCTTCTCCCTTTCTTACATTCTTCAGATTGTCACTTCAACTTCTCAGTGTCTTGCTTCAAGTGTAGCTCCCCAGAGTTGGGAGACTCCATGTTCAAGGCAGCTGAGCACGAGCCACAGGCAGACCTCAGTTTTGGGAAGGAGGGATTGTGAGTAAATCCACAAAGTGAATAGTAAGAACCCACTACTGAAACTTTTCTCTAGGTGTCTGTCGTCTCTCAGCCTTATCCGTTTCAGACCCAATTAAAAACRAAGAACTCAACATTTCTACTTCCTTCCAGCGTGTTATCACCTTACTACCCATTTTCTTCACTCTGCAGAGGGTGCAACAGCATTTGCCCGTTTAGTGATTAATACAACAGGGTGCCCCTCTGATTTAGCTTACTGGATTACACAGCACCCTAGAAAGCCTCTCTGCTAGTCTGCCTTAAAAAAAAATAACTAGTAGTCCACCTGTTTGTATTTTGAATTAAAGACCACTTGCAACTCYATTAGCTTCTGTCAGTCACAGAAAGAACTAATAACAAAAACGTTGCTGTATTATTAAAAACAATGATCAACTTTCAGCTTTGAGAATCCCAATAAGGTGTTAACAGCACTGTAGTCATGGAAATGCACTGTTGTTCTTTATTTAAAGACATTAATCTGCCTTAGTTTTAAACAAGAGAATRAATATCTATTTCAAGGAATTGATATAACTTCTCAGAAACAATACATAACTCAGGTCCAGCAGAACATGTCAACAAGGCAGTCAGCTAAGGATGAGTCAAATATCTACTAGTCATATTTGTATCGTGTAACTTTCCTGACAACCTACCAGCTGCCAAAAATGTATTGTACTTTGTACCACCCATATTTACACATATAGACAAATGTAATTACGCATTCAGAAGTTAACATAATACTGAAGACAATGTCAAATGCAATAAATGTCTAGAAGTTTTGCTTGACTAGCAAATTAAGCAAGACTGCATTATCTTTTTTAATTCTCAAATAGTAAAATGCATACTCATGGTTAGGAAAAKCTTTCTTTACTGTGAATCAAGAAACAACATCTAAGAACAAAATTAAACCTGGTGCCTCACTGAAGTTAATAAAATTCTGTTTAATCATACTTACATTGATTTTGATAATGTTATTTATGTGGAATCAATACCAAGCATAGAGAAATATGTTTAAGACAACAGGATTTTAAAATAAAAGATGTCTACTTCTGAATCATGAGATTCAGATAGAACTTAAAAATAAACTTTTTCTAAGTATTTAACGGAAGCTGAACCACGTTTTAATTTTCATTATATCCTGTGAATTTGACTGGGATACTTACACAAGGGCTACAGTGTGTAGGAAGATGCAGTTTCATGGTTGTCACTCAAAAGGAAATGCTATGCAATCCGTATCTCAGCATGTATTCTGGATGATCTGTTGGTACCCAAAGGAGCCCTTTGTAGCTTCAACAGCATCTCCCTACCCCTCCCTCCACTAYAGCTTAGCTCTGCTTCACTGTCAATAGCTGGGGGAGGGAGAGGACAGGAAAGAAGAGCTCCACATGCTATGTCTAACCTCAGCCTCTTTTCCCCACCCATTCCCAGTCTCCACACCCCTAGTTATCACCAGGTAATATAACACCCAGGTTATGCTCAGTCCCTTTGGCGAGGCRACGGGTGGCACAGGAGGTTGGGGTCAGGGCGCAGCAGTTTCTCTCTGCCACTCCTTGTTTCTCACTCTTTTTTCCTGCTGCTCCTTCCTTCTTACTCTTTTCCTCTGCTCCAACATGAGTCCTCCACAGGCCACAGTCCCTTCAGGTGTGCCTGCTCCACCATGGAGCACCTCCCTTTCCTCTGGTCTTGCTGTTCCTTTCTCTCAGTGTTTATCACCATTTCTTAAATATGTTTTCACAGAGGCACCACACACTTGGCTGATGGGCTCAGCTGTGTCCTGTGGTGGGTCTGCTGTGGGGCCAGCTGGAACCATCTGTGTCAGAAACAAAATGTCCTTGAGGAAGGACATTTCAGAAATAACCACCAAAATTTTTAAATTATTGAGTCAACTGCCCACACATGAACATAGATGACATTATGGTTACAATGGACTATAAGTTTATTTGATTTATAAGAAAAGGAATGATATTTTCAGTAATTTCTTTTCATATTTTTATAGCAATTTTTAATGACATACTTGAAATCATAGAATGGTTGAGGCTGGAAAGGACCTCTGGAGGTCATGTGGTCCAACTTGCCCGCTCAGGGTCACCTAGAGCAGGTTGCCCAGGACCATGTCCAGACAGCTTTTAAGTAACTCCAAGAATGRAGACTCCACAGCCTTTCTGGGCAACATGTGCCACTGCTCAGTCTTCCAGACTATTCAGACGTATTTTTTTTGTTCTCCCTGAAAACCCTAGAATTTTACTTATAATATTACCTCTTCCAAAAATTCTAGAATGCATTAATTAAGCACTTGTTGTGATAGATTCCTACTCGCCATATCTGCACTAGCAACAGATTTCAGCTCTGCAGCTCAGAGCCTGCAGTTCCATGGGCCAACAATAAACCTACACTTCTACCCACTTGTTTTTGCCTCACCTCTTACTCCATCAACTGACCTGAAAGGACACACTTCTGTTTGGTGCTTTATACTGCGCATCTGTCCATCAGATGTATTTCAAGTGCCCTGACCTCTACAAGGAGTGCACTATGAAGAAGTGTATTATGTTTTTTAACTTTCAACAGACCATTACATAATAACAAAAAGATGGATGAATCATCTGTTTTCTAACATTTGTAAGCCTCTGAAGAGGGTTAGGTGCAATGACCTGTCCTATGTTCCTACATGGCATATAACACTTGGACTGGCAACAGAATGATGAAGTATTTCTAGGCATCTTTCATTTGTATCAATATCTGTTCATGATCACCACTAATTCTTTTTGACTTTGCATTTGTTTCCTCGTGGCTGGCTCCTTGGAAACTATATGTATTTTTAATTCAAGTACTCCAAAAGGTTTTGCAGCCACTCAGTTTAACATGATATACTTTATCACCTTAAAGATGCTCAGTGTACACTGGCTTAACACAATATCTTAACTGTGTTATATTAAGAATCAGGAGAAATACCTTCTATATTATAAAGTTTTTTTTCATTATCCAGGAGATATGCTGGTTCAGCAATGTTAGCTAGTAAAAACAGACAGAAGGCAATGTAATTTATTGTGGCTGCCACCAGTGAAAAAATAAAGTCTTCTGAACAGAGCATATATTAATTTTACACAATAATGCCTGTTTATCTCATAAAGCCACTAAAAGAAACATACTGAAACACACTGGTGCCTTGATACTGTGCCAAACAAATTTGAATATCTTTCTCAGTCTCTTCTCTGATATTAGTATAAAAATTAATATTTATGGAGGTCATGTCTTTGTTTAGGCAATTCCTCGAGAGAAAAATCATACTTAGTTTACTCAACTCTGGACAGGAAATTTTGCCAGTATGGTTGCATTTTAGCTAATAGTTTTTACACCAAAAGTTCTCAGCCATGTCAGTAACTTCATCTTGTTGTGTCAGACTTAGAGTCCCAGGTAATCCTCACCAAAATTATGAAAATATTCTCACTAATACAACCACTTTCTTTTCCCCATAGCCACATATTGTAAATTATGCAAATGAACAAAAAGAAAACAGCAGTGGAAATAATGATACACCTTTCACAGCAATCATCCATATGATAGTATAGCTTTTTAGGCATGGAAACCAAGAACATACAAAACACAGAAGACTAGTGAGGAAGAAAAAATTGAACAAAATTACATAAACACATGCTTCATCAAAATATTTCAGCAAATGCTGGCTTTTTCTGGTGCATATATATGATGCCAGTTATATTGGCTTGACTGTCAGACTCCCAACATACRTACTTTCCACTCTGTATTCATTTCATCATACTAGCACTCACTTTCATCAATTCAGATTATTAAACAGATGATAACATATCAATATCTGATGCATCATAAACACCTGACCTGTTAATAGCTAATCTTAAATGTAGGCAGTCTTGGTCTCAGGACATATGGAAAAAATTATTGAAGGCCCATTCTGTGGACTGAAGTTGGGGAACAATATTTTGAAGCATAGKTTGATATTCTTCAACACAACAAAAAATTGAGAATCTAACATGCTTCTCAGTTGCTTTCRGAGGAACTGGATGGTTATTACGGAAAGATTACTACAGTCCAGTGTTGGTTTATGTCATGACATCCTTACTTGCCATGATAATCAGTAAGTAACTGGTATTTGCATGACTCAATATAGAATCTTTAGATAATAACTATTATTATATGCTTTTTCACACACTGCTTATCTCCTGAGGGAAATGCAGYCTGTTGTGAGCCTCCTCCCCTCAAAGATGATTCATCCTTTAAAGTGAAAAGCTGAATAGAATGTTATGAACTACTGCCACATATTCTAGTATATTTTTATACCCTGGAATATCTATTGAATTATTCTAATAATTTCTTGCCCTATACATCTCAGAGCTGAATGCAAATTGACTACATTATTTTACAGTATAAGAAGGCTTTGGCATAAGTCAACAGAGCCCTCGCATCTTCCTAAGAATGCAGTGTAATGTATTACCTGTTTTAAATTAAATAATTACTGTCCCAGAAATAAGTATTAATCCTAGTGTCGGCTTATCAAAATTTAACACCAGCAGACAGCATTATTGTAAGAAAATTAAAAAATATGTATGGTAAAAAAGTTAAAAGACAGATTGTTACCAGTTTCTTTTACAATTTTTAAATTAAAATACTATAGTTAAATTTACTGGTAGGCTATAAGGCTTTTAACTGCATATGGCCATTTGAACACTGGTGTGAGAGGGTCTTCCCTTTTTCTGAAGCAGATTTTCCTAGTCTGGTAAATAATTTAACAAATCTTAGCAGCACTAGATATAGCAAGCCAAATGTATTTATGGCTTGTAAGATGTCCAGGTTAGTGGAATGATATAAATATTCATTAGAAAAAAGGTATTGTAATTGAACCACTGCAAAACTAACAAATTACAAAATTGAAAAGAAATCAATCCAAAATAATTATTTAAAAATGACTATTCATCATCAGGAAATTCCTTAACACTGTTTAGCATGCAAAATCTCATATCTTGAGGAGGCTGGTTTTGGAAATGATGGCAAATGCATGCATCCTGCTTACTCACTGCAGGGATTATTCAAGTAACAGAACATATGCAATTTTGAATCATGCAGTTGTCACCATAGTAACATGCCTATCTTTATAACAAACAACGTTTTTACAGTGTTTACATTYATTAAAAACTAAGCTCTATGGACGTAATCTTACATGATGGCAMCTCCTGTCTCCACCTTCCATATTTGCTATGCAAATCTTTTTTTTAATGTGAAACCAAAGACTGTTTTGACTACATGTACCTTTGCCTATAACAAGCCTTAGTTGCTTTTGGAATATAAAATTGATTATTTTATTCTTGTAGCACTGGGAGGATACTAGACACTTGTAGGCTAGCACGTTGGGCCATCATTTTCCACAGTTTAGATTGCTCTGCTCTGAAGAAAAGTAGCTATTCTTCTCCTCTCCAGTAACAAGTCATAACAAGGATGTCTTAAGCATGCACATAAATCTGAAGTTCAAAACAGGATTCTAATCTTCCAGCTAATATCTTCACAAGCCCTTTTCCATCATGTTCTGTTTTCAAACAAAGCTGGAGYTGTTTAAACAAAGCCTTGCTCAGTGAGCCCACCAATGTAGCTGCACACAAAATACCTAAGTCCAGAGGCCTGAGGAAGTAGAGAGTTGAAAAGTAAATATAARCAACTTAGGACAATGCATCAAAAATTATATGATTTACTTTTTAAAATCATCACCTTTCCAATATACGGCTTTCACTTTTTGGTTATTTTTTAAAGTACGTAACTTGGTGTCCAGACACTTCAGTCTCTCAAAGCAAAAATACCCTTCCACCTTCTGATTCAGATGTCTTTCCTCTCCCCTAAGTTACAATATACTTCAGCCTCTCAGATTCTTTCCTGTCCAATGAAAGAGGACACRAAGGTTCAATCTCAAATTGTGCATTTAAAGGACCAGTGTGCATTCTGGGTTGGGGTTTTTTGCTTTGTTTTGAACATTTTTGCTGATTTGGTCAACCAAAAATGTAAAAATATACATGTTCTTGCCAAGATAAATGTTATTCTATTTTAGGTCGTAAAATAAACCTGAAATACAAAATGAAAAGCAAGGACAAGGGGAACAAAACTGAATATTTGGGAAAAAAATGGAAATTTTTCATTTTGAAAGTACTAGAATTATCTTTTTTAGGTGAATAAAACATAGAGAGATGTATAGATATAGATATTTAGATGTATAATCTATGTAATTTAGTTACTGCCTACTTTTTTGCCCAGTWCTTATAGATTTCTCAAAGATATTAGCCATCTCATCTTCATTTTCCTGTTTCCACTTCAACACCCTTTTTAATTTTAAATGGGTGAAAACTCTTTCACAATGACTTTTTTTCATCAGCTGCTTAAACCTTTAATTAGAACAAATAAAAAGRGAAATCTTGAACAGGCTGAATAAGCACTTCCTCCTTTCTCTGTTACTAGGTCAGCCATGTCAAACTATGAAGGTCCTATCATTCTATAGCAGCCTGATAGCTCTCAAATAATACATTTCCAATTATAACAATATTTTGCATATTTCTGAAGATATAAGTGTTTACAGTCCATAACATCTCCATGTAGGAAGTTGGTCAAGCTAGTAAATATGGTCAACAATGACGCACCTGGCAATCTAAAATAAGCAAAACTTATCTATTTTCTTGTTCCTTTAAGATATCTGCCATGGCATCCTAAAGTTTTATGAAAGTTTTATGAAACCAAACTTCACACTTGAAAGTCAGCTTTTGCTGATATACCACACGAAACACAGCCATAAATGTGAGCTAATGGGTGAAATGCTAAAGAGGAAACAAACCAAATATATTCATAGCACATTTCATGTTCTCACAGAAAACCAAATTGTTCTGAACAACATGAAACATGCCAAGAAAGCAAATGAATTACTGCTTTAACACACTTCATCAAGATCCGGCCTTTAGAGGTCATTACAAGAAATGCAATAGAAAGTGAAGGTAATTTTCTAGAATTAAATTTTCTTTTTGCAAAATATGATCAAATATGTACCAGTGATTTACAAATGTTTAATTTCACAGGCTACAAATCTCAGAGTAAATTGTTCTGCATTGCTCTTGACACAAGAAGGACTGAGAAAATACACAACATTGAGTTTTATTTAGTTTGATTACTGATGATGAACTATCTTTAGACTATGAGCAACATTTTATTTGCATCAGTTACACTAAAAGCTTAAATCTACATCAGTAATTGGATGCAAGAGGTGCTCTGATTTCATTAGTGTCAATAATTTACAAATATATGATGGAAAGACATATAAAAAGTTTAAAATTATGATGGTGTTCATACAAAGAAGATGCATAAAAAGATCAAGAAAACTTCCCAGCTACTCATGCTGTCTTCATGTCATATAAACTTGCTGAATGTAATGGATGCTTACAAAGACCTTCAAAAATCTTACAGAACCTTTCTGTAGTTATTTCACTGTATCTTCAATCCACACACTTTGCCTAAAYAAATGATACTATCATGGAGTAAAACCATTTCAGATGACTACTGAGTCACACCTGCAAGATCCCTTTCTCCTTTACTATGCTTGCACAGAGAACYTCAGTCTTGCGTTTTCTGTTGGCTTTCGTGCCAATGCTTTAACCTACACGCAAATATTGTATTTTACCATCATTTTGTTAATCTGTACCACAAGTCAACCTATTACAAGCAATTGCTTTAATAGATTAACCTTTTCAAAGCAATATTTACATGTCCATTGGGTCTAGACATTCCATCACCAAAAGTACTTAGGACRCTGAAATTCAATGAGAGACGAGAGACTGGGGATCTTAAAAGGAAGACAGACGTTGAACTCTACAGAAGGTGGTTTCTCATTGGTTTTGCCCTAGAGCTCTGTGCTAGACTGTAGGGCTCTGCTACACAGCAAAGGGTGAGAGCAAGGCCCTACGAATGAGATGAACAAGCGTGTTGGCAGGTTGTCTTAGGTGTTGCACCAGCTATAAGTGTTGAAAGTCTTATGTCTACTGTGGATTCACCACCTCAAACCTTTCCATAAAGATAGGCAAGGAATTTTATTGCAAGCATCCTAAAATGTTTTTGAAATTCCTTTAACTTGTCTTAATAGTTCAACATGTTTTGTCATCTTCTTGCATTCAGACTTGGGAAATTTGACCTGAATTCCCACAACATTTCAGCCACTCTGAAATATCATTTTTCAAGACATAAATAACCAGCCAGAAGTACTGGTGCATTATCAACTCCGTGTGGGGAAATATTAGCCACACAGGCCAGAACAGTAATAGATGCCTTTTATTTCAGAACCTGATTAGCCACAGAGGAGTGCTAAATGAACCTGAGATKCTTCTTTCCCAGAGATGTGGTGGATGATATTTCTGAGAACAGTGGGGAGAATCGTTAACAGTGTACATAAAACTTCCTTCTGTTTTGCACAGGAAGGAGTCTCCATCTCTTCCAATCCATGCCAGATTTAAAAGCCATAAATTGTTTTCCAAATGTTTGTATTTGAACATGTCTAACCCAAACACAAATAACCCTGAATATGCACCACACAGTAGCCACACGAATCTGCTGTGATATACAGAATACGTCTTATAAAATTTATATGGCTTGCTTTGATATCAGTCTGTATGTTCATTAAGTAGCAATGACTTTCAGATGGGAAGAGGATGTTTTAATTCAAAAATTTATTATTTTATTCAAAGACTGGGATTTCAAATAGCCAAGACCAAAGAGCACATTTTTCAGATTTTCACCACATTTCTTYTCCTATCTGTGGCTTATTTTAAAATTCAGATTATATTTGAGATTAGAGAAGAAATTTAATATTCAGGGCGTTTTGGGGTCTTTGAATAAGTRGAAAATATGCTATGAAAATCGTTCATAATGTGTAGAAGCAAAAAGAATATATGTGCACTGAGCAATACAAGTTTGTAAATTTATATCAACTATAGGATCTTAAACTTTTAGGAAAAGCAAATCCTATGCTCAGTACAAAAAATTTGGGAGTCGGATATAAAGACTAAAATAATGGATAAGACATTTGTATGAAATCTTTTAGATGTTGAAAGCCATCAGAAGGAAATCCAAAGTCAAGGGCTGCAGAAARCATTTTTCTCACATCTAGAATTATCAGTTTGGGTGACACAGACTTTGTTCACAAGGGGCTGCAATAATACAGCCAATAAACTTTCAGATGTATGCCTGTCTCTATTTTCATTTCCTTGCAAATAAAGCAAAGGAAAGCACTGCAAATTAAACAGAGAAACATATAATGTTAGAGTGCATCAGCAGAAAAAGAAGTGAACAGACCTTGTAGTGGTCAGAGAAATTAATCTCTTTTGGAGAAGCTAACCACCCATGTTGACTTCAATTCCATTTCCATTTACAGAAAGATGCCATTTCCAAATTCACATTATTTAGATTTAACTAGCCTATATTATTAAAGTTACTATGTATTAGACTTAAATAAAYTTACATATGCTGAAGAGCTTTGAAGAATGCATGTTTTACCAATGTAAGTGTCCTAAAAATGTAGGATGCCCCCCCCAGCCCATAAAGAGAGCATAAATGGAAAATGTGACAGTTATCAATCAAGACACAAGAGCGTTTTCACCTTGAATTACTTGAACTCCAGGTTCAAGTACCAACTTTTCTGGTATTAGTGCTCTAACAAATTTTGTTTGTGGAGCATAAAAAGCAACACACATCCATATGGGTATACAATCCAAGGTAGCTCCATAGTAAAGATAATTCATATATCCGCTGAGAAGTAGACATTAGCCAAAACACTGAAAGCTTAATTGACTACTGCTGAAATTGAGTTATTGACTATATTTACTTGTATGTGACATGTACATTGAGTTTCGGCTTGACTCAATATGTTAAAGATGGCTCTTTGTTGCAGGATATTATGTCAGTATCTCAGAAAGAGATTAAATTATTATTTAAATTAATTTATCTAWATTAACTTAATACATTAAATCACTATTTAAATTAATTTTTATCAATTAAATTACTTGAATAATTTAATACAATAAATTATTATTTAAATTAATTTCTATTATTTAAACTAATTCCTAATAAAATCTAAATTAATCATATCATATATGCCTAATTTGAGTCAATTTAATTTTTAGAAGATTTTGGTTACTGAAGGGTTGAAAAATAATATGCTGAGAAATATCCCAGCACATACTAGTGTCAATGCACACAAGGATCTCTATTTTTTCAAATATGTATATTTTTGAGCATTCATTTATTAAGTTTATTTCACTGAAGCCCATTATCACACAAGATCCTTTAGAATTTTAGCAAAAATTCTATAAATAAAACTATGAAGGGTTCTATATACTGTCTGATTACCTATCACTCTGTTCAGTTTTCACTGTTCACTGAAAGTCCCTTTATATTATTATATCAGCACTTAACATTATGTTACCATATACAAAATACTGAATTAAAATATCACTCCTTCCAAAAATAGAATGCATTAAACATGAGTATGAAATGAGGATATTTTCCAGAAGAGCACACATGAGCTTTTCCATTATTTTACTTGCATGTCAAGTTCTATTTTTAACATTCTTTATCCTTCTATCTAGCATGCTCTATTGAGACACAGAACTAAAATCCAGTCTAACATTGGCAACATTAAGGTTAGTAAATTTTGAGGTCTCAGGCTGGTTCTAGATTATAGATTAGCCTAGACTACAGATAAACCTTGATTATATGACAAAGATCTTCATTCATCTGAATTATTTTTATTTTCAAATACTATAATGATAGAAAGCAAAAGAAAAAAGGTTGAAATCTGAACAGGAATGTTGTCCTGCATAAAAGAAATTACTGTTTTCCTTGACTCAGTGGCAAACTCTGAACAATTTTTCTGAAGTTTTAAGTATATACAGCAAAATGAAAATATTCTCCTGTCTGAGTTCCCAGTAAGTCAGCCTATGTTCTGAGAGAGCTATGAAAATGACATTGAGGGCTTCTATATCTACCTTCTCATTTTAATTTCCACAGCAAATAAGTAATATTATAAGTGAATAAATGTTTTTCTTCCTAATCCCTCTATAAACTCAACCTGCTAAACTGAGCCCTTCCCAGCACGGGCACCACTGTCCTACATGCAGCAGGCTGCCTCCTCGCTCAGCCTAAAGCATCACCCGGCCTGCGGGGTGTGGAGAGATCGCGACCGCGGGGTCGTAGCATTCCATAATACAAAGGAAGACTTAGGCTTTAYCCTCTAAGTTTCTCTGTTTTATTGCAGATTACCACAAATACCACAAAAATCACCACTAGCCAGTATACCTATGATTACTAAAGTGAATATATACATATATATCTCAAGCTATTACAAATTATTATCTGCAAGTAATAATATAGGAACTRTCAATAATAGCAGCACTCAATAATAGCAGCAACAAGTATACATRTAACAGTACAGGTTCCTACAAACTTACCACGAGTAAAGCAAAGTTATCAATAATGTAACAGCAGATATACTCATGATAAACTACTTATATGTATATATATGGTACCAAGCACAGTAAACAGATTCCAGAAGGGGACCAAAGCACCCCAGAGGGGAGGACGAACCAAACTGACCCCAGAAGTGGGCCCAGAGTGGGGCAAATAAATAACAAAGTCTCACTTCAAGGTGATCTGTGTCACGGACTTTGCAGTCAGCCAGGCAYGCCCAGCAAGGGTCCAAAATCTCAAAGAAAGGTCACGCAGAGAGCTCAACCTGGTTTGGAGAAGGAAAAGTACGTGCACTATGGGAAGTTCTCACAGAGAGAAGCTCCATTTTGGATAAAAATTAAGTGATGTTTATATCACAGAGACATAAGAGGGTRTAGGACGCCAGCATTTAAAGCATCCAATACATGCTGTTAATTTCACCTAGGACAGCCAATAGATAATACTGTTTTCTATCCTCTCAGACSAGTTTTTAATTTCCAGACTGTTCTCCTGTTCTTGCAGTTAGAACAGCCAATGGCAGCTATTGATTCTTACTTTCTCAGGACGTTTCCACTTTTTCAGGTGATAAGTAGCTGTTAYGGTTCCTTGGTTTTGTGCTTATCAGTGGTGTCTCAGGACGTGTCCAGTTCCCAGGTGCCCAGCTGCACTTTAAAAATGACACCTGCACTTCTCAAGGATGCTTCACAGGCCTGGTTCCCACGCTAATAGTTCCCAAGCTGGCAAGCATTTTCTCTGTCAGTTTCTCAGTCAGTATTTCAGCAGACTTTTTCTTCCGTTCAGTAATTTTCCCTTCTAATCAGGTCTCCTTTCTGGCTGCTCACATCACCTCCCTGCAGGACAGCTTCAGCTCCCGGCCATACCCTGAGTGTGTGCAAGCAATGGCCTTGCTGACGTACAAGCAACAACTTCTGTCTTCAGAGCAGAGGCATAATTGATGGAAACCCACAAACAGCACTAAATTGTTGGTGATGTACAAGATGGGCTAGAATCCAACTTATTTTCTCCTGRATGTTCTCACTCTGCCTTGTTAGGTAGAGTAAATGCAGCATATCTTACTTTTATAACTGAAGTCAGCAGATATGTCACTGAATACACAAAAGGACACATTTGTTGAATAATAAAGTCTCTCTGTTATAATCACTTTACACAGTGGTGCCACATATTAAGCACAGACACAGAACTTTAAGGGGTTTCTAGTGAAAGTCAGCTGTGAAGGGCACTGAACTTGAAGGATGTGGTTACAAATTCGAAGTCAGGACATACAGGACTCAGGAATAGCTTTTAGATCTGGACCCAAAGCAAAACCTGGCTTTTCATATTYCTCTTTCATCTATACCTCTTATTTGTGGTTTCTCATATAAATGAGTGCCACTAAGAGAGTGTTAACTCTCAGTATGTRAATCTTCCAGATAGGCCATACAATATAATTCTGTTTCTCCACAGCAAGTTCCCGTTACAGAAATACAACACTGAAAAATGAAAAACTGCCTTCTGGAGAAGGACTAATACATAAAGGAATGACCAGTAAAACTAGAAAAGGTCAGCTATGCTGAAAGAATGAGACCATATCAGTAAAATGACCAGCAATAAATCATTGTCAGGTGCTGCAAATGGATTAAAAACCCAGCTCTCTATGCAATCTGTCAACAACCAGACAGCCAAAGTTGGCAGCTGTGGCATGAGGGAATCTCATAAATGTGCCACTTCCATACTGAAGTACCAAATCTTACACATCAGGCAAACGTTAAGAGAAATATTTCCTATTGTGAAGGTTTATTTTGCGTTTCCTCCTCTTAACTACTACAATCTGCTGTCTGAATGTAGTTCTGGTTGTGAAGATTTCTAGATTTCATATTTTTAGTGTTCATAATAATGAAAAGATTTTGCCATTGTACAAGAAGAGTAATGAGGAAACCAGCTGGGTTCAGTTACAGTCAAATAAYCTGTTTTTGAAAACTACAGACAACTATATGCAGTGACTAGAAGATTATACACAATGCCGGTCAGTTTCTTTCTACAACACAGAACATAGTGGTCAGCACTAAGGATAATTTAAAGACTATTATCTAATTCTTATTCACTGTCATCCTAACTGCATTCTGCAAGGAACACAATCCTCCAGAGACAGTAYAGTAAAAGTGTATATACTCTCTGGAGAGAAAAAAAACACAATCAGGAATTAATAGCACTCAGCTTCTTCTGTCCTGTCCCCCAAGATTTTAAACACAGCATCGGCTGTCAGTGCAGACCAGTCTCACAGTATATATAAACAGGAAAGTGGGAAACRAAGCTCACATATAGTCCAAGCTATCACAGCTCCTCTGTCCTCATTTCTTCCATTTCATTTGTGTCGCATGCAAGGAGGCAATAAGGTAAAAAGAGACAATGAAGTGACTTTATGATCTACCAATTCCCAGCTACCAAAATCATAATATTTAACTGGAGCTGCTTTACACTGTTCTTGTAGTCTGAAGCGAACTGACTCCTGGATTCAGGAGCTACTAAGGTTCTTGTTCCCAATAGGAAAACCAAGCATGGCTTGAGCCCTAAAGAGGTACTCTGGGTGAAGCAGATAACAATAAATTACTGCATAAAATGGGAAAAGTTCATTATCATCTTCCTCTAATATTACAGAGAGAGAAAGCAAGCATCTGTTATCATATAATCTTATCAATAGCTTTTTTTTCTTTTGTACATACCAAAAAAAAAAAATAATCGAATGAGCATTTGAAACTGTCAGAATGGCTGTAGCTGGTAGAAGCAGAGCTATCCGACTTGCTGATAAAGCCCATTCGTTATTGTCATACAAAGGGGGAGGCATAATTAACTGCCTCTTGCAAACCCATGGAGTACCTAGCAGAGCTTCACATCCGATAGCTAACCTCAGCAGCCGGTAGCAACATGCTGCAGTCAGTGGTGATTCATAAAAGCACCTCACAAAATGGCCAGTTGCCGTGTGAAGGGGCACACAGGAGTATGTTGTCCCTGCTCTGACCCTTTCGGTACCCCCAGCTTCCTCCACCAGAGGATTTCAGGTGGGCTTACTGCAATATCATTCCCACCAAGCACATGTTCATTGGCAGGGCAGTCTTCAGTCTCAGCAGAAGTCGATAGCTGGGAGCTTAGAAAAGCTGCTTGCACGAAGCCCCAAGAAGAATTTAAAAACAAATACAATTACTTGGTGCCTGGCCTCTGGGTTAGTGCAAATAATTTGAATGTCACACAAAATTGCTGTATGCATTTTCTTTAAACTTCTGTGATTTACTCAGTATTTAATTGAAAAAAAAATMACAAGGATCAATTGAGCTTTAAATATATTGAGATTAACTCCCTTAACACCTAGGTTCCCTTAACTGATTCAGAGAAAAGTAGAATTTAGGAAAGAAAAACAAGACTTTCTACAGATGAAATGRGGTTAGAGACTCAGCAAAATTCTAGTAAATAAAAGTGCTGTAGAAATAAAAACAGAGTCTCTTCCTCTGCAAATCTACCAAGCATAAAATCAATGGAGAAATACTATGACAATGCAGCTCCCCTCCTGTAATTATATAACTTGAGGATATTTTCACTGTTATAAAATAGCAGTTCTTACATCTCCTAAATGACTATTCTTAGGTCATGTGATCTGACCAATTCATCTTGCAGTTTAATAGAAAACTACTTCCAAACTTATGTTTTTCTGTCAGACCCACTTTTATCAATATTACTGTGTATCTAGAGACATACAACATGCATATACACGCTATATCAACATCCATACTATATATATCTATGTATCAACATCCATACTAAATAAACTGACTGTTAGATCTATAATGTGAAAGAAAAGAAAAAGCTCAAATGTCCACAATTCGATGCTTATAATCCATAAGAATGCTGCTYTCAGTCTCTTTCTGTAAGAAAGGAAATTTTATTACAAATGAAACGTCTTTCCTTATCTGTGAAGACAATCAAAACAACTGATACTGCATCTTATTTTCAACATATGAAAGAAAATAGGTAAGCCATTTGAACCCCTTTCCCRTAGAGCCTTACCTTTTTTTGCCAGCAGATTTAAAGACTTTGCTTATGCAAYGAAGGATGGACTTCTCTTGCAGCTAAGGTTTGGTATTAAAATCCTAGCAAGAAACTGGGATTTTTTTGCATGCCCATGTTCTTAAGGGTCCTTATTCAGGGGGCAAAAAAAAAAGGTTCATGTTTGGTACTAATTTAATTCAAATAGCAAAAGTCAAGAATTACAATGTTCTTGAATTTATTCCAATAAATTCCTCTMCAAACTTTTATTTGCCTATTTTACCACTTATTAGAATTCCTGTCAAATTTGAAATTCATTGAAGTCAGCCTTGTTACAATCACAGCTGACTGGCAGAACATTGTTTAAATGCTAATCTGGTGTTTGTTCAGACACTTCACAGAGTTCCTACTTCCAAGAGCCTTCCATTTTAATAAACAAAACAAAAAAACCCAAACCAACCAAACAAAAAACCTTTCCTATTTTTGCTGTGTTTTACCATTTTCCATGATGACAAGTTGGGAAATGTTTGTCATCATCTTCTTTTTTCAATAAACTTAATAAATTAAATAAAAAATACATCAGTATGTGGAAATGGCTATGGATAAAATCTACCAAACTATAATTTAAACAGAGATTATGAGAATTTAAGACAATTGTCGAGGGAATCTGGCAGTCATTTAAGTAGATATTCTGCTTCCCTAAAACAGCTGATCTGTTTCTCAGAGTAGTGAAGCAAAGCAACCCCTGCCAGTAAGCTTATCTTTTTATCCTCCTGGGGAGGGAAAAAAAATATTTTCCAACACAGTAAATTTTACTCATGCTGCAAATTTAGGATCCATCCCTACAGASTTTGGTTTTCCTTTTCCATTTAGTTACATTCAAAACTGAAATAAAAATATTTGCCTTTTATATCTTTATCAAATTTGTGTACCACACTGGAAATTCAGTGATGTCAGCCGTAACTTAAATAAAGTCCATCTTCCTATTTTTCCGTAAGGCTGTAAATCCTTTAAATCACTGTCCACCAACATACCTCAAATGAAGTAAAATCAGTCATTGCTACAGAATGTCATTGCTGTGCTTCTGGTCAAAATCACCACCCTTCACTTGAGAAAGAAAGGACCAAGKAGATTATGTATGGAAAAGAGAAAAAAACCCAGAAAGCTACAGATTAAAGAAGCAAACTAGAAGAAAAAAGATACTTTAATATACCAAAACCAGATAATATTTAGTGGCAAAGAGAAATTGCCTTAGCTAAACATGTGCCATGGATGCAGATGAACTAACAGGACGTCAGTGATTTCATACCACCACCAACATATGGTGATGGTATGAAATTAAATAAATATGGTACCTTATGACCAATAAGGTATTTTGCTCCCACACTGAAAACTTTCTGACACTGCATGTATATTTGCAGTATTCAGACAATAGACCAAAATTCACATTTTCACTGAAAGAGTAATATCTTTCCTGTTTAGGCATACCACAACTATTGGAAATGACTGCTGCATCTCAGCTGCTACTGTGCTTCCAAATGGCAGACTGGAGATGATAGCATGACTGTGGTTGTTTCCATATTGCTTTCAATATTCGGTGTGCAAACAGACTATGTCAAAACCTGCAATACAGACTAGCAACTGCCAAAGACGTAACTAAGATTTTTTTTTTTTAATATTTTCTTCAGTTCTGCAAATGGGTAACTGGAGAAAAGAATAACTATAGACTATAGAAAAAGTAAATATGTTTATCATATCAAAGGAATAGTGAAAAAGTGAAGAACTGATAATTATGGGCAAGTTGCCAACATATAAATTGTACAATTACAGTTTTCTACTAGGAGATGAATCTTTAACCATACATATTAGCTTGAGTTTGGACTGAACAAAAATCAAGAGTAGAAGGGATACAGTTTTGGTATAACTATGATAGAAAAGAAAAAATAAAAAGCTAACACAAGTTAAAATGTTAAGATAAATAACAGTAAAGGTTCATGATGCAGCAACGAATTTTAAATAAACACGTAAAAAAGGTCATTTTGCTTATCAAAGAGGAATGGAATTTTAAAGAGAAAATACAGGCARTGTTAAGATGCAAAATATTCCTTTTTTTTCTTTCTTCTTTTTTTTTTCCTGCAAGGCAGTGAATTGCAGCCTGGGCTTTTGTATACAAAAGTCAGGTTTACAATAACGAAAGCTGAGTACTTAAGAAACATTGACATCGCACCTATGAATGTTTTCGAAAGGTGAGAGAACATTAGACTTTATAAGGTTTCAAAACCAGACAACATAAAATCAAGAGTGCTAAATGMCACAGGAGCTATATGGACATTAACAGGTATTGCATCACATATTAGGTGCGGGAGATCTTTGGCAGTGAGATCTCCAAGGAGTAGTAAGAAGATACCACTTGCTTTTGCTTATTCTGCCCTCTCAACCTTAGTGCTCCAAGAAATGAGACTTAGGAATTTAGTCAGTCTGTATTGATTAGTCAGTCAGTTTTAAGCTCAGTTCAAAATCATGATTGGGAGAGCAAATAAAAAGCTGGGGAAAACTTAACTTGATTGATAAGGAAAACTAATTCCACAAAAAGTCGCACAGGTATATCCATGTGGGCACTCAAAATAAGTAATTATAAAATAAAATCCTACATTTTTTGGTGACGTGGCATACTGATTGTCRTTATGTTTATTTTATGAATTAGATAAGAAGTGTTTGACAAATGTCCACTTCTACATTTCTAACTAAGGGTTTTCTAACTAAAAAAAAAAAACTATTTAAGGAAGATTAAAATGAAAAATGGCCATTTTAGCATGCCACTAGCAAACTGAGAGAGACATAATCCTGGCTATTCTTCCCTTGTTTAAAGCAAGAATRTCCTCACACTACTCTACCCAAGCTGAAAGCAAGAATTGCTGGAGCAAGGAAGTCTGTCCAGACTTGACTGCACTGAAGGCGTGGCTAGGTAAACAGGCAAAGCTTAGAAACACAGCTATGCATAGGCACCACAATATTGTTAAGTATTTCAGAAACATGGGCAAGCAAGTCAGTGCCTGGATGCTGATGTATTTTCCTACATCTGAAGGATTAAAATACTTCTGTATGACACAGTTATCAARTCAACACAGATTTCACAACGTCAAAAAAAGTTACTTGCTGTGTCTGCAGAAGCTTCAGGGGTCTAAAACCATTTTGCTCTCTACCTGTCTCTGGGATATCACCTGGGATAACATGAGCTTCTTTTATGCTTTTGTGCTTCTTTATGAGCACTGGCTGAGCTGGTTGGATTTTATAAATCATCAGCTGACAGCACCCTTCCACTCTTCATCCCGCACTAACAAAAAGGTGCTTGAGCATCTTCCAGGATATAGCAATTTTCTAGCCTAACAGCAACAAAGACTGGTTAGCTGCAGTCGAGTCTACTCTAGGGAGAACTGCTGCAAAATGCTTCACAAACGAAAGAGGAAGAAACACACTTGACTGCTTTAAGCAAGTCTCAGCAGACAAACCAACCCACTTGCTAAAGACAAGGAAAGGTTACCAAGGAGCACTCTTCAGGATGATGCAGAGATCCGCGTTTGTTAGGGAGTTACAGCTAGTTGGGRATGCTCTTCCAAAGGCAGTTTGAAATTAATGAAAGGTATCAGAGACAGGACAGCCAAAATGCCTGTCTGCCCCACCAACAGCAACATGTTCTGAGCTTAGCCTCAGAACTATCTCAAAATCACAGAAACAAAGGATAAATATCAGTGTGATATGGCTTTCTCTGGAGCGGGGAGAAAGAGAGAAAGGCAAAGAAATAAAAGGACACATGCTAATGTAAAAAGAACAATACTAAGCTATAATGAGAGGTTAACCTGGCTTTATATCTCAAAAGCCAAAATGGTTTTGTTTGTTTTTTTCTGGGCTTGTTTGTTCTTTAGGAATGATAAAATTCAGATCTCCAAAGAAACTGCCTTCTACAGAATTGTCAAATCAGGATGAACAAAAAGAAAATTACTAAGAAAATTATCGAGTCCTCAGTATTTTATTTGCAAAGAACAACAGTTATCTGTTTTTAAATTAAATCTCCACTGAAAGAAAAGGGGAAGAAGAGGACAAACATGCCATAAAGAGATATAGTGGTCAGTACTGACTAACCTGCACAATTCAGATGTGAATTCTCTCTTAATATAATCATCATTGTGTTACAAACCACAGAACAGCAGAGAATTCATTTACTTCAGAACACTAACAGTACAGAAGCTGTAAGATAATGTAGGCTGCCTTGAGGACAGCAACAAAGCAACCCAGCTCAGCCTCTTATGCAAAAGAAAGAGTATGGATGAATAGATGGCTGATACTCTGAGGSCACAAAGCAAGCTAATAAATGACCTGCAGAAAGTGTGGGCTGCATCACCCTGCAGTCTTACTGAAGTCAAAGGGGGCATCCATTAGGGATCAGGACCAGAGCCTGCCATATGGTTTTCAGTCACTGATCACTGCCAGGATTTCTTCTCTTGGTTTATATACATCATTTCTTTACTACAGTCACAGTGGTGGGGACTTTCTTAGTAAGCCTGTGCTCATAGCACAGGTATATATATATCATTTATAGAAATTACAGTGCAAGAAGTAGTTCTGTTTAAATTGCCTATTTCCTCATAATACGCTTTCAAAATACAATCTACTATTAGAATGGCGAAAAAGATAGTACAGTATAAAAGTGATAAAGGAAAAAGTGAACAGATTTGCTTTTTCAGTAAATTTAAGAACATGTTAAACCAAAAAAAAAAAAGCCCTGCATGGGCCAGGCAGTAAGAAATGGGTAGCTCTGCCTGCCTGTCTTTACCCTTGACAATACTAGTAAAGGAAATAAAATTGCATGTCACAATACTATACCTTATGAACTGGAAGGAGGTAGCTCTCAATATCCGTGATATCTTCGTTTTACGACCAGAGTGTGACTCAGATGCAGACGACAGCAGGACTAGGCTGTGCCCTCTGTACCCTTCAGGTATTTCACTGTGTTATAGAAAGCATACAATCTTCTTCTCACCAGTTATGCAAGGAAATGGTCCATCTGAGGAACACACATTCAATCRGTATTAAGAAATAAGACAGAATCATTTGATAACTTCATGTCCTGAAAGGTCCTAAAGAGGAAAAAAATTCCATTGCTCTAATAGCAACTGTTTCATTTGTCCCCAAACCAGTCACAGATTTACCATATATTTGACTTGTTGAAATGCCCTGAATGAAAGTGAAACATTTTGTTTCACAGTAAATAAAGTACTTCACTTACATCTAACAATATGAACAGGATTTTTCCTTTTTTCTTTTATTTTTTCTTTCTTCTATGAAAAAGAGCTAATTTCAGATCATTTCCCCCCTTTTTTTGTTTCATCCCCAAGGGAAAAGCTCACTTTTACACTTCATTGAAAAGTAAGTCTTCAGGTTTTCCTTTAAGATTGATTCGATGGATAGCTTCTTTTTGGAAAGTTGCTTCTGCCCTTCTTGGGTCCAGTCCGTTGAAGTCTGTTGCATGGCCGCATTCTCAGCCTCGTTAAGGAGGAGCCTACAATTATCACCTCATAGAAAGATAACTCCTGCTAAAGAAATTCAAAGTACATCTGTCATTCATTTTTAGATGTCATAACCGCAATCATATTCCTTTCAAACTATGCCCTTCTCAGGTTTATGCATCTTCTAAATCTCTCATTTATTTTAATAAGCATCAAAAGCTCCAATTTTAATTATTATGATTCAACAACACATGTTATCTCTATTGCCAAACATCCAGATCCTCTTAAAATCAGACTGGTAGTATCCAATAGGGTTTTTTTTAAAGATTTTTTTTTTTTTAAGCTTTATATAAAAGAAAAATTTAAAACTCTTATTCAGTGCAGCTGAGAATGACAGGTAATGAAAGAAAGCACCTAGCTTCATTTTCCTAAAACCTAAATGCTTAAGAAATTGTCTAGTACAGGGTTGTTGTGGTTTTTTTTTGTCAATATAAAATAAAAAGCATTGTGAAGGATATGGAAACAATTTCTTATGGCTAGAAATAAGAATGCCATAAGAATGGCAGCAAACAAGTGCTAGAAATTGGAGTTAACAAAAATATTAAATATGATTAACATATTACTTGTTTAGACTGGTTCATATTGTATATTTTGATTGTGAGCCACTTACTTTCTTTATATAACATGTGTTTCACTGGCATTTATAACTAAAAGCTGCCAAATCTTAAGCAAAAGCTTCTCTTTGGAAAGCAGAAAACTTTGTCAGCTTTTGCTTTTTTTTTTTTTTTTTTTTAAATGGCTACAAGGGAAAATTTGCAAAGAAACAGCAAAATAAATACTTCTGCAAAGACACAACAAAGTCAAGAAAAGCCGTACATCCATCCTTTTCATATAGTACATAAGGGTAAATTTCACTCAGCTCTTGGCGTGAAGAAAAGGCAATGAGCATGCCAATTATTTTCTCAGGCTGTACAGGACAGGGTGAAGATTTATTGCTGTTTTCAGACGTGATAAAGATGATCTGAACTGCCCAGAATGTTCATACTCAAGCTGTCTTCTTGAATCCAGTTATTCTCTGCCAGAAAAATCCAATTGCAGTAGAAAAATGCTGTGTACTCACAGGTAAGAAATTCTAGGCCACATCCCAGAGCACATATATTACACCCTTATTCCAACTTAGGGKTAGTACAGTGAAATCAAATTACATATAGATTGTATAGCACGTTAAGTATCTTTGCCATAATAACAAACCTTTTAATTGCATGATGGTTGTATATTTGATCTTTGCTCGCAAAACTATGAATGATTTCAGATCCAAGTAACAAGCTACGCTACAGATATTAATTCCTTAGGTTCATGTAAAGCCATTCTTAGTTGAGTTGTCATAAACTGAATTAGATGTCAGTGCATGGATGTTAATATATTCCTTGTTTTTCTGGGCTAGTTTTTAAACTCATATACAGTGAATAAAAATTGTTTCTAGTAAGTACTGTGTTAACAAGACTAGGCTCTTCAGTGCTTCAAAAATATGAGCTAGCATTGTGCAGCGCATTGGTTTTTCAGTCTAGGCCCTTCTGACATAAAATAATAGAACACAGTTACTTAATTCTATCAATTAAGCTGTATCTATCAGCATAATAAGATTATGAGGCTTTTTATAATGCAAATGAGTTAGCTCATTTTAAACACAACACTAAAATTTTGATTGGAAGACATGACAGTGACCCAACATAAACTCTATGGTTTTCTGCAGTTCCCCAAGAGCAAGCGTTAGGACTAGAAAACTGTGCATTGACAGGTTGGCTTTGACAAATTCTTTCACTAGGTTGAAACTTCTTACTGACACAAGGATGCATCTTCTCTGAGGCCAAGCATTTCTTCAAAAGGCACAGTAACAGACAGGTATCCAAAATATTTAATAGCTTTTGACTGAGTGCGTAGTCAGATAGGGTGACTCCAGTGAAACAAAAGTTTCATTTGTTGATTTTTCTGGCTTTAGTAAACTATGAAGTTTTAGGCTGTCTGGGTTTCAGACTGTGGGGTTTATATTGGCTGGCTAGTGGGCAAAGCAAAAGGAGACTAGGGTGAAAGAGCTGTAAACAAAAAGAAACAGCTATAGGGAGAAAAAAAAAAAAAGTAAATATCTATTTCACTTTTCAATCTGACAGAAAGTTTTCTATGACGTGACTTTCTCAGGAGAGATCACATGCATAATTTCCACTGAGTCATTGCCAGGAATAAGATGTTGAAGAAAAAATTATTCTTTTATTAATTTGGTCTATATTTGATGTCCTGAATAACAGGATGACAGGCTGACATTTCTCCATGACTTAGAGTCAGGATTTTACCAAATTATTTTGCTGAACAGCTATTCTAAAATATTCAGATCTTTGAAAAACAATAGGACAGGAGCTGAATACAGCTTCAGCAGTGGTCACCCCACAACATGTAAAACACTCTATCAGGTAAATCTCAAGTGGTTACTAAAAGCATCCCCAGAAGCATGTTGGTCAGAGCACAGAAACCTGATCTGTTTAGGCTAGTCCAGTTAATAGACCAGACTTTTCAGTGGCTTCAAAAGATGATCCAGTTCCTGTGGCACAAAGGTTCTTCAGCCTGGCAAATGTTGTGGCATTTCTGATGCAAATATTGAATGTAATCAATAGATATTAGTTCTAACAGCTAAGCGAAATTTTTTTTTTAATTACAGCTCATTTGCTTTTTTTGACAATTTCTCAAGATATCGCCTGTCTTTTCCTCCAGGTGGCCATATTACACACGTACATTATCCATTACTGAATTCTCTTTTCCTTCCATTAATGGTTCTTTTTTCCAAACAATCACTCTTCTTCAGACATCACAGATTTTGTTAGCATGGTTCTGTCTGCCAGCAAGACTGTAGGAGTGTCACAAGCAAGTATTTTCCTGAGTTTTCCATTATTTTTCACCCAGAATGTTAACAAAATGAGAGTTTTCGAAGACATTCAGTGGCCATGTAGAGTAGAATATGAAATAGAAGTAATGCAACATCATTAAATTTTCAATAGGCTGCAATGTTATGGGATAGGAGGCAGACCTGTCATAACTGACATTCTGCCTAACCCTGAAGAAGAGTGTGGCAACACGCAGGAGTGCCCCATAMTTACTGCACAGGACATTCCCATCTTCCAGCAGAAATGATTGCACACACCAAGAGGAGTCTTGGTCATCTTGTACTGACAAACCGAAAATTAATCAGCTCTACTTTTATATCTGTAATTTCACACCCCTTGGAGATACGTATGTATGTTTGTTGTTTATTGTAGTACCTACTAAATCTAAATATTTACCATGGAATGGTAACCTCTCCTGAACTGCTTCCTTAGGCCATGCATCTATTATCAGTTAACAAAACACGTCATATATATATATATATATATATATAGACACACACGCACATATAAAAATATGTGCGTGTGTGTCTATTTAAGACCCCAGTCTTAAATCCCTTCTTTTTCCTTTGCAGCACAGAGGCACTCAAAGTGAGCTGCCATTTTCACATCAGAAGCCGGAGAGCTGCATTTGTACAGCGCCATGCTCAGACCAGCTTGATCCTCCGCTTGAAGTGCTCTTGAGCTGCTCCTACCTCTTTTAACACCAAAATTTTCAGAGCTTTTTCTCCTCCTTACACGTGACTCTTAGACAACATACACACATGTAGCCAGCTATGGCAGAGTCTTTCAAATATTAATTGAATGACAACACATGATAATGATGTTGGTGCAGATATTTAGCTCCTGCAAGTCATCCTAATAGTGAGTCAGGAAAGTACTCTGTCATGGTCTAACCCCAGCCGGCAACTCGGCCCCACCCAGCTGCTCGCTCACTCCACCCCGGTGGGACGGGGGAGAGAATCAAAAGGGCAAAAGTGAGAAAACTCGTGGGTTGGGATAAAGACAGTTTATCAGGTAAAGCAAAAGCCGTGCACACAAGCAAASCAAAACAAGGAATTAATTCCCTCCTTCCCATGGGCAGGCAGGTGTTCAGCCATCTCCAGGAAAGCAGGGCTCCATCACGYGTAAYGGTGACTTGGGAAGACAAACGTCGTCACTCCGAACGTCCCCCACCTTCCTTCTTCTTCCCCCAGCTTTATACGAAAACACCCCTGTGTTATCAACGCTGTTTCCAGCACAAATCCAAAACACAGCCCCATACTAGATACTGTGAAGAAAATTAACTCTATCCCAGCCAAAACCAGCTCCTGCAAGTCATCCTAACAGTGAGTCAAGAAAGTCGTGTCAGTCAATGCTAAGGTGCCAGCTCTGCCTGTAAATGGTACTTTTTTGGTCCTCCTCCAGCCCTCCTACCTGCTGGAAAAACAATTGTAACCGGTCTTTTAATTTCCCCAAAACCTGTTAAGAGATAATCTGGCTATAAAGGATAAGTTTTCTAACCCCAGCAACTTATTGGTGGCTCATACCATGAAGCAAAATATTTTGTCATGTGTTAAGAAAAAAAAAATTAAAATAAAGTTGCAAGGTTTACTATGCTGATAAACACATTTAAAAAAAAAAAAAAAAACAAAAAAAAAAATCACAGGTTCAAAAAATCTCCTAAATTCTTATGCATAACAATATCTTGTAGTAAAGAAATTCAAATATTAAAAAAAAAAAAAAAACAAAAAAACAAAACACACAACCAAAAAATCTCCTTAATTCTTATGCATAACAATATCTTGTAGTAAAGAATTTCAAATGTTAATATGTAAAAAAAMCCCCAACATTTATTTTCTTCTTCATGACTTATTTTTACTTCAGGGGGTTTGCATGCCAATATACAAAAATACATTAGAACATGGCATCTATCAATATGTGATTCTCTTTCAAAATCAGGGATTCAAGCAGAGTAAACATCTCACACAAAGTCAAAAGTGAGCCAAGTGACATCAACAATGTGATATTTTTCAATGCATAGCTGAAGTCAGTCTGCTTGGTTTGTTTATGGTAACAAATTCACAACCAAATTCAGGAACAGCAAAGCATGTATACAGATCACTGAGATTAAAAAAATTAAAAATCTTTCCAAATATCAGAATGCTTGAATCCCAGATTCTGAAAGCAAATTACACGCTGATAATGAAAATTTGATATCCACCTGCAGATTTATTAAGCAAACTTATAAACCTTTAGACATCTATCAAAATACATAGACCTCATTTCAGATCCTTTTCCCATGAAAGAAACCTACTTCTAGAGATAAATTTGATCTTACTTGTGTGAGAAACTGTCTCCCCCCAAAATCCAAGGCATTATAGCATAATTAGCAGAGCACTCCAGCTGTAGCTTCATGTTAATTAAGGACAGATGGGCTGTAGAGCACCCCTAAGTTGAAATTTCCCCTTCTACAAAAGCCTTATGGCCCATTGCACGTGAGTACAGCAAAACATACTTAATCATGCTATACAGCACTATTCAAAACAGTTTAAGATTAGTTAATTCAAAACTGAGCTAGTTCTAGCACCAGACACAATATAGTGTCTCGCCACATCCTGACCATTTAGTGATTTACCAGCCTCAGCTTTGAGCAAGCTAGTCCAAGTACCATCCATTTGGACTCATGGCTTGGACGCCTGCCCAGAGCAATTTGTCCTGGCTCTCAGATCCCTTCCTAAACACAGTGACCATAAGCAGCTTTTAGTCCTCCATTTCATCATACCATCACTATGATCTGTCTACATCACTGGCAAGATGCAATGCTCCATCCCAAACCTGCAGTTTACGAGGCCTAGATTTCCCTCCATTTGAGATCCCACAATTCAGTCAAATAGTCCCAGCCTCCTTTCCCGCATCAAAGATGGGGAAGATATTCCCAAACATCCCCAGCCTGGTTTTCTTCCTAATCATCCTAAGCACCCTTTAACTTAGAGCAAGATTTTTCTCTCCTTCCCCCACCAGTCCACATCTCACTAGCCCTAACCTACTCCCCTCTAATTTTGTTCCTAAATTTTGTTCCCTTTCCTTCCCTCTTCTTGAGCCTGAATGCCAAACATAGTATTATTCTATGCAGTGGAAAAAGGGTCATGGTTTAGATGCCAACTTTTCTTCACCCTCGTAGTCATTTCAGAGAAAACCATTCTGGTCATGCTTAGCCACTGTGTGATTACAGTACGTGGACTTTCTGGAAAACACTAAGAGCTAGGAAACACCTTTGGTGAACAAAATTTTCAAGTCTCTCTTGAAAACGCCAATTTGTGCCACTTAAAAGACAAACCTGGACAGATTTTTACAGTTATGGCAAATGTCTTACGCCTGGCAAAGCCACACAGACACAGTTCAGGTTTCCAGCCTAAAGTCTGGTAGCATTTTCCAAAACAAACTCATCCATTTCTTTTTTAATGTAGAATAACACACAATATTTTTCCTTATGCTCCTGGTCAGAAACAGTTTAGTCATTTGGGGTTTCCAGAAAAAAACAAGCTGAAACACTTATCTAGCATATAAAACCTCAGCCTAACCATGACAGATAAGCAAATTATAAGCAACCTGAAACAGTCTTGCAAGATGTTAGACAGCTATAGCAATTTCCAGAGTTTTAATTCTAAACAGCAAATGCAGTGAGCCGCAAGATGGAGCCCAAGCAGACATACTTTATGTAGCCTGAAAGAGCTCCATGGCACAACAGGGTACGGCCGTGTAATGACGCACAGACTAGGTCCCAAGACGAGCAAAATAGCTGAATCAACAAAGCACTCAGTATTTTTCTACTCAAGCCCCTGGACAGCTCTTCGTGAGTCACACGCATTTCCTGAGGCTTCCCCAGGCAGCGCTGCCACCGTGCMGCGAGCACACCCCAGCACAGCCCTCTCGTTCAACCAGACTCTGACACGTTCCTGTACGCTCTGCAGCTCAGGGCTGAGACAAAATTAAAATATGTCCCAAGTGCTTGGGAGACTGTAGGCAGAAAGGCAGGTAGTAACAGCCTGCCAGTGGTGACCCTCCTGCCTGGACACGAAGGACTAGAAGTCCGTGCCTCCCTTGRGCAATCAACCCCTCTGGTTGCCAGCCACACGAGCCACTCTCGTCTGCCCCTTTATCAGTCTTGTCTTTTCATAACTAGTGTTTTTCCCATTGTTCAGCCTGCTTATTCCCATGAAATAGCTCTCAGCCCGCTTCCTCAAGGTGTTTAGAAGCTCAGACTTTCTCCAAGCTACAGTACCATGGCCTCAAAGTACCGTATGAGGGAACGAGTCTGCTCCAGGCTCCGGAAAGCCTAAGTCACMGCCAGCCTCCCCTTCTAGCATGACACAGCAGGCTAGCAGGGTCTTCTCAAGCCCATCTGCTCCTTACTGGTGACAACCACAATACAAGAGAAGAAGAAATTCCTCCATTAATCATTCTGCCTTCACAATTTCATTTTTTCTACCAGCCTATTGAGAGTGGTTTCCAATATTCTGTGCATATAGCAGAAAAGCTGTAATTTGCATTATAAAATTAGACTTATTTCCATTACTAAGAAAAAATAGGAATAAAATAGTAATAAAACAGATTTTTAAAATGTTTTGTTATTAACGAGCACCAAAGCAAATATAAAAGAGAATAAGGCAATCGATTAAAGCAGCACATTATGTTGACTAATTTAAGTTCTTAGACAATAACGAAAATTAATGTCAGCTTGACATTTTAGGGATTTTTTTCACTAATTTTGTTAGGGTTTTAAAGGACAGTAAAATGGTTGTCTTAGTAGCATCCTTATTAGAGTAAAAGAAGTTAAGAAATATTGATAACAGAAAAAATATGCATTTTCACACTATTTTCAAGGTTTTTAATAAATTATGACAGCCCCCCAAGACACTCTGTTCTTCATACCACACCCCCGGTCTTTTAAAAGTAAAGGGATTAGTGTTTGTAAGGTTATCCTGGTGGTATTTTTCTATCAATTAGGATAAAGTGTTGTGGCTAGTGTGCAGTCTCTGTTAATCCTGCTTAAGCACAGCACAGTTTGTAATGGGTTCATTATCCAAGGGCAGTACAAAGTAACCTACAGTTACCCAAATTTTTCAGAAATATTTTCAGCATACAATTAATTACTAAGATAAGCTTCTACCAGGGGAAAAGAACAGAGAAGTAATACACTTTACACAAACTCTTCCAGATTGAAGTAAAAATTATTTCTCACATAGACTGTTATGATTGCTGTTTGATTGCTCAGTAAACACATAAAATACTAGGTGTTATTCAGAGAACCTGATTTAGCATACATAAAATTTCCTAGATTATATGTAGGAGAACTATAATTAGAACTTGACTTGTGCAGAACCAGTAATATTAAGTGCATATATGGAGTTTAACAGAAAATTTTTAGCAAGGAATATGGTAGTTGAACTCATCTGAGAGCTAAACTTCTTTCTATAGTTTAAATTTCATTCTTACTTATGCAGAACATTCATTCTAATCCATCGAATTTTACTCTTGGATTAGCAGCTAAGCCTTCATAGTCTTCTTACTAAACAAAATAATTCTTTCTCCTTGGTTTACTGCTCTGAGGCTTGGGAAAGCCAAAAGGAATACAGAAGTGCTTTCCCCAATAATTCCTTTTTCATTTTTAAAAACCTCTCATATACATTTCCTTACTTCGTTCTTCCCACAACATCTGTATAATTAGCACCGACAATTCAATTCTCAATCTTGAATTTTATAAAGTATTGAAAATAAGAATGTTGTTACGGCTTGGGAGAAACCAGACTGAAACTGGTAAACAGAAACACCTTTCATCTGAAGCCCAAGGGAACGGTGAAATGTCCCTTTGGTTAGAGATGGTGAAACAATAAAAGCCATCACACAAACCGCATGCCACACTGGAAGTCCTTCAGGAATTTAAATTATATGGGCTGATGTTAAATGCCAAAGTGGGAGGATTGACTTGACTGCAGTTTTCACATTTGTGCACACGTGCGGAGAAACTAATAGAGATGCAGCAAGAAAAGAATAAGGCACAAGACGTCAGAAAAGACAGGTGGAGTAACTCTGAGGAAAGTGAGAAGAGAGTTCTGGTGCTGTATACTGGTTGACTTAGATGTGGAACTATGAGAAAAACTGAACTATTAATTATTTCCTGATGTTTGATTCCTACGTGTTTAGAGGCACTCAACGGCATTTATTTTTTCAAATGAATAGGATTGCATCTAATACCTGAGTACATCACCAATTCCTCTTAGCCAAGAAAGTATTTGACCACACCTTCTAGGCTATGGGTGAGATCAGATTTTAAAAAGCCTCCTCCCCTCATCACTTTTAAGACCTCCTCTGGAACTAAGTGAAGGTCAAGTCACACAAAGCAACAGCTGCCAAGGACTTTCCTCACTCTCTGATGTCCATGAGCCAGAAGTAATGGTGTGAAGAACACAGAAGAAAGTGCCAGTGCAGAAAGGGGAACCTCTCCAGAAAGCAGAGTGCTGGTCTGCAAGAGATGACCGGAATTAACAAACCAGAAATAAGAGGATGCAATTTTTCACTTTTTCACATTTTCACAAACCCAAAATATGAAATTATCCCATTACAGAAAACAGTGCAATGTAACCCAAGCAAAGTGAAAATCAAACAAATCCATTTTGGGTATCATCTGAGCRAATGACACTATAACTCTGAAATTATCTTTTCAGAGGTAGATTCTTTGCAGAATCTTTTAGGAATGTGAAATACCATTTTGGGATATCAAATTTGTGCATTAGAAATATATTGCAAGTTGTCAAGTGCTCACAACAATTCAAGACTTAAGTCAGGTTTTCCTTACATAGGCACAATGCAGTACAAAACAAGTACATCAATGGATCACATTTTGTGATTAGAAACCTCCAAACTTTCTGCAAAGTGTGTTCTGTCATGATGCAAGGAATTACTGCCAAGTAAGCAAAGGCATTCACGTACTCAATCTCCATCTTTTTTCTCCCGCAAAGTCCAATATATCTTACCCCTCAACAAAAGAGAAAGGCTGTTTTATGTACGGTCTCCTTCCTTACAGTGACTTTCTGTGCCTGGCATTTCTAACAGGGAAAAGAGCATGGACATTAACAGGCTCCACRGCTTGGTCTGAACGCTGTAAACTGCAGCCAGTTTACTTTGTGGCATTTGGTCTTTGTGGTCTATTTCTAATCTCTCCTGTCAGATTCTTTGCTCAAATCCCCTCCAACTTCTCAACACGGTATTTTTTTGTTAGCCTGCCTTTTCAACATGCATTTATCACTCCAGTATGCCCCAAAATGTCTCCTTTACATTTTTTTCCCTTTTGCCTGTTTCTTTTCCTCACCAGGAACTCCTACACCCTGCTGCTGATTTCCAACCATCTTTCTCCCACAACACTGCACATACTTTTCCAGAAAATGACAGTGATATGATACAAATAGCCTCCTCCTGGTCAGTGCTTCCTCTTTTAAAAAAACTGCTGAATACTCTTGTTAAAAAGCGCAAAGAAGCCTAAGCAGTTAGTTCTTAACTATATGAAAAAAACAGTCATAGAAATATCAGCTTGATTTTCTACAAGCTATGACCATATCTAAGACTAAAAGCAGATGACTACTTGTGATCATGTTGGATGTTTTAACAAGGCCATTATTTCACAAAAGGCTTAAACCACTGACCTAAGTAGCCCAAATTAAGCACTCAATCGGTATGATCTCACTCTATCCAATTTTGTTCAAAACATTTGGAAAGAGTTCTGACAAAACGGTTGCTTGAAAAGTACTTTCTTCCAGCACATGTTGCCTATTGTCCCACAAGCATCATGCATATGCGTTCTTGCATAACTTACAGGAATGCTGCCATGGGCTTACAGCTGATATAAACCTAATAGTGCAGTCAGGTGACCTACTAATGCACAGACCTGGTACTAATAAGCATGGAACTGCAGCCTGTATTACCRCCCTTACAACAAAATGCAGCGGCAAAGCACGGCACACTATTGCGCATTGCAACACGACCAAAACCAAATTAAACTAGTGAAAGGAACTGTCTGTTTCTGCCATTAAACTAAACTCAGAACAGCTTTACAACAATGTAAGTCAATGTCGTTACTTTTCTAATTTACAGCTTTTTTAAGGCCAATGTTGAAACACCAGTAAGAAGAAACCCACAAATATTTCTTGGAACTGTGTATTAGTTTTATTAGTACATTTGTACAGAACACGTATTTCTAATGTTTTCCTGTGTCATCATACAATAAACATTATACAATGAACATCATGCAATCATTAGTCTACCAGAAACAAGTTCCAGCAAAGGCAAGAAATAGACAACAGCTAAAGATGAGATTCTACTTCTTTTTTTGCACACTAAATACAACAACTAAATATTTCCTGAAAGAAGGTTAGAAAAATGTGCTGATAGTAAAAGCATACCTAGAAAATGGAAATGGATTCAAGAATGAAACCAACAAATGATTAAAGGAATTCACAGTATACTGCTAAGAGGGAGCCAAGGGAACAAATTGTTGTACTAGTGCAACAAATGCAAATAGTTAGTATTCCATTAACTGCTAGCCCTATTATAATATTATAGCTTCCTGTGCCCTTGGTACAAATTGATCCTAGTGGTTTGAGCATCCTTCACAGGGCTCAGATAAAATAGTGTGGAAAATGGAGGCCTGTAAAAATGACAATGTGATAATTCAAAGCATCTGTGACTGAAGATGCATAAACAGTAAAATGGCTTCAAAACATGGGCTGCCAAGCAGCTCTGAAGCCAAAAGAGAAGAGAGGATGAAAAATCTCAAAAATATGACACCATCTTTTCTTTTTTTGCCTATAGTAGGGACCCAAATGTCTGATTACAGCCATACTCCTACAAGTCTGAGAGCACATTATACTTTAAGCAAGTGAGAAATGTCACTGAAGTTAAAATAATGGATTCATTAACCTAGGCATCACTTAATCAAGAGGTAAAAGGAAGAACTGTAAGTCTCACACTAGTTTATCCAAAACCAATTCTGTCCAACTACAAACATCTTATTTTATAATATTACATATACAGCTGATATAAGTATGTATTGGGTTTATCTTGCAAGGTTTTGGTAGCAGGGGGGGCTGCAGGGGTGGCTGCTGTGAGAAGATGGCAGAAACTGCCACTGCTGGCCAAAGCTGAGCCCATCAGCAAAGTTGGTAGCCCCTCTGCAGTAACATATTTAAGAAAGGGTAAAAAACTCTGTGCAACAGCAGCTGGGAGAGAGGAGTGAGAGAAACAGCCCTGCAGACACCCAGGTCAGTGAAGAAGGAGGGGGAGGAGGTGCTCCAGGTGCCAGAGAAGAGATTCCCCTGCAGCCTGTGGAGAAGACCATGGTGAGGCAGGCTGTCCCCCTGCAGCCCATGGAGGTTAATGCTGAAGCAGATATCCACCTGCAGCCCATGGAGGTTAATGCTGGAGCAGATATCCACCTGCAGCCCAYGGAGGTTAATGCTGGAGCAGATATCCACCTGCAGCCCGTGGAGGACCCCACAYYGGAGCAGGTGGATGCCCAAAGGAGGCTGTGACCCCATGGGAAGCCCGTGCTGGAGCATGCTCCTGGCAGGACCTGTGGACCCATGGAGAGAGGAGCCCACGCTGGAGCAGGTTTTCTGGCAGGGCTTGTGACCCCATGGGGGACCCACGCTGGAGCAGTCCCTTCCTGAAGGACTGCACCCCGTGGAAGGGACCCACGTTGGAGCAGTTCATGAAGGACGGTATCCCATGGGTGGGACCCCATGCTGGAGCAGGGGAAGGGCGTGAGGAGGAACAGGCRACAGAGACAACATGTGAAGAACTGACCGCAATCCCCATCCCCCTTCACTGCCAGGGGGGAGGAGGTAGAAGAATCGGGAGCGAAGGTGAGCCTGGGAAGAAGGGAGGGGTGGGGGCAAGGTGTTTTTTAGATTTGTCATTATTTCTCATTATCCTATTCTGATTTTGGCTKGCAATAAATTAAATTAATTTCCCCAAGTTGAGTCCATTTTGCCTGTGACACTAATTGGTAAGTGACCTCCCTGTCCTTATCTCGACCCAGGAGCTTTTCGTCATATTTTTCTCGCCTGTGTTGTTGACAGAGGTGGAGTGATAGAGTGGCTTGGTGGGCACCTGGCAGCCAGCCAGGGTCAACCCACCACAAAGTAATATCAATGCAATATAATTAGACCTTTGTAAAACACCTGACATAACACGACAAAAATTCCAAATTAAGAAACTAGAAGGATATAAAATACCATGACCAAAATTAAATAGATGAAAAACCAAATGACAGCTCATAACATCACAGAGAAAAACATCATCATGTAGGAATGCCTCATCTTGGATTGCACAAAATCACACAGTGTTTGTCTGCTGCCAGAGGCCACCGCCTCTGTGTTTTATGTTAGCCCAAACTGAAACTATACGAGAACACAGTAAATATTTACACAACGGGGATTCATCCTGGGCAGTTGCAACTCCAAACAGGACTTGGGAATCACGGTAGGTAAAAAGCTGAATATCAGTTCCTAGGTCAAGAGAACAAGTGCTCTTCCCGACTGGATTAACAGCGAAATTCTGAGGACCTCAATCACCCACCGCAAGCACTCTGCAATTCAAATTTGGTGTCAACACTTTAAGATGAAAGTTGATAAATCAAAGAGAACTTGAAAAGCCACCAAAAAATAATAAAGTTGTAAAGCACGTTTAATGAGAGACTGCAGAATTTCCATCTCCTTTACTTCTCAAACAGACGGGTAAAGGGTGATAAGTACCTAACAAAACTTTACATAATCTCCATATATAGCATAAGCAACATAAACATAACATCATCAAGCGGATGGAAGCTGAAGCTGTTTAAAGTTAGATCACACAGTACAAAACTATGTTACAAATCATAACAGAATCTCCCTGATTGGCCATTTTAATTCAGGATCAGGTCTTTTCCCCTAACATTTAAATTCTAATTCAGAAAATTACGTTAGTCTACACTGACAACTGTTCAGAGTAGATGATCAAATTTCCCAAGGTCTTACAGGCTGCAAATCTACAAAATTAACCAGGGTCGGCATTGGCAGCTTTGAGTTTTCAATATGCTAACATTTAGGATCCGCCGAAAAGTGGAAGAATATGCTAAGAAAATAGCTATTTATTTCAAGACATTTTCATATAACCTTTTCTCAAGGACGTTACATGCAGGTCTGACAAAATATAACTTCCCCCTTGGCTTTCTTATAGACAAACTTAACAACACAAGCTTTCACAATACTAAATGTGTTTTATTTCATTTGTGGTTCTTGCTCATCTTAAAGCACAAAAAACTCTAAAGATTTTGTCTCTAGAAAGAGGCTTATTAAAATTTCAGTGTGGAATATTGTACTCTCATTTTTTTCTTTGCCTTTTTCCCCCTCCTATGGTTATTGCCCCCTGAAAAGAGGAATAACAGTCAGAGTGAGGACTTGAAGGTAATGGTTTCTATACTGGCAAGACGCAGTGAGCAAAGATTTGGAAATGAGGGGGAAACGTGCCAGCTCCAGGTTGCTCTGATAGGAAACAAGAAAGAGCAGAGATGGACAAAACTCCTTCTAGGACTGCTCGGATGCTGCTTGGCACGTCCTGCAGCTGCTCTGGATGGACAGAATCTGGCATCAGCAAATCAACCAAAATACTGAGAGCAGATAAAACACATGCAGTTCAAATGAAAAGGACCACAATTTAACAATATTCATCTCCAGATTCAACTGAGGTATGAATGAGTCTTTTCTGCAAGGCAAGTATCTACATTGCTTCTTAAAGAAAGCTTGACAGAATAATAGTTCCTTTTATATCCTTTWAAATGTGTTTAAATTTACATCATGAGCTTGGAATTTTCTTTTTAAAGTTATAAAATTAAATATAAATATAAAGAAAACACCCCCTTCCTAGTACAGGAGAATTATTACAGGAATCTGGTGTTGGTCAACCAGTTAAGTAAAAAGCAAACTTATAACAGCTCTCCCACTGTTAAAGTTAGCATACAAAATAAACCACGCTCTGGTTGGTCTCAGCAGTTGAAAAGATAAATCTGACAGAGATAAAAGCAGCTGTAGGTCAGATCTCTTCTGTCCAACTCCAACCCCCCTCCTGCCCCCTTGCAGTTGCTTAGATAGATGATCTTCAAAGCTCTGCGAGCGCTTTAGAAGACAACATCTTGCTGGGCAGCACAGCATAAACAGATTTTTTCCTGCCTTATTATATTAATGGGGTATATCATCTGGAAGAAATACTTATAATCCCATTAAAACTAATAAGTCAACTTTGATGAAGCTATTTACGTGAGTGAGAATATTCACAAGCACTACCTGCAAGATGTGGTAGAGAATCAACACTGGTACAGAGAAGGCAGCTCAGGCTGGCCAAGGATACAATTTTTAAAGACAAGCCAGAAGATGGCAGAGATTACAGACAGAGAAGACTAATACCTACTGAATAAAAGGTGAAAACTAAAGAAAACTTAAAGTCTTAGAGCAAGAAACTGACTGCACTAAATTTTTAAGTCCCCCAAGAGCCAATAAACACACACAAAAATATTTGGAAGGAGATCAAGTTTCATTTATAAGACAATGAAGCCGAAATAAAAAAGACAAAAGGATGGAGGCTCTAGACTCCTAAAATACTTTCCATAGTTCAGAGAGGTTATCCTTCCTGAAGCAGTCCACTCTGCCATTAATCAAAAGCTACCCACATATCCGCTATTAAGCTTGAGGAGTAAAGGGTCACTGGGCTACAGCTGATTGATATTCTTCACTCTCTCCTGCAAAAATCCAATCTCCCCAGAAAAATATGGCTGACATTTAGAGTATACACATACTGTGGTATTTGCTAAGGTTTTAAACAGTTATGAGTCTCAAATTCCGAGAAGGTGGCTTTTTTTTTCTGAATGCCTGATTAGCAGAAAGAGGAAAAGCCATATTCTGAAAACTTCTGGACACACTTAACATATTCCAGGCCTCACCTATTATACAAASGAAAACCTTTGTATAATGTTGCAGCGTTCAAGTTCAGAGCTGCATCCTTCCCCCTCTGCACAGCGGTCTAAAAGGGCAGATGTTGAGAAGCACTTCTCACCCTGGGACTTGACTGTCAAATCTAAGACTTGGAAAGGAGCCAGAGGTAGTGGGAAAACACTGCACGACTCCTCTTTAAGTGTTAGGAATTTAATCTTTTCTTTCATGTGGCTTTGGGTAGCTTCCCTGACAGAGGCAGGCAGTAGAAARGTCAGGGTTTTTCCTACAGCATTGGCATTCAAAAAAGAATAGTCAGACACTTAGCTACATTTTTCTTCAGTGGATGTAAAGCTATTTTATGTAGCATAGGAAGCATTTGCAATCTATTTAAAGAAAGCTTTCAACAAGAAGATATCTTAAACTTTGCAAATTGTTACGCAGTATTGTTAAATTGAGCTTCATGAGACAAAAGCCGTTGAATTGTAAATCTGCGATGTCCAGAACAGGAGTAACATTCAGTCTGAAAGAGGCAGGGATGCAAAGTTGGCTTGCCTAAGTGTGGACGGTGGGAGCTACTGTACCTTCTGCTTCGTTCCCAGTTATATTCCTCCAAGCATGGTCCCACAGGGAGCATTAATTACAGTATATTTGTCACAGCCAATAGAGAAGGAACATGTCATGAAGTATCAGGTTTGAGAGGGAAGGGAAAAAAGAGAGAAAATAGATGTATACTGTGTCCATTAATTTTAAGACTGCTATCAGAGAGAGAGTTCATGGTTGAGATAACTAAATGCAATCATGCTTCTTCTCCCAACTGCTCCTCAAAACTTGATTGTGCACCCCACCAGTTTTCCCCTCTTTGTCCCATTGTTTTTTACTATTCTTTTTTAGACACTTTTTTGTCTCTAATGCCTTCAATCTTGTTTCTTGTTTACTTATTCTAATTGCTTTATTTCAGTTTATTTAAGCAAAAGACTGCTGTTGCACGATAGATCTAGAAATCCCCATTATAAAAGTGCAGACTAAAACCAATCTACAATCTTCTGCTTTTAAATCTAAGGACAGATTATGTTTAAGGTTCCCAGGTAGTTATATAATGATTTCAGGGGGTAACACCTTAAGTATATAAACCTCCTGCTAATTTATAGCTCAAAACTGATCAGGACATGATTAAAACCTGAAAATTGATTCTGTTTTACAACATTTTTCAAGTTCCACTGAATTTCCTCTCTTACAGATGTGACTTCACAACATAGCGTGATCATTTATAGGGCATGCAAGGACAGAGACATCTTGTGGTAATAACAAGAGGTATGCAAACAAATGCACTTTTACATATTGAAAATGCCTTTTAGATACATGAAATAAGCTGGGTTTACTACTGCTTTTCAAAGTAATTTCAAAACAAAAACTTTCAAATTAAAATATCAAAATGCTTAACAGATAAAAAAGTTCATTATTTTAAAGAATTGTTTGGAGGTTTTATTGACCAAAACAATATTATTGGAATTGTATGTATGGTAAAAAAAAAAAAAAAATGTTAAAAAAGATTCAGCTTTAATTGCAGTAAACGCAAGCAGCTTCTATAATTTCAAATTACCTAGAAGAGAAAATTAGCCAAACAAATATAAGTGAAATCACTGTCCCCTTACAGAAGAATACTTCAAAAAAATCCCTGGTAGAGGGGAAATGAAATTGTGCATCTAAATTGCAGCAAGGAAAAGTCAGGACAGATCTTGTTTCTCCCTGTAGTCGTCTCTAAAAAAGACTAAGTCAACATCAGAAGCAGTGGCTAGAAGTGACACAGGCATATCAAAACAGTGAGGACTCTCCTCCTGTGGTTGGTCTCCATGTCGGTTTTCTGTCATTCCATTTCTTCATTTTAAAAAGAAGGGTGTTTCTTATCACCTCCGTGAAACATTTGGAGTTTCTGATGGCAGCGTTATCCTCTACTTCCAACACAAATGGGATCCAGAGCACTATGAAAAATACCTTTTCGCTGTTGAGAGGCTCCAGTGAGGTTTATCAGGTAAAAATGGATAAATTAAGAAAGGCATTATTTATACTGATCCATGGCAACACTGAATACCCTAAAAATGGGAATGATTACAGCATTTGTAAATCTTCAGGAATCTAGATGAGCCTATTCTGTTGGTAAATAAATGCCGTTGATCAATATTCTTTTAAGTGAAAAGAAAAAATAAATATATTAAATCTGGAGGATTACAGGAAAACATTTTAGTGCTACACAACATTGCTCAGTGCTGAATGACTGAGGGATCATGAGGTTCAGGGAGGTTAAACACTTCAGCTATGATCACAGATCAAGGTCAGGCACCAGCTTTGGAAAAACGCCTCACGCCCCAAGCCGCAGCTTTTAACAGCAGCTGACATAGTCTTATATAGGCTTATTACCCCGTAGTTTACTGGCATAAAAGCATCCATGCATGAGATGCTAATTGTTACAAGTTACCATAAAAATAGAAAGGACTATCTCCAAAAATATTTGAAACAGATGTTGACACAACATAAGGCATAGGACTATGTTGCCCTCTGGAATGTGAGAAAACAAATACGCTAGTATTTCCAAATAGAGCAGTAAATTCCTGTGAGTGAATTTACCACACCTTATCAAAACAAGATCCCTTGCATGATACCAGATTAAAGAAGAATAATATTGGGTCTGAAATGCTGAACGAGGTTGCAGAGTAACAATGGGGAAGATTGCTATTAACTGACCTGGAAGAAAGCACAGGCTGTTTTGCCAGCCATCTAGAAAGTCAGACATTTATGGAACAGGCAACATACAGCCCAGGAAGTGTGCAGCTCCTACTGCCATTATTTTCTTATTAATATTATTTCCCGTCTTCTGAAGACAAAAAATCTTGGCGTAACGCAGCTTTCCAAAGATTGCAGAGGAGGGAGAAAACAGATACGGTCAAGATCACTCATTTCTGCTTTCATGAAGTTTTACCACAGTTATTTATATKTTTTAAAATACTGTTAAAAGAAACATTTTGGTTCACCTCTAACCAGGAGACAGTCATTTTTCATATCAACAGCTTAATAGCTTGATAGTTTTAACCCAATTCTCAATTATGAGTACAGCTTCAAGTCAGAACAAACATATTGATTTTTTTTTTAATCAAATATAACAGCTTTAAAAAAGATAAAACTTTGTAAGGAGAAGGCAATCATCCTGTCACCTAATTCAGGCTGTAAACTACGGTAACAAGGAAGAATGAAACATAACAAAAAGTTCTGACATCCACCATCGAAGAGAAAATTAGTAAGGAAATAAAGCCAAATTAAACACTGCACTTGTGACACAAGCAGTTTTTAGAGTCATGCTCTCCTCTCTCACAATTGTTTTCAGCTAAACCCACAGCGTTCACATTAATCATAAACCAAAAGAATACTGCCGAGGAAAAATAATGGATATGGAATAAGGAGGAAAATAACCGATTAATGAAGGAGGTAGGGAAGTTCCTGAGGAGCTCTGACTGCCAGTGCTGTCCACGGCCAAGGAAGCTAGAAGAATTCAAAGGTTTTGCCAAGAAGCACTGCAGGGATGGTTGGCGATAATGAGCTCCTCACCTGGCACGAGTCCAAGCAAATGCAAAGTTTCAGCTAAACAGGGTAAGAATAATGATGCTGCTGTTAGCGATAGAAACATTACATGCCTGTGAGTTTGAAAACTCAAGACATCCTGCAAGGGAGTTAAAACAGTGACTAGTAACTCAGACATGTTGAGATGCTGTAAAATTGATAGAAATGGGGTGTTCTGGCTTTCTACTTTTCTACTGCAGAGATAATCAAGGAAAGGAAACTAACTCACCACTCTTTCAAGGTGACAGAATTATTTATTTGTGTAACAGAAACACAGTACACACAGTATGCGTGGTGAAAGACAGCGTAACTCAGACCACCGATGCGATCCAGATGTGCACACCTGCACACTGGGGTACACACCCAGCCAGTCACCCTGCCGGCAAGGGGTGGCTGTGACCTGTAAGCAGTACCCTGAGGGCACGTAAGGTGTGAAACAGTCTCTCTCATCCCACCTTGCTCACCAAAATAACCCTTGTCCTTGCCTTCAACAAACAAAACAGCTTCTTTAGGATGGCAGAAAGTAACCCGAGGAATAGACGCACACTTACTGCTCTTCGGACCAGCGTCCTGTTACTGCCTGCGCTGCATGTCCCATTCAAACCACCCTATGTCCATCCAGCGTTTTCCCTCCCTGCCTCATCGAAATGTTCAGCCTGTCTTTGCTTGGAACTACCTTCAATGACTGTCTCAGATTATCGGTCTCTCTCTTGCCCTTGCACCAAGAGAAATCCAGAGGGATGTGCTTCTTGCGTCCTTTCGCTGTTCTCTCCTCTCTAAAAGAAATAATATTCACAGTAACAATCCAGCTACCTTGCATATTTTTCAGATCAGCAGGGAGAACAGTATTATGCTGCAAGAACTGGACTTGCCCAGGATTCAAAAGAAAGCCAACTTAAAAGACTGTTCAATCAGAATTGATTACATTTACATTTTACTGTAGATAAGAAAAAAATCTCCTTTTATGTAATCTCTCACAAATAACTAAAGCATGAGAAAAAAAAAACACTGAGAGAGTGTAATAGGGTCATCCATACACTTCTGCAATGGTTGTAAAGGAACACAGATTTACCCTTGAAAATCTACAGCTGGAACTGTATTAAAAGAAAGCTTTCCATGCTGATATTTTGTGCTGTCACAGACACACCACTGAAAACAGAATATTTTAACAGAAAGTGCAGATATTATTCTGTGTCATCATCTTCCTTAAGTACACCCAATAAAACATTTGCAGGGACTTTTTGCAGGGGTCACAGAAGGAAAAAAAAAATCTGAAATATGATTATGGGCTTCAACAGTGTACTGCTTAGGTAAGTACTAATAGTGCTTATTCCCTCACAACTGGCAACCACATGTGTTCAGAAAAATAAACCTGCTAGCATTTCAACAGATGTATACATGGAACAACACCGTAGCACTGTCAAGGCTGGAGGGAGTAAGAGAAAATTGAGGGGAAAAAATGGTTCAGGCAAGAAAGAAAAGCAGAAAACATGAAGAAGAAGAATACAGAGGTTAAAAAAACTCAACCCTGACAAGAAAAAATACCTCCTCCCAAAATGTACTCATTGCTATTGGCCTTCAGGCAATGTGTCAATATTAAAAGTAACCTCTACCAATATCTTTTTCTCCTCACAACAGTATTTTATCACTAATGCACCTGCTGCAAATATTGTTTGATATATAATCACTTTGCTAAGCTTTTCAATAAAATACTGTCCATTCTGGGTGGAATGAGGTGTTAACAAATTTTATGTCACAGCTATCGCAGTAATCCTACAACCAGCACAAACCTGCACACCACCCCTACTGAGGCCTTACGAGGGTCGAGATAAGATAGCCGTGCACTGCCTAAGTCCTGCTTACCCATCCCGGGGGCCTCGTCACCTTTTTACAGCAGCATCACCTCATTGGCTAGTATTTGGTTGATGGCCTATTACATCCAACTCCTTTTCTGCCATATGGTCGTCTGATACTGAGTTTAGAGACAAGCAAAGCAGAGGACCGCCGGCTGCGGCTGCATGCCAGGGATGGTGAAATAGCCCCGCTCACCTTCCGTCACCTGGGTTGTCTTGCAAAGGAAAGGATGACCGCATGTTCCAACGCTCCGAGGTAAGACAGGGATTTAGGATGACTGTATTTGTATAGGAGACCAACCCTAACCATCCACAAGTATTATAGAGGGTGAGTAGTGAAAAGGCAGCAAAACCAAGAACGGCTTTCACCCGCGGCAGCTGTGCAACTGGAGCCAGCAGTGAATGTAGCAGCTGGCCCGGTTACCATCCACTGCAGAATGACTTCTACAGCCTCCGTAACTGCGTAAGAGTGCTCRGAGAAAGGTGTTTAACCCCAAGCTTTTGCAGGAGCCACATTATCTGAACCTTGCATGAGTCATTCCAAATACCAGGAAAGGTAAAGTGGTGGATCAGGAAAGCATCTGGTATGCGGCTCTGCACGCAGAGCCTTCCTCCAGGCTGAAACATTCTGCCTCACTGCCGGCTGGACAAATTGAGCAAGATTTGGCATAGAACTGAACTAGCACCACCACCCCTCTGCTGTGAATAAAGTGAAACACGGGTCATGCAAGCTGTAAGCAGACTTTCCTCCACTAATAGGTTAGAGTACCTACATGATTTTGCTGTCACTAGACATTGAGTCTTTCACATTGTATGTAAAGCATTGACTACTGAGGCACTACTCATTTAAAAAAAAAATCTAGAGCAAACCACAACTATAAAAACTGCCTATCCCATTGTAAGAACCGAAGTTTTAAGAGATTTAAAAAATCCCAGCTGATTTTTTTTCCCAAGCATTTAAGTTGTTGTTGAGCAATTCACATTACCCAGCATCACTTAAATACTAGTTTATTCTACATATCACACCAAATTCCTTGTTAAAGTGTTTTGAAACCTTCAATTGCCTAACATGTGTTTTTGCTTTGTAAACAATTACCACAGTCTGGGTAATTAAGTATTTTTGACAGTCAGAGCAGCAAAATGTCTGTATCAATCTACATGCTTTCACAGACCCTTTATAATCAAGAACCTGTGCTTAACTGCTGTTTAAAACTTATGCTGTCGAAAAGCACAAGCTCATTGTAGTAGGCACGGAATAGATATACAAAAAATTACAATCCCTGCACAAATGCATTTAATTTTAACTCAGTCAAATATACTGGATAAGTGACTTAATTCTTCTCACCTCCTTTCTCAGAAACTATATAGTTCTACATATACCATTGACAGAACTGCTACATAATGCTATACTTAATATCATGAGGTAAACAGTTGCACAGGACTACTCAAATAAAAGCAGTTAATTCATACTTGAATTTTCATGAATTATTCTAAACAATTTTTATGTTCACTTGACCTCAGGACCAAAGGTCTATGCTCCAAAGTATCCACACCTCATGCCCCCAAATAAACAAAAAGAGACATTTTTGTAGAAAYCCAGTTTGGAGGACAGAAAAAGAAAGCAAACAACCGTATCAAAAATTCCTACGTGGAACAGGAGATGCCATTAATTTCATTCATTTTGGGCTATCCTGGGTTCCACACAATCCCCAGGCATGGGTAGCTGTTGCTATATGCAGAGGTGTTCAGACGTCTTTGCACCACAAGCCTGAGACCAAAAGCAACAGGAGGCACATGGAAAAGACCTAATACTATAACCACACCTCGTACTTAGTCCGGAGGTTCAGCTGGACTAACCTGGAAGTAAGGCGGGATCACACAGACACAGGTAGCAAACAGATCCAGGAAAAGCAAGCGGAGAGGAGCTGGCAGTCCTGAMGGGGAGATGGGGTGGCACTGGCTGCAGCTGCCAGCTCTCTACTCTGCTTCAGTAAGATGGAAGGGGCCAAGCTTTTCGAGCRGTGTTCACTTTCAGGGCAGCAGTCTGCCCATAAATTAAGATGCTACTTAGACCATCAGTTTGCTCTTTGGCTATCTGAGCAAGTATAGTGTAGCTCAGTTTGCTGACAATGCATATCAGTTAACAACTCGAAAATASGCAGTGTATTATTGCCACTGCTGTATGAAATATTTCTAATTGTTTCTAAATCAAAAGACATTGTCTAGGTTTACAATAAAGCAAGTTTACAATAATACATGCTATTTGTTATTATTAAGTACCTCCAACCTACAATTACATTGAAGTCAACGTGCTATCACTTCTTTAATTTAGAGGAAACAAATTGCCAACATACTTGTCACAGAACTGCATTAATCTGAGTAATATTCAAGGGGCAATGTCACAATGTGACCAACTCTGAGCTACTCATTATGTCTGTTGGGCACACTCCAAATGTTTTGACAATTATACCAACATCTCCCAGAGTATGATGCCATAGCTAACCGCTTCTCTTGACACTGCTCAAGGTTTGTATGACTTACCACAGCAGCAGTGCTGCTGGAATGTTTTACACCTACTGCTCTTTAAGAAGCGATATTTTCATCTCCATTGTTTAAAGATCAGAAGACCAAAAAAGACCTTTACGTTCATCTGGTCAGCAGAATGCAGGTAGGGAATTTCACCCAGTAGAACGGTCCTACCAAAGGCTTCCTCCTTAGCGGTTAATGTCAAGGAAATCATTAATAACAAAATTGGACAGTTAAAATGTTATAACAAATAACAAAATTAGCATTACGAAAAACAACCCGTTCTTCCCATTTCCAGGTCTTTCAACAAATCGCTGACTGTCAGATGCTGTGTTGACCATTCTGTCCTCCAAGTAGGAAGCTTAGCACAGTTATCAGGTTAAAGCCTTGTGTTAGTTCACAGGTACACGGGTAGTATCTCAGACTCACATGCATTAATGGAGGAAACTAGTTTCCATAGTCAAGCAGAAGAGCAGAGCCAAACCATGCAGCTACTGCATGTAAATCTCATCATCTCCACACAGAAAAGCTTCATTGTTCTCATGGTTTAACCCCAGCCAGCGACTAATCCCCCACGCAGCCGCTTGTTCACTCCACCCGGGTGGGATGGGGAAGAGAACTGGAAGGGTAAAAGTGAGAAAACTCATGTGTTGAGATAAAGACAGTTTAATAGGTAAAGCAAAAGCCGCGTGCACAAGCAAAGCAAAACAAGGAATTCCTTCACTGCTTCCCATCGGCAGGCAGGTGTTCAGCCATCTCCAGGAAAGCWGGGCTCCATCACGCATAACGGTTACTTGGGAAGACAAACACTGTAACTCTGAACGTCCTCCCCTTCCTTCTTCTTCCCCCAGCCTTATATGCTGTGCATGACGTCATATGGTATGGRATATCCCTTTGCTCAGCTGGGGTCAGCTGTCCCAGCCGTGTCCCCTCCCAGCTTCTTGTGCACCCCCAGCCTACTCACTGGTGGGGTGGGGTGAGAAGCAGAAAAGGGCTTGACTCTGTGTAAGCACTGCTCAGCAGTAACGAAAACATCTCTATATTATCAGCACTGTTTTCAGCACAAATCCAAAATATAGCCCCATACTAGCTACTATGGAAAAAATTAACTCTACCCCAGCCAAAACCAGCACAGTCGTGTTTTCAGAACAGACCTCCACCAAATCCAGTATAGCGACCGCAGTTCGGCAAAAAGACACCAGGTTAGCTTTAACTGAGCTGCCGCAGGTGCTTGCAGAAGGACAGAGGTCAGCATGAGCTGCACGGCCCCCTCTGAGCTCTGCTTCCCACCGGCCCCCATGCGCCGCTCAGAAGTCCCTGGAAGTCCCTCTGCCAGGCAGCTCTGTGGCTGCCGCAACCACTGCAGAGCTTCACCCGCTGAAACTGAATCTGGTCTTCCCACAACGCTAGTAGTTCAAACAGAAAACACAGAAGAAAAGATTGCTCTGAATGAAAGATATTAAAAGATTTGAGGAGGTCTGGGGCAGCCAACACCAATCTTACTAAGGCTCCCTTCCAGTATCAAACAGCATTAAAATTTCAAAGAGGTTTTCTACAAATTCCTTAATTGAAATTCCACAGTTTCCTCCTATCCAGTGAGTCAAGTGAGCCTGAAATAATTCATCTTTGTCATCTGAGTCATCTTTGAAGTAAATATCAACAACCAAACTCCCTGGTAGAAATCAGCATGAGAGAGAAATGCATTCTACAGGCAGAGGAGATGAGTCCTCAGATTTAGACTAAAGAACCAGAGTAGTCAACACATGAAAGCTATTCAAAACACTAGTTGTACATACCCAGCCACCATGTTGAGACTTGCAGAAAMGGCAGATAAGGAGGACAGTGCCAGGTAAGAAAAGAGGGTAGGCACAAATAAATTCTGTATGTACACAGCCAAGGTGAACAAGAATCTTGAAACTCCAGAGGTTTGCGCTAGATCCTGAAATGAGTGCCTTGAAAAGAAAGACCACCACAAATGGCTATCAATTGCTATTGGATATCAGACTTCATTGCCACATAGCTGTCACTATGCACTAGGCTAGCACTGAGGGGTTATTTTGCCTCTCAGTCAATTCACAGAATTTCACTTCAATGTTGAGATCCTATGGATGTGTGTGAGAAATGTTTTTTAAAAATAACTCTGAGCTGATTTCAATTACACTTTTTCACATCCAGAAAATATAATACGGAGGAAAGAAAGATTGCTAATGAGAGAGGGACTGACTTTGTCTTTGTTGGCTTACAAACTTGGGAACTTCCGACTTGCAATAGCATTTAAAAACATTAATTAATTTTAACACAGTCAGTAAGAAGATTAATATGCCCATATGCTTGTATCAGAAATAGTGTGGCCAGCAGGCAGAGGGAGGTGATCGTGCCCCTGTACTCGGCACTGGTGAGGCYGCACCTCGAATACTGTGTTCAGTTTTGGGCCCCTCACTACAAGAAGGACATTGAGGTGCTGGAGYGTGTCCAGAGAAGGGCGATGAAGCTGGTGAAGGGTCTGGAGCACAGGTCTTATGAGGAGCGKCTGAGGGAGCTGGGGTTGTTTAGCCTGGAGAAGAGGAGGCTGAGGGGAGACCTTATCGCTCTCTACAACTACCTGAAAGGAGGCTGTAGAGAGGCGGGTGTTGGTCTCTTCTCCCAAGTAACAAGTGATAGGACAAGAGGAAATGGCCTCAAGTTGCGCCAGGGGAGGTTTAGATTGGATATTAGGAAAAATTTCTTCACTGAAAGGGTTACCAAGCTCTGGAACAGGCTGCCCAAGGAAGTGGTAGAGTCACCATCCCTGGAGGTATTTAAAAGACCTGTAGATGTGGTGCTTAGGGACTTGGTTTAGTGGTGGAGTTGGCAGTGTTAGGTTTACASTTGAGCTCGATGATCTTAAAGGTCTTTTCCAACCTAAATGATTTCATGACTCTATGGTTTTGTTCACATAAAGAATGCAAACACATTAATAAAATGCTGAAGAAGAGTCACTAAAAAATTGATTCATAATCCAGATCAATATGTCAAAAAAAAAATTTCTAATGGCTTCCAAATTTTTTGCGAAACTAGTGCAGAGACACTGGAAATATCTCTTTGCATTTGGAAATGATTCATTCATGAACATGATCATTTTACATGACCTAATGTTTTAAAAAATTCCTGCATTGAATAGAGAAGATCTATTACACAGAAGTTTTGAAATGACAGAGTAGGAAAGCACGCATAACACTGCAAYAAAAATATGCTATCATCTAAAGACTTTAAGGTCTTCTTCATGGCTGCTTGGATTTTCACAGCAGTAATGAATCATACCCATTCTCCAAAACCAAAAACAGAAGATACTCCCTTCGTTGTTAGGAGCTTGGGCAGGTCTGTTTTAATCATACCACCTAGTCCATGACACACAGTAGAACAAATCTGACCTTCTCCAGTGGAGAAATGTTCATCATGACCAGCCAGGGTGCAAGTTCAGTAATACTTTAGATGAAAWATACAATTCCCTAATGGAAGAATTTCAAATATGAAGGGGATGGGCATTAAAACAGAGCATAGAATTTCCATGGTTTCTTACTCCTTCAGATAAGCACCTTCTCTTTCAAGCAATGATGATTCAAGTAATTTAACAGTTAACATAAAAGTAATKTTCTATACATCACCTTGAATCAAAGATGGCAAAATGTAATGGTTTCTCTATTCTCTGATATGGTTAGCTATGGGAACTGTAGTGCCTTTAGTAAATGTGATTATAGCAAAACAGAGGATGATAATAGCACAGATATTGTTACCACAAAGCCACACAGCAGTTTTAACTTGATTGTTTCCATTTTCTGGAAACATAAGTCAATTAAATGGATGTTACTGGAGTCAGGGAATATTAATACTTGTCATGTTAGAAAAATAGCACTGTATAGGTAGAACCAATATGATGTGGCTGCACCTGGCAACTAAATGCCATCTCATGACAGCTCATATYGTTTTATGCTCATCTTGTTTATTTTGGGTGTTTCCTAATTTGATCCAAATTTGGATTTCTCTCCCCTTCTTAATTTAAAGTGCTGGCTCACTACAGACTTYTGGAAGCCATGAACTTTCAATGACTTTAAAGTCATCAACATATTTCTTAATCCTTTTATCATGATGAGAGAAGCCTTCTATCAAGACATATCAATGAGAGAAGTAATTATTCAAAATGTTACTTGCAGCTTYGTAAGTCTGAGAGTTACCAGAGATTTTGCTCTGGAAACACCTCAGCAGGTCAAAAAACTGCATCATTATCTCCCTTACCAGAAAGAATAAATATCACTTCAAAAGGGCAGTGTTAAATGTTGGTAAGATACCTTCAGACCTTTTTGGGATAGCTTCCTCGGGACAGGCAAAGCACCAGATCACATGATTTGCAGTGTTCATTCTAGGAATAACAGGGGCATATCTCAAACTCTGCCACTTAGGAGATAAAAGGGAAGAGAAAACCCAGTCCCACTCTGGAGATTAAGACACCGTGGGATTTGATACAGTATGTCTTTACTAAGACATTCACAATTCTGCAACAGAAAGGAATGTTGTTATTAACAGAGGATATTTGGAAAAGCAGAAGGTTGCATGTTTGTTTGTTTTCAGGGCAAGATTACTCATTCCCCAGTGCAGCTTCTACCTTGCTCAGTTTAGTGCAATAAAATTATAGACTGGTTATCAGCAGATTTCTCTCATACAGGCACTGAATCTTAAATAGACAAAACCAGATGCCTAAGACGACAAGGCAGAAATGCCACAGACTATAAAAGACACTGTAAAAGTGAAAACCTTCCCTCGGACTCACAAAGCATGTACGCTGAGGCTACTCAAATTTTACGAAGATCTGACAGGGAATTCTTCTGAGGTCAGCAATGTGCCACCTCCAGTTCGATCAGATTATCTAAATTTTATTTGCCCCATGTGAATGCAGATGGTGGCAGTGCACTACCACTGTTCACTAAAGTCTGGAGAACAGTGAGAAAAGTTGAATTTCCTGCTGATACGCAGGGGCACTTGCCAAGATCCAGGTAAAATTTATATAACAGGCACATCTCAGTGCACCATTTTAACATTCTGGGTTCAGTTGTAAAATGGAAGAAGAAAATAATAATCAATGGCTGCTTCAGTGAGAAACTGACAAAATGGAACAAGTTGTCATTATCGCSTACATATGGCACCTATGATACCACTTGAGAGAGGAGAATCCAGCAATTATACATGCAGCAGGAAGAAATCCTGGGGCGCTTTAGCACCAAGACAAACCAGTCATCTTGACTAACACATGTAGATTTTTGCAGATTGATCTATCATTTAAATTACTCTAGAATTGTTAACAAATTAGTCTTTCCAACAATGTCRTTATCATCTTTGCCTTTGCTAAATAAACACTACATTCATGCCTAACAAGGGAATTTCCATTTTAGCTCTTAGAGGAGATTTAATGTACTCACATTATTAATGATTTATAACACTTTTCCTCAGATTTCACTCATTCTGCTGATGATGATTCTTTTTTAAATTAGTTCTTCTGTGACAGATGTCTATGTATGACTTTAAAGAGACATTCATGCAGGGGACTGTCATCAGCATATTGGGGAAATATTTTAAATATTTAAGAGATTATTATTAATGCAACAAAGAAGATCAGAGTAATGAATGAAGAAGCACAGCATTGTAAGTGAAGTCTATTTTTTTATTATTAGAAAGAAATTCCAGTCCAAGCATTCCTGATATTTTCAGATGTTCTAGACCCAGTTTTATAGGAGTTATTACATACCCTCACRCTTATAAAAGACTGGAATTCTTACACAGTTCTGGTTTGGGTATCTTTAGACTACGGCTCTCCTGAAGAAATGGGAAATGGAAAGAGAAAACAAACTCCCAGTTGTTTGCATAGCACAGTAGGACTTTGGAAACTTAGTTTAAGAAYCTGCTCTACTCATCTGTTATGTGGACATGAGCAAGTTAGGTAGCTTCCGTGTGCCAAATTTGTCCATTATTCTGATGAGTTTAAAAGTTACGAACATGGAGGCTATGTAAACAATACCAGCAGGAAGATAAGTACTGGGCAAGTACTGTCCAAGGAAGGTATCAGCACCAAATCAAAACCAGAATCCCCATGCAAGAGCTTTTAAAAAAAATCCACCAAAAAAAMCTATATACCACTCCTTTTTAAGATCTTCTGAAACCAAATACTGTAGAAAATTTAGGATGCAAAAAAACTGTTTTAACCAGTAGTAACTTTAGCCTAGAAAAATAAGTAACATTGTGCATTTAATTACTTCAAGTTAAGAGGTGTGCATCTGCAACCTTTTTTCTTTCTTGAACTTTTTTCTTGCTGTGTCTGAAAGAAAATGAAATTTAGCATAATCACATATAGAATTACTGGAGAAAGATACTGATGTTTGAGCCTCCCAAAGAAAGCATTCCATCTGACTGTATTGCCAGAATGGAGTTAATACTCACCTACRCATCTGTAAGAAGCGCTCTACAGCACTGCTGATGATTTCATTCTCCTTCCTGTCTGGCTGGATTTTTAATTAAACAAAAACTTTCAAGGAACTTATTATCAGAGTCTATTCTTCYGGTTCTCTGAAATGATTGATTAGCATCACTCCACTTACTTTGTAACAGTACTAGCAATCAATGAAAGCAATTACACTCATAATAGAGTACACAGAGAAACACAAGATTTGATGACCCTTTAAAACTTCAATTATCCTTGTAGCTAAATAATATTGCTAAAACACTCCATCTATATTAATGATTTATACTGCTGACCAGTCCTACTGTGCTTAACCACTTGCTGCGCTAATTAGACAGGCCACCTGGAGTTTCTGTTTTTTCTCTCATTTTGGATTACAGAACTTTGCCTTCACTTAACAGGTTTTTGGTGGGTAACGACAGGTAGTAATGCGCTCGTAGCTTCGGTTTTATCAGAACATTGTTTTCATTACTGGCCATAAAGAATACCATGAAGACAATATTGATACTCAAATTGCACAAGACATAAACAACATTTCTGGAGAAGAAACACATGCCATCTTCATTTAAATGTAAACAAGCGGTTACACAGAAAGCAGCATCGAGATCATCTGAAAGATCTACGTYTTAGAGAATACCTTTGTGGTGGTTTTTACCACATGGATCTCTAAAGTTTAAGCAATGTATTTGTTGCTTTCCATACTTCATGAACCTGTGGCAGGACCGTAGCAGAGGTGCTTAACTTCCTGCAGACAATAGATCCGCGTCTGAAACAACCAAAACTCCAGCTTCATTTGTTGGAAGAACACACCCTCCTTCTCGCCAGCTCCTTCCTTCCCCTTGTCTGATAGGCCCAGAGGAGCTCTCAGATCGCTGAACAGATGAACCAGAATGGGTTTTAACTGGCAGCCTAAATTGGAGATCGCCATCTGAGATTATCAGGACTCTTTATAAATACTTGAATGCCACTTCTTCGTATTGTAAGCGTCAAAGGAGGAATCAGCAGTTTCAAGATGCGGGGCGCGCACAAAGTTAATGTAGTGTTTAATTACTTCCAGCCTATATAACAATGCTTGTTAATCAAATCAGAATTTCAAACTGTGTATACATTTGCATATTCCTTCACGACCACAAAAAAGCAAAATAATAGATTGTTTAAAGGCGCATTGTTGCGTAAAGAGTGATGATACAGTGTTTGTGATGAGCAAACTGAGCATTATTTATAGCACTGAATTTATTAATTACTGGTAACATCCACGCCCATCTTTGTATCAGCAGAATTTCACTAAATACTAATTACCTTACAGAATTATTTGTCAACTTTTGTCAAGTTTTAAATTGGTAAGTGTTTCTCAAAGTGCAGTTTGTACTGCCATGGTGACTTCAGCTACTTGACACAACGTTTGTCTTGCTCCAAAAGAACCTTAAAAAAACCACATAAATGCTAAAAATCCAAGCGAGAAGCATTAGAAGTTTCAAACTGCCATTATGAAGGAGAAACTGAACAGAACAACTTCTACGTCTGCTAAAATCACTGATTACAAGGAGGARACAGTGGCATAGCAAAGCTGCTCTCAGGAAGTCACAGTTACTGACAGTAAAGCCAAGGAGGCTGGAATGCATACGCAGCATGTCTGAAAACACAGCATGGGCTCCAAACACAGGTTCACAGCCAAGAACAGAAGGGACTAGTGAAACAACTACGTTGACACAGTGTAGTGACAGCATCGTTTTTTTCCCGTGAGAGCTTTCAATTTTTATAAAAAGCAGCTGCTGAAGTCTGTTGCAAAATGTAGTTAGAATTGCTAAGATTCATAGATGACTTTTCCCTAACAATAAGATTTTCTTATATGTTGCATGTAACATAGAACAACCACTCCTTGTGAAAAAGGACATCAGTGAGCAAAATAGTGCAATAATTCCACAAATCCATCTATGTGAAACAAATAAGCCTGAAGAGATCGAAATAGGAAATTAACCAGCATTTAGCAGCTGAGGTTACCAGAAACCTTGCATTAGCCAACCTATACCTGTGGTAAAAGCCAGAAATGCGTCCAAGCACATTTTGCTACTTCACGTACGAACCAGGAGTAATTTTGAGCTAAGTGCAGAACATGAATTATTATTACGAGTTAACGCAACCATGATAATTAGAGCACTTGAAACAGAATGGTGATTGGCACTACCAGAGCATAAAGGGGTGCTAGTAACAAACATGGTAAGTGATTATCTCTGGTGGGAGGGAGAGACACAAGTAATTACTACCTGCAGATCACTGAGGCATTGGTTGAGATATATTGTGAGGGAAATGGCAATGTATTATGAAACCAGTGTCTTTATTAATTCTGTAATTTCAGTGCCCACGGTTACTCTCCAGTCTGGCTGGAGCCAGGTTCTCCGCTCCCAAGCGTGCCTGTGGAAAATACTGCCTGCGCAAGGTCCTCTCGGGGAGCAGGACCGCACAGCTGGTTTTAAGAGGAACGTTTCTTCAGTCCATTATCAGTCATGTGCAAATTCATTAGAGTCATTACAATCTTTTGTGGTCTGCTTTTATTTGCTTTTCATAAAACAACTCTAAGGCAATCAAACCGATGACCACATCGTTAAAGTACAGCCTGGGTCCTTCAGGAATTACTTAAAAATAAGTGAAAAAGCCATAATGTAGCATGTCTTTTGGCTGTTGTCTCTGTCAATCACCTAGCAACAGAGTGACAGAGTGCTCCATTAAATATACATGTTAAAACTCTTGGAGTACAGAGAATAGTAAATATGTTTACAGCCAGACTCTGTTTTCATGATGGTTGATTTTATATGCAAAGAACAGGCTCTGCACCTACCACTCAGCAGTGTTTCAAAACCCAGGACCTCACTGCTGCTTTCATTTTTGGCCTCTTCTGAGGGGGAATGCTTTGGTAAGAGCAAACTGCGTGGGAGTACTGCTCTCCCCAGCTCGGTATGGGTTAATGTCTCCATTTTGGTCTACTTAACAAACAGTATTTTATCAGCCCAAAAAAMCAATGTTTTAGGTAATTTTCCCCCTTGCTACAAAATCTCAGTAACCACGAAACTTAAAGACTTCTGACATCAAGAAGGCACTTACAAAAAATTACTTTCTAACTGGCTGTAGCAACACACTTACTGGCGGAGCTTTGCAAACAGCTCTAAAGAGTTGAAACACACTAATATATATTTTATTACAATCTTCCGAGTCCAAAGCTATTTGATGGCTCTGTTTTATGAGAGCTATTAAGTATCAGATACATTACTGTCTCTGGTGTCTAAGCCACTGGGGAAAAAAAAAAAAAAAAGTTAATTTTTCTTAGGTTTCCTTGACCTTCATTACAAAGTTTCCCCAAATACCTGTGTGCTGCAGACTCTCAAAGCCTAGCGTAGTAAGACTGGCTACTATGCTTACAGGARCTGCCATAAATAACCATGAAATTTCCTTCACTAATCACAATCCTGATGGGAAATAGCAAGAGGCCATCATATGATCTCACACCATCAAGCAGGCACTTGTTTAACAGAGCGCTTGACCTCTGAAGAGCGGTTTCACCAGTCCTTTTGGAATAGCGAAAAATTAAATAAAAGCATGTCATTCTGACTCTGAACTGATATTTCCTTTCAAAATAAGGTATTTTGATAATAAACAACATTGGCCTCAGATTTTAGGCTGACCATGAAAACTACTGAAATTGCAGACTCACTAAGTGGCCTGGAATTAATCACCAAGCTTGAAGTTGCAAAAGGCATGCAAATAAACACATCTCTCTTGAAAACAAAACCAAACCCCCAAAAACCCCTCTAACTTTGAATGACTGGACGTGATCAGACGTTTGATTTTACTTCAGCTGTGAATAAGATCATCTATCAGAAGAATTTCCTAAAGCCAAACTGGAGCTTAGTCAGTGTTGACCACTACCAGCCTCACAGATAGATGACTTCTGGGCATTTGCTTAACCCAACTGAATCAGTGATGTGGGTCACAGACCACACAAGGAACATATTTCCTCACCTAAAATTTTTCTTTCTGTCCTCAGAAAATGAAAAATAACAGATAGGTGGRGTTTTTTTCCCCTTCTTCTTTTCTACATTTATAGTTTTCCCTGCTGTGCTTGGTCATATATGTGAAAAACAGCACTGAAGAACCAAATAATCAAAAATTCATTTAAAACACGTTCTGAGAGAGGAAGGTTATATTTTCCCTGATACAGTCCTCAGGTGGCCTCATTTTATCTTTATGAAAAAAGAAACACCTAAAAAACCACGTTTTACATTCAGTCAGAAACTCTGCTACCTTTTATCATCCTTTTCTAACAGGATTACGATGCTTTCAGCACTATAGTTATTCTGAGCTCTGATAAGCAGATACCCAGAACTGCATTACCCATTGTTCATAAAAATCAGGCTGAGCTTCACACAGCAGAAGGCTGAACTGTGCAGAGCACAGACCAGTTTTGACCAGAAAAGAAACAGACACAGGGGAGCCGAAAACAGGAGAGTCAGGCAGCTTCATGAAAAGGTCAGGCAGCTTCATGGGTCTCATGTGCTTCATCTCAGCGGAGAGACTAGTACAAGTGAAATACACAAAAAAGCGATATAAGAGAAAAATACTTGTATAGTGCTTTGAGATTTAACCTAGGCATGTTGATTGATGCAAGCAGAAATTCAATTTCTATTTTCTATGAGAACCTGCTGTCCGAATAACACTGGAAGCACTTACCAGATTGTAGACTCTTAGACTCCAGTATGAAATGAATGCATTCTTTTCTTTTTTTTTTCCCCTAATTCTGCAGGAACAGGAAATTATTTGGGTAAAGTTAGAGGATGCAATCAAACCTCGGCAATTCAATGTGATTGTTTTAGAGTTTATAGTAAAATATGCTTTTTTGAGCAGGCTGAGGATAGAAACACAAACTTGGACAGAAACACAAACTTATATCTACTCATTCCTTTTTTTACTTAGTTCACAGAAGTCCTGGAATCCCAACTGCAAGAATTTTCTGGCAGCTTCAATTCTGTCGTGACTCAAGGTTGAGTGAGATCCAGATGAAATCTATAAGCCACAATAGATTGCTCTTTCCCATTCCAAATCCAAGACTTCACAAACGACTGACATTGCTACGCTAACCCATGCCTGTGCTCCTTCTGACATGCCTTCACAAGAGAACTGGCAAAATAGGAGAGGGCATAGGCAGGGAAGGGGAAAGAGGAAGTATTGATTAAAAAAGATGACGAAATCAGTACACTGACACTAAAACTTTTAAAAAATGTTTTAAGATTGTATGAGATTATATGCTTCTATCATTAGAAATTCAAAAAAGTTTAACCTTATCCTAAATGAGATATTTCTTTAAAATCGGGTATTCTCAACTGTTCTTTCAGCTTATGTGATGCCCATTTTTAATTAAAATYGTATTAATTCTAGTGAAAAAAGGCACTTCATATCATCAAGGGGTATGTACTATAGGGAAACATAAGAGGAATAATGTTCTAAAATGGTTCTTAGCAAGATGCATACCCCTTACACCATARTTTGGATACTTTACATACTATCGTACCTTGCTCGATTCTATCTTTGAGACACTGACTTTAGAACGTGTTATTTAATTTAGCAGACTATGTGAACATTGATAGTACTCGGTGAGAGACACAAAGAGATCCACCTCTTACAGAGCTCAGTCTATCCACTGATCTAAAATCCTATCATGCCAGTTCAGTGCACTGATTTTTAGACAGATGAAATATTTGAATTATATCATGAGGGTAATCTAGAAGTCATATATATGCAATCACATTCATAGTCTACTGTATTGTTCCTAACTGACTTCAGATCTGCTGATGTCCGATGCTGTCTAGGTCAGTCTGCTGGAGATACAGCCGATGGCCTAAAGGATGGAATTTCTTACTGCAGATGAATCATTGTGGAGAACTCATTCTCACATGAGTAGAAAGATATCAGCACCAACTGAATTAGAGGAAAAAAACATTGCAGGAATCAGAAGATATTAGTATTTCCTTTCTCCCTTCACCCTTTCAAAGATTATGATCAGAAAGAAAACACTGCAATGAGACTTATGCCTTCTTTGCACAGATCTTCGTTTACTCTCGGAGGAGGCAATGTTATGTAAAGACAGTCATCACCTTCCGAATGTTGCTCTGCCCCTAAGGCTTGTGGAGGGTAACAGAAGATATAATTTCAGTGACGCTGACCTCTGTCAGGTTATATTGCAATATATTAAAGAGCCTTATTTAAAAAAAAAAAAACATTAAGCCATTTAAAAATGTTTATTTATCCAGCTTAGAATACTTTATTTGTTTTACCACTGAATTCTTCCATTTTACAAAGCACTTCAATTTATCAAGGTGACTTTTCAGTGATGAAGGACAGTTGTTTTTACAAGCWGCGCAGCCCAAAAGACTAGAATACAAATAACCCTTAGGAGTGTGGTGCTTGTAGGGAGGTGGGAGTAAGCCTTACAGGAGACAGCATGTAAGTTTCTCTGTCTGAAGTTGCTCAAGTTTACCTCTCTCTCATGCCTCTGCTCCTCCCCCATTTTACTCATTTTAATATTCTCTGATTATGAATGCACTTGTCAACATTTAAAGAGCTGTTATCTGTAATTATTGAACTCCTCTGAAATAAACTAATTAAGAACAATGCCAGTGACTAGAAAGCATAAAATTCAGCTTMTCTGAAGCCAATACTAACAGGCAGAAAGTTTATATAACTTTCCCTATCTGTTATTACTACCCTCCTGCTTTAATTAGAGGATTGACCCACAAATGACTGAAGAGGACATACGTCAGTGGAACTGCAATTTACTTTCTGGAGGATGGACATAATTGCAAGCCAGAGGAAGACTGTAGTGAATGTAAGAAGAAAAAAGAGAAATAAAATAATACTGGGCCATGATTAAAAATCACACCAATTTACATGACCAGGTTTAGCACTGACTCAATTATTCCAGAAAGACAAACAACGGAATTCTTACCTCCAACTGGTACAAAGTCTGATGTCCAGACTTTACACTGATGTCCAGACCGCACCATATTTACATGTATACAGAATTAATCAAAATACTATAAAGCACACACTGCAATAAACAGCAGACAATCTTGTTCTCCTCTACATTAAATAGAGTATATGCACCATTAAGAATTTCACTGCTAAGATGCTTGTAAAAGCTTCCTTATTTGCTAGAGAATTTAGCAATATCACTAAAGAGCTATCATCTGAGATGTTTGGCAAACAAGTGAGACTTTGCAATCCAAGGTAATGGTGCTTATCCCTAGCCAAGAAAAAGCATCCAAAGCAGCGGCTACCCTGAAATAAAGAATGTGGTGTGTTGCTGTTGCATGTCTCTCGGTCCTGTGTGGAAATGGATGCAACATCATACTGGTACTGTTGCTGCTGGATGATAAGAAAGGTCCCCAAAAATGCTCCAGATGAAAGAGATATGGACAGGTTTGAAACATGAGCCCCCAAAACAGAATTACATCGTTCTAGATGAAAGCAGCTGAGAATCATTCAGACTGAAACAACCACCTACTGAACTGGCTAACATACCTTTGCATGGATTCTCTTAAAGATACTTGATTTTATTACTTGTTTCTGAGAATACTACTCTTGAAAGCTTGCAACCATGAACAAAGGTTTTCACATACTAGGAAGAAAACAAAAACCAAAACCTCCAAATCACTTCAGGTATACATTCAACATAGCAAAGTGCACTTACCTTCAACAGTAACAGGTTAAGTTACTAGTTAGCATGAGCTAACTAGAACATTCTGAAGGTAAATACATTGGGATAGAGATTAAACCAACATGCCAAAATCATTAATAACAGCTATTCAGGCCACAAACCAGATGAAAGAATTGAACACCTGAATTGTGCTCCTAGAAAAGAGTCTACCAAAATACTGAGAGGTGTGCTCAATTACCCTTGGTAAGGAGAGCAAAAGGAAGAGCCTTTTGCAGTGAAGTAGGAAGGACTTTCTGTTTCACCCAAGATCAACACCTATGAGCAAGTCATGGTGCAGGAAAAAGCTGAAGTCAGGCTAAAGTCTAAGATGTATATGTCAAACACCAGGGTAACTTCGGGGTGTTTCTTCTGTGTTTTTAATTAAGACCAGTATTGGGGATACAACTGAAGCATGTGGATTTTGTGTCCAACTCAAACTACGCAGGATAGAAATCACCACAAGAATACCTATAATTGATATGGTTCTTGGGTTATTCTTTCATCCTCACCCAACACTTTTAGTAAGTTGATGTCCTTTGGTAGACTGAACTCCAACCTGTTAAATCGCAACAGATTTCAACAGTACCAACTTCCCTTGCCTGAATATTTTTGCTTCCCACTTCCAAAGAGGAGGGAAAAAAAGCTTATTAGCAGTCTGTTCCCTCCTTGTAGAGCAGTGCTTGAAGGCTTCAGATGATCTATGGGCCTGAGAAAAAAAAAATCACCTGTGAATTTTCAAGGTCATGTGACCTACAGGAAATAACACATTCTTGAATGAATGTATTGATAACTGCTTTCCTAGACTCAAAGTTAGTTCCTCACATTTCCTTTTTCTTAATACACATATTTTTATGGCATTATAGACAAGAAAGATATATGTAGAAAACTATTTTTTTTTTTGGTGTAGCATGTGCATGCATAAACATATAAAGCTGCAAATCAATCTTTCTCATACAATTTCTTAAGAGAAAGTAATAGAAGACACCTTTATGTATTTGTGACAAAGCTGCTTGGTAAATAGAAGCTGGGCAGTACAGGCAATGATTAGGTCCTACTTATATACAGAAATGATTGCTGTGATAAAGGTAAATGTTAAGTGCTTAAAGGACATTTCTTCAATCATTTCTATCGGCTGGCCTCTCTGAGGTGGTGAACATCACACTTACTCTGCTTCCCATCTATTCATGATGTAATTTATGTGAGATACTTGTTGACATACTTCAGATTCATATTTCTCTGTCTAAATCAAAGCATGGCTTCACAGCTGTGAAATAAATTTGTGGAGAATTCGACTCAGTATTACAACATGTAGAACTTATCCTTAAACTGCCAAACTCATCTGCAGCCCCCAAAGGCTCTTTAATGGCTACGGTCTACTCATACAATCAGGGCAGTGATGTACCTCCCAGTTTTGGGACCAAAAAAAAAAAATTCCATCCTCTAAGATAAAGCAAAATGATTTTGTTATTCTGACAAAGGAGACAAGCCTGATGGCCTGAATTCTTCAAAAGGTATCAACATAGAACAAGTCTGAATGAGGAAAAAAGATACTGAGCACACAAAATGTTGGTCACACTGGTGAAATCAAATTTCCAGGTGTTCACGTGACAATCAGTGATTAAGAGCACACTTTCTACAGGAAAACATACAGCCACAGCTGCTATCTCAGTTCTGGCCATAGGTACAAAACGAGAAATTAACTCTTATACCCTTCTCTGCTGCCATGATGCTGGCCCTTATGAGAATGAATCTACATGAAGAACAATTTGGCTACAGTGACAGCCTTTGGTGCAGTGTAATATCTCTCAGATAAAGAAGTTTCCCCTAAAAAAATTAATGCTTGCTACTTTCCATGTAATTTACAAGAGTAACTTATATAAAAATGACTGTCTAAATAAGGTAGGCAGAACTAAAGTTCAAGAGTTTTTTCCTGTACAGAAAAAAAACCATAATGACAAGATGTAAATAAATGGACTTCCACCTTCCAGTTGTTTTAATGGGACCATGAGAACTTAAGACAAAAAATAATGTAAATTTTAATAATAAACCAGCTAGATTAATAGAAATTAGACAGTCTGTCTAAGACAATATAAATGAAGACTGACAAAACACATAGAAGCAGATATCAAAGAGGTGTATTGGTTTAATTTTCTTCAGAATTAATATCGAAATATATGCATCTTTGTAAGAACTACATACATTTTATTTAGATAAAGGTGTGCAGTGAGAAAAGTATGATTCTCTACCACTGCTGAGAAACAAAAAAGGGACAATATTAACAGTTACGTTCATTTCATAATTTTCTGTCTACAGCAATTAAAACAGCTTGTATACTAGCACTATAATGAATCAGTACATTGATGTTAAGTAGCCTGCAAATGTTTCCATCATTGGTTCTGAACTAATTGAATTTTCTATCGTCTGAAGTTCTTCACTGCTGTGGTAGATGATCAAGCAATTCAGAGTTTGGCATAATCTTTCAGGATCATTTCCAATTTCTGGCTCAGCATGATGTTCCCCTTCATTTTTAGTTTACCAGAAAAGAATGCCTACAAAAAGCAGAGGAGGGGGGGGAAGAAAAGTATTCAACTGTTCACCCACAATCCAAAGAGTTGCTAGAGCCAAATAAGAAGCCAAAGATAAGTGTGGTTGTTTAGTGCTCAGGAGAAAGCCTTCAGTGCACAATGCCCATTGGTTATCGGTTATTAACAGAAAACCATCCAAGTTCAATTTTAATAGCATCCAGAACTACAGTTTTCTATCTAGAGTGCAGGCAAGGCCAAGTCTATCACTCAAGGGAAAAAAAATAAATACAAAGCAACTTCAGTGGCCTCCATTTCTTTCCTATGTATAGCACAGAGGACTTCTCCTGGTGTAAGACAAACTTCTTCACAGAAGCTGATGGCAAACTTCACCAGGGCACAAAAATAAAGCTCCCAGTCCTCCCCTCCCTATGCTATAGAAATCCATATATCCCTATATGAAATGAGAAAATGGAATGAAAAGGCCATTTAATGAAAATTAAAGGACTAATGAAAAGGTCCGTTACTCACTCAAATTCATAACAAATACAAATAGAAACTTGCACAATATACATACAAGCATATTCCAAAGACATGCACTGGCTTTATACGTAGCATATTACAACAAACAGGAACTAAACAAGATTTTGTTGCGTTTGCAGAATCATAGATCAACCAATATTTTCACTGAAATGCTGGTATATTATATTTTTATTGTCGCTGCTTCAAAGAGCTGTATATCCTGTTTCAATCTAGATTAGTATTTTTTTTAAATACTGATGGTTGTGCTTCGCTGTCGCTTTGTAATTTGAAAGCTCTTTGAAGGTTCTGAAACAATGTGCTTTTGCATAGTTTCATTAACTTGAAATACATTCAAATAAGGAATAGAGAGAACCAGCAGAAAAGAATTTGAATAGATGCTTTGAGCTTCTTTAGATGAGTAACTTCACAGAAACTCAAAGGAAATACTAATGCCTAAGAATAGATAATGTTCCTGAATTGCAATCACTGTTCTTTAGCATTCTGAAGATTAGACATCAACATCATGTTTGTTTATGCTTTATGCCTGCTATATACAGAGGGTCACAAAGGATTTTACTCATGTGGTATGTAGGACTTGTAACAAATATTTACTATCATCGTTAGTCTCCAATTTTAAAATCGAAGTCTCCAACAACTTCTGCTTGGGATCAAAGAAAAGGAACTGTTTGATATATCATGAGCTTAATTAAAGTTTTCATTTGCTCAAGCTTTAATCTGTAAGCTGACGTATTAAATTTGTGACAGTTTAATTTACTTTTACACAAGGCATTTTTATTAGTAAAATTAGCAGTTTTAAGCAGTTGATTACTCCAAGAAGCTAAAAGTGCAGACACAGATTACATACCTTTATTAAATCTTTCTTTCCCTTAAAAATCCACCTAGTTTGGGTGAATTTTGACAAGTTTCAATGGATCTCCATGAACGTATTGTTTGAGATTTCTCTTTGCTGCAGTAGCAGCAGTAAATCAGAATATTACAACAAATACAAACTTCCTGCAACATGACCAATCAAAACAGCCTGAATGATCAAACTGACAAACCCTAACCTTGCAAATCATATATTGTGAAGCGCCAGGAAACAAACAAGTAAGTTTGTACTGCCAGGCTTTATGTCATTTGAGGTATCTTTGTCTCAAGATGAAAAAGATGGCATAAATTCCTCATCATGTCTTCTGACTAATTCAGTATAAGGTAATGATGTGCTTAAACCTCATCTGACTCTGGTTTGCACTGTCAAAACATCTAGTGTTGCAGATTTTGGAATGCAAACAGTCATGAACCAGAGCTTGACTTAAAGCAAATAATATGTCCCCATGCAAGTGAGTATGTCTGTGACGCACAGGTTTTACCTTTTGGGGGTTGGTCTTTTGTTGTACCACATCCATGAAATCCTCGTCCGAGAGAGTGAAGGTGGTATCAGCAGAACTTCTTGCAGGTCCTTGATACACTGCTCCAGAGCCATTCTTTAAGTCAATTGCTGAGAAGAAGCAGCAAAGATAGTTTTATTTCAAAATAAAGATAAAATTTTCAGCCTAAAGAACACTACTCTCCTTATCTATTATTATTGAAGCATCCAGCCTAAACACAAATCTTGAGCTAACAGCCACTTAGAAAATGAAAGGATTTTAATTCTTCTTCTTTAATGAAAGAAAATAACTGAGATTAGAATAGAAAAAAAAAATTATCCCTGTACTAAGGCAGAGTGGGTTTACAGCAAGGACAGCCATTTAAAAATTCTTGCATAGATGGCAAAAACCATTTTTTAAACAACACTTAAGATTCACAAGATATTAATTAGTGCAACTACTGCAAAAATGTTAAAGTTAGAAATAAAGGTCTAATGTTTTAAAACAGCATCCTATATTCAGAGAAGGCAAATGTGGTGGTGGTTCAAACATGCTGCTGCATTTTCCCTGTTCTGCCCCACAGGTAATACAGCCTGTTCCGCTTCATGCAAAGAGTATTTAAAGCCTTGCCAAATATGTGTCTTTCTCTTCTGGAAAGCCAAAAATTCCTCAAAGTGTCTAGAGCTTCAGAGTGTTTTTTTCCCCACACCAAATGACCTGCCAAAATAATCTATAACAAGGCTAACACTATCAGGTATTGTGTCATTTGTTTAGAAAACTATTAGAAGAAAATTTTGACAGCATGTGCTCTGCCAAATCATTCTCAGATTTTGCAAATTCCCAGTCTTTCCCTTTACACCTTTTGCTCTTGGTTCCCCCCCTGCTTTTTAAGCACAAAACAAAATCATTATTCAAGTGGATGTTCCCATAAGGACATGACATCTCTAATCACAGAATCATGGCTGCTTAGCTAATACTAATACTGTCAGTTGGTTTCTCTTAGTTGACAAACTTTAAGACGCTGACTTAACTATGGAGACTTATTTCTGCATAAACTATCTCATGTGGGTTTTTTTTCCAAATAATTTTTCTGAAAGGGTAAGGCAAACTATACAGACTGGGAATAGCTTTTGTCTGTTTAAGTCTTTCATTTTCTGAAATCTGTTCTAAGTAGTATTTATCCAGTTATAACAAAACTAGAAGGGTATTAAGTATACAATGATGCTCATTGAGAAGTGACATACTGGATTATTATTATCCACTTGATTTTAAGGTAAATTATAATTTCAGGAACAGGTTTAATGGACACCACTAACTTGATGCAATAAGAGGAGAAGAAAGAAAACAAAATTACTGAGTGCCAGATGAACAATCTATACTTTCTACATTTGTGGGTAGGAGCTGTGTAATATTCTTTTGATCCACAAAAGCTACCATATAGTCTAAGTAAGCAAGCCTTTAAACATTGCTCCTGTAGGTTACGCAGGCACAGACTATTATTTTAAAAAAAAAAAAAAAAATCAACTATTGAATCATGAAATGCAAGTTTCACAGTGGATACCAGCTCCTCAATTAAGTTAATCAAGCTTAACTGTCAATGTGCTTTTAAAATATACCTCTACTCAAATGCTAGCAATGTTACAAACCATATCAATGTAGCCAAACTGAGCTCCCTTTGAGCCAAATAGTACTGGTCAGCAAGCCCTACGTATAAATTCACAAAACACACACATGGTATTCTAGGATGCTTACAGTTATTAATTATTTATTTTTAATTACTTCTGGACCTTAGAAATCAAAAAAGCCTAAGCTCCTTCTTGTGCTTCACTTTGCATGCATTAATTTTTTTGGCTGTCCCCACCCTTCCCAGACTGTTCCAGAAGGGAACCTAGATGTTGAAAGCCTGACATAACATCTCCCAAGACACAACAGTCCCTCTTCTCTTTCTCTACTAAGCACTGGCTGGAAAAGCAGTTTTGATGTATCTCATTGATAATACTCATCCATCAGTCTCAGCAGTGTAAAGTTTAGACAACAAAAAGTTAGAATTAAAAAAGTGTAGTGACTCAGGCAAGTTTTAACAACTCCTAGATTTTAATCTGAATATAGTACATACTTAACATTGTTACAAAACGTATGTTCTCCATCTCCATTTCCTATCCAAGTCTCAAAAGTGTCGCTTATCAATCCACGTCTATAATTAATTGTAARCTCTCAAAGCACAAATATGCCTGTAAACATTGCATAATCATGGTACCATGGGCAAAACTGTTATGTTTAATCACATCAAATCCTAACCCATCTCAAATTAAAACTTATTAGAAATTCTAAAAAAAATAGAGGACCAATCTAATAGTATGTTCTTTACCCAAAAGTATGAAAACATAATTTCCATTTCCTCTTTATTCTTTTTAAAGAGCATTAAGATTTTTCCTAAAGAAGAAAAAAAGAAAAAAAAGAATAGAGCAGCCACAAAAGAGAAGAGCTCTGTGACAACAAATACTGTCTTTTTCACAAAACATGAAGGACCTTCTACTGTTACTTGACCCACCCCTTTTTTAAGCTTTATCATAAATGAGTTATGACATCTCTAATGCAAGCAGTCAAAAAAAAAAAAAAAAAGCCACCCAAAACCCCAAAGGAACTAGCAGGAGGAAGTGAAATCCCGAAACTTCAGCCCTAGTGGGTGAATTCTGGTGAGTCACACTGGAGAAAGAGTGATCCAAAATACACCATATGTTGGTATTTTAAAGAGGGAAAGGAACTTGCCTTGTTATAGAGAATGGGAAACTACCCCAAAAATTTGCTCATTCATTTTTTTTTCAGGGGGAGGGAAAATAAAAAAAGAAGGATTAGAAATGTATATGATCATTTTTCTCACCTCTTGATGTACACCTAGCCTGGAGTATTCAGATGACAACTGAGACTACTTCAGCACTGGCACATGGACAAATGGATATAAACAAGCAATGAAAGAAATGAACCGAATACCAGAACAGATTCCAACCATCAGAGCAGAAAAATTCTAGCTTTCCAAAATGACCAGAGACGGTGCCTTCTTGTAAAATACAATTTTATGAGATAAAGCTATATAACACAGCTGCCTGCTGTAGGAGGAAACGGTATTGGTGCAAGCCTCCTATACATGTCTTCTACACGTATCTGCTGGATACACGTCTCTACGGTTATAGCTACCACCTCGTCACTGCAGCTTGCATGCTGCACTACAATTGCAGCAGCCACCTTGATAATGACGTGGTACTGGCGTAGCTATGTCAGTGCTTACGTGGCTGGTGACCTGGGCAGCTGCCAGGCAACTACCTCCCGCACTGCTCGTGCGGCTCCACTGCCAGCAGTAACAGATGAGTAGCCTAAAGATGCCTCCGGTGTTCTTTTTTCCTGAGAACATGTAGCCCTCCATGGCTGCTACAGATCCAGCTCTTCTCCTAGCCATTCACRTGGTTGATCCACTCCATACAAAAACAGAAGTTTGAAACACGGGTGTGGTACTCCTCAATACTGTGTGTAGCAACACAACTTAAAGCTGAAGTCCCTTTCAAAAATAAATGAGCTTCTTAAATATGTAAAATTTTAGTATTACACACCTGGCAGAAAAGCAGAATCAATTCAGTGGATGAAACAGTAGCTATCCTTCAAATTTTTGTTTTTACTTGTATACATAAGTGTTATATTACAGTAATTAAATATCTATGAATTATTATCATCCATAAGATGCTGTTGTCAGAGACATAACAAAAAGGCCAAAAAAATCACGTATATACAGGCTAAAACACTAGACATTGACATTCTATAGCTGGTAGCCAAATAGCCTAAAAATCTAAGATTTGGGGCACAGGTTTTGCTTTGTCTTTGAAGAGTGCCTTACCATTTCTAGGAGAGAAATATTATGGGGTCAGACTATTTTTTGTTTGGTTTGGTTTTTATTCTTCTTTACAGAGGGTGACGGAACAAAGTGTCACCCACTCTTCATTGCCTGAGTCATAGTGCATCATAAATTATTAAGCAGTTTTGACGTAATTTGTCAGATGTTCACAATCAACCGCACATAACCATTTCTCCCCAGTTCTCCTAATAAAGTTTTATTCTTCTGAGAACTGGAAAGGAACAGAAGTACCTCCTGCCTTCAGCAGTGCCTTCAGAAGCATGATGAAAAGCAACAGATGGGTAAACTCTTCCGAGTACTGTTCTAGAGAGCCATTAACTATCAGCTAACAAATCTCAATGGCRATGTCTTTTCTCTATGGAAAGAGAAGTTGAAATGAAGTAGCTTAACTCTAAAAAAAAGATAAATATTTTATAACCATTGAAAACAAAGGCAATTGTTGTACAGTAATAAATACGCCAGACAGAGCAAAGCATGCTTTAGGTAGTGAAGCCAACTGCAGAAGTCAAAGCTGGGGGGGGTCTCAATTAAGAATTTTGTTAAAAAAATAAGAAAAGATAGCTCCAGTACTGCTAAGCTTATTCCTTAGGGTTTGATATTGCCAAATTCTGTATTGCTTTATCTTCTTAAGAGGATTTTCAGCATCCTCTTAAGTTAGAACAGCTTGCTTCTATAAAGAAATACCACTAATTAAGACCAGTTGACAGTGGCTACAGTTCAACCTTGTTTAGACAGTGAATGAGCTGTCCAGAATGTCACATCCTGAGTGCAAGATCAATGGTTCTACACCTCCCCGTGGCTTCACACCATCCACAGAGAACTATGTAAAAGTAAAGGTCATTGCTAATTAAACAGACTAGTGTTACTAATATTAGTGCTACCATCAAGAAGTGTCTCTGTAACAAAGAAAGCTAAATTCAATTCACAAATCCCACTTCATTTAAAGTAATAAACAAAAATCTTGGCTTACTGCAGATAATAGAGATCAAAAGGTTACCATTCCAATTAAAACAAAACACTAAAAATAAATATAAATTTAAAAAAAMCCCCAACTTTTGGTTCCTGAAATTTGCAAAACACCAGAACAACTGCGTACATGAAAACAAATTTCACAGCGGTCCTCCYTCATTTCAAAGTGGTGCTTTCTCTCATTTGCTTCCCTCCCAGCCTCCTCCCAGATCTTAACAGGCTTAAGGACATTAGCAGAAGATGCTGGAGCTACAATCATTGAGTAAGACAGCAATGAGCTGCAGGGCCTAGATTGTTTTTAGTGCTGTCAATCGCTGCAGTTTTCACAACAGCACAGAGCTGTGCAAAAGTGACAAGTCAAAAAATTAAAGGACAAGCCAGCACAACTACGTAACAAATTTAATAAGGGAAAGAGGCATAGCAGGTAGCACAAGAGAACCACAAACATTGCCTGTATAGGCCTGGGAGGCCCTTAGAAAGATAGGCCTAAAAAGAAGATAAATAATGAAACAATTAGCAMCAACTCAAGGCTTAAAACAAAAAACTCCCCTAAAATAATCTACCTCCTCACATTTCAGTCGTTTCAGTGATAACACATCAAGAATTTTGACCATACATTGTAGGAGTGTGCAAAATTTACCCACAGGAACTGAATTCTAAATTAATTTTAATGTCATGTTTTCCTCTTTGCTTTATTGTAGCTATGTACATTATGGGATCTAGCTCTCAAAACAGCAATTTTACTTCAAGAAAAGAGAGGAAGATAATTTAAAATTGTTATCATTTAACTTAGCATAACATTTACAAAACTGATTTAAAATTATTGTACACAGAAGATCAACTAATAATCAGTGGGCCAAATTTAAATGTAAAGAAATGCAGTTCTACTGACAGAGTTGACTAACATTAAAATCTGAAGCAGGTTTGAAACGGGTTGAAATAGTGACACATAATCAAATTCAAGCTGTAGCAAAGGTAACATCTTACTATCAGCTTCCATTTTTAAAGTAAAAAAACTAATTTGTCAAAGGCTAAAATTTCTAATTATGTACCGAAGGTTCCATTCCATTAACAACAGAAAAAGTCAAGCATTCAAGTCAGTAAATGGCATTGTCAGTATTACACATTCTAAATTGGCTGTCATCGTTCATGTGCATTACAGAAGTCTTGGTGATGACCACATAAAGATCTGTCAGAAATCTTTCGGGTTATTGACAGTATCTTAACTGCAAGAAAGCTGTCTTCCTTTGAATGCAAAACCAGAAACTACTCTCTTTTTCCCCCATAATCCAAGAGGAAGCAGTTAATGACCTGCTRCGCCGCCTGGACACTCACAAGTCTATGGGGCCGGATAGGATCTAGCGGTCATCGCCCTCCCAGAAGAGGACCTAGCCATGGTTTCTACCCGACCGAAAGCCACGGCCAGGAGGAGTGTGGCGACCCAGCCGCAGCTCCCACACAGGCGCGCAGCTGCCCAGGTCTCCGGCTGCAGGGAGTGCCTGGGCCTGGGCCTGGCACTGGTGCCGGAGGGCAGCGGGGACAGCACCTGTGCGCGGTGTGACCAGGGGATGACCTGCTCATCCTGGGGGCAGAGCTGAAGGAGGGAGTGGAGAGGTTAAGGAGCATCAGGGAGTGTGAGAGGGAGATGGATTGGTGGAGCCACATGCTGCCATCCCTGAGGCAAAGGTGGAGGCTCCGCAAGAAGCAGAGGATCCCCTTTCCTCTTGCCAGCGGGCAGAATGAAGGGACCTAAGAGGCCCTGGAAAGGAATGGAAACGGGTCCCTGCTCGGGGCGCCAGGTGAATCCCCTCCCGGCCTCCCTCACCTTCCCGGTTGCCCTTACACAACAGATATGGGGCTCTGGAACTTGAGGGCCAGGAAAATGAGGATGTAGATGAAGGTCCATCCAGGAATAGTGTGGCCAGCAGGAGTAGGGAGGTGATCGTGCCCCTGTACTCGGCACTGGTGAGGCCGCACCTCCAATACTGTGTTCAGTTTTGGGCCCCTCACTACAAGAAGGACATTGAGGTGCTGGAGCGTGTCCAGATGCCTAGGTCGAGTCAGCCCCGCGCATTATGACTGCCTCTATTAAGAAAAAAAGGAGGGTAACTGTCATAGGCGATTCYCTTCTGAGGGGAACAGAGGGCTCAATCTGTCGAACGGACCCATCCCACAGGGAAGTCTGCTGCCTCCCTGGGGCCCGCRTTAGAGACATTACTAGGAGACTCCCTGGTCTGGTGTGGCCCTCTGACCATAACCCGCTGTGGGTTATGCAGGTTGGCAGCAATGAGGTTGCGGAGAGAAGTCCCAAAGCGATAAAAAGGGACTTCGGGCACTGGGCAGGTTGGTTGCAGGATCAGGAGCACAGGTAGTGTTCTCCTCAATCCCTTCGGTGGCAGGGAATAATATTGTAAGAAACAGAAAAATACACCTGATTAACACGTGGCTCAGAGGCTGGTGCCATCAGTGGAATTTTGGCTTTTTTGATCATGGGGAAGTTTACATGGCACCAGGCTTGCTGGCAACAGATGGAATTCAGCTGTCTCAAAGAGGGAAAAGGATTCTCACCCGTGAGGTGGCGGGGCTCATCGAGAGGGCTTTAAACTGGGTTTGAAGGGGGAAGGGGATAAAACCAGGCTCGCTAGAGATGAGCCTAGGGGTGGCATGACGATGTCGGGGGTGAGACCGATAGCCCAGCTCAAGTGCATCTACACCAATGCACGCAGCATGGGCGGCAAACAGGAGGAGTTGGAAGCCATTGTGCGGCAGGATACCTACGACTTAAGTGACCATCACAGAAACATGGTGGGATGACTCTCATGACTGGAGTGCTGCGATGGATGGCTATAAGCTCTTCAGAAGGGAGAGGTGAGGAAGGAGAGGCGGTGGGGTGGCTCTATATGTTAGGGAGTGTTTCAATTGTACAGAGCTCGATGACTGAGATGATCGGGTCGAGTGCTTATGGGTAAGGATGAGGGGGAAGGCCAACAAGGCAGATATCCTGCTGGGAGTCTGTTATAGACCACCCAACCAGGATGAAGAGGCAGACAAAGCATTCTACAAGCAGCTGGCAGAAGTCTCACGATCGCTAGCCCTTGTCCTTGTGGGGGACTTCAACTTACCAGACATCTACCAGAAATACAACACAGCAGAGAGGAAACAGTCGAGGAGGTTCCTGGTGTGTGTAGAAGACAGCTTCTGTCAGGCAGCTGGTAAGCGAGCCTACCAGGGGAGGTGCCTCGCTTGACCTGCTGTTTCCAACAGAGAAGGACTGGTGGGAGATGTGGTGGTCGGAGGCCATCTTGGGCTCAGCAACCATGAAATGATAGAATTCTCAATTCTTGCTCAAGTAAGGCTGGACGTTCTTCAAGGAGGAAGTTAAAGCCACAGGAGCGGGCTGTCCCCATGTGCCGCAAGAAGAGCTGGCGGGGAAGACGACCGGCCTGGCTGAACAGGGAGCTTTGGCTGGGACTCAGGGAAAAAAGGAGAGTCTACCACTGTTGGAAGAAGGGGCAGGCAACTCAAGAARTGTACAGGGATTTCGTTAGGTCATGCAGAGAGAAAATTAGAACRGCAAAAGCCCAGCTAGAACTCAATCTGGCCACTGTTGTAAGAGACAACAAAAAATGTTTTTACAAATATATTAACGACAAGAAGAGGGCCAAGGAGAATCTCCATCCTCTACTGGATGCTGGGGGGAACATTGCCATCAAGGATGAGGAAAAGGCGGAGGTACTTAATGCCTTCTTTGCCTCAGCTTTAGTAGTCAGACCAGTGATCCGCAGGATATTCAGCCCCCTAAGCTGGAAGACAGGGACGGAGAGCGGAATACGCCCCCCATAATCCAAGAGGAAGAAGTTAACAACCTGCTACGTCACCTGGACACTCACAAGTCTATGGGGCCGGATGGGATCCATCCAAGAGTACTGATGGAGCTGGCGAAGGAGCTTGCCAAGCCRCTCTCCATCATTTATCAGCGGTCCTGGTTAACAGGGGAGGTCCCGGATGACTGGAGGCTTGCCAATGTGATGCCCACCTCCAAGAAGGGCCGGAAGGAGGATCCGGGGAACTACAGGCCTGTCACACTGACCTTGGTACCGCAGAACATTATGGAGCGGTTCATCTTGAGGGCGCTCACGAGGCAGGTGCAGGACAACCAGGGGATTGGGCCCAGCCTGCATAGGTTCATGAAGGGCAGGTCTTGCTTGACCAACCTCATCTCCTTCTATGATCAGGTGACCCACCTAGTGGATGAGGGGAAGGCTGTGGATGTGGTCTACCTGGACTTTAGTAAGGCCTTTGACACTGTCTCCCATAGCATTCTCCTGGAGAAGCTGGCGGCTCATGGCTTGGACGGGTGTACTCTTYGCTGGGTAAAAAACTGGCTGGAYGTCCGAGCCCAGAGAGTTGTGYGAATGGAGTTAAATCCAGTTGGYGGCCGGTCACGAGCGGTGTGCCCCAGGGCTCAGTTTTGGGGCCCGTCTTGTTTAACATCTGTATCAATGACCTGGACAAGGGGATCGAGTGCTCCCTCAGTGAGTCTGCAAACGACACCAAGCTGGGTGGGAGTGTTGATCTGCTTGAGGGTAGGAAGGCTCTGCAGAGGGATCTGGACAGGCTGGATCGATGGGCCGAGACCAATTGCATCAGGTTCAACAAGACCAAGTGCCGGGTCCTGCACTTGGGTCACAACAATCCCAGGCAACGCTACAGGCTTGGGGAAGAGTGGCTGGAAAGCTGCCYGGCGGAAAAGGACCTGGGGGTGCTGGTCGACAGCCAGCTGAACATGAGCCGGCAGTGTGCCCGGGTGGACAAGAAGGCCAACGGCATCCTGGCCTGTATCAGGAATAGTGTGGCCAGCAGGAGTAGGGAGGTGATGGTGCCCCTGTACTCGGCACTGGTGAGGCCGTACCTCCAATACTGTGTTCAGTTTTGGGCCCCTCACTACAAGAAGGACATTGAGGTGCTGGAGCGTGTCCAGAGAAGGGCGATGAAGCTGATGAGAGGTCTGGAGCACAAGTCTTATGAGGAGCGTCTGAGGGAGCTGGGGTTGTTTAGTCTGGAGAAAAGGAGGCTGAGGGGAGACCTTATCGCTCTCTACAACTACCTGAAAGGAGGCTGTAGAGAGRCAGGTGTCAGTCTCTTCTGCCAAGCAACAAGCGATAGGACGAGAGGAAATGGCCTCAAGTTGCATCAGGGGAGGTTTAGATTGGATATTAGGAAAAATTTCTTCACCGAAAGGGTAGTCAAGCATTGGAACAGGCTGCCCAGGGAAGTGGTGGAGTCACCATCCCTGGAGGTGTTTTAAAGACATGTAGATGTGGCACTTCGGGGCATAGTTTAGTGGGCATGGTGGCGTTGGATTGACGGTTGGACTTGATGATCTTAGAGGTCTTTTCCAACCTTAATGATTCTATGATTCTATGAATAATAATGTATGCAAACAAGCAAAAAGGATTAAGCTGGTAATTGCTTACAAATCCTGAATGCTTGCCTCTGGAAGGTCTTTTTTTGCTTTGTGTTTGTTTGGGGTTTTTTTGATGACCAGAATAGTGTTTAAAAAAAAACCCCAAAATAAAAATTCCATCATACAGATATATATATACCTTGCCATTAGAATTAAATACACAGCAATAGTAGTATGCTATTAATTCACATAAGGACAAACTGTGAGAGTTGACACTACAGTTGTCACAACTGCTAACACTCTGCCAGTGAGTTTACATGACTATTTTAATATTTTAATACTACAATTTAATATTTAAATTATTAATCAAAAATTAATTTTAATTATTTTATTTTAATATTAACCAACTCCTGCTTTCTTTATCCTTTAACGGCTTGAATTTTTAAAGACACAAAGATATTCAGAAAACCATCAGAAAACCAGATGACACAAAAAGTTCTTTGAAAAAGTGATATACAAAGGGAGTACTTGTATACCAATATTCCTGATGAGAAAAGTAAGCAAGATTTTCTACAGACACCCTTCTTGTCACCTAGATATTTACATTCAGCTTTACATATTTACACCATAGAGACTACAGTAATTCATAAACACTAACCACTGTTTTGACACCTAAGCTTGAAGGAACTGACCACAATACACAAAAATTTGCAGCAACTTTTCCAAGATTTTGGAAATGTTTTGTTTAAGCTCCTAATAGAAGTCAGCAACAGGAAACGTTTAAAATATTAGATTACCCTCCCTCCATCCCACAGGGAGCTTTAAGTAGTTTCAAATTCGTATAAATGTACAGATATTGTTAATCACAAGAGAAGCAGAGGGAACAGGACAAAGAAAAGTTATGTCTATTTATCCCTTTTAGCTAGGGAAATAAGCATTGGAAGAAGGCACTACTTTCCTCACACTGCTTCAGAAGGAAACAGAAGAGGGACAAGCTTTGTCTGAAAAACAGAAACAGCTGACTCTTGATTTACTCAAAGCAGGAGTACTCCCTCTCTCTCTCTTGATACAATGGCAAAAACATCCACTTGTTTCCTCTCTAATAAAACTTGGTCTCATGAGGCAGGTAAGGCCACTGCTTAGGCCTAAATCTTTAAGTGTGCCTGTTCTGCGTTCAGCAGTTTGCAGCTTAAGGTCTTCCTGAGCGAGACATTTTATTTATGTCTTGAACATTCCTCATCAGATTTTTCTTCCATTGATTCGYCCCTCCATACTTTGAACATACATAATACTGAATTTAGGTGACAAACAAAGCAGCTCCAAAATTACCGATAATGATAAATCATCTTGAAGATAGTTTTCTGGTTGTTATTATAAACATGACCATCACTTATATTACATTTAGTTACACATGAAACAATAGACATGACTGATAAAGTGGATACCTGTGTTTGTACACTACAAGTGTTTTGGAGTTTAATCTACGTGCTTCTAATATATCTTCTAAAAATGTAAGCAAGAACACCAGAAAGACTTCATAAGCCTTCTGTCCAGGTTCTAAGCATGCCCATCATTTAAATTACTGAGTGTAAAAGTGGAAAATTGCAGACGGTAGGAATGATTAAGAGCACTAATGAGTTTTAAGACAGATCTTCTGAGTTGAATTATGCAGTATTTACCCCCTTCTCATTTTGATGTATAGGTAGTCAGCCTGCATAATCTACAGAGGTATATTCAATATATCGATTAACTGCTATCCAAGTGGAAATCACCCCTTAACCCTCAAAAATTGCTTAAAAGGCAATACAGGTAGAACATAACTATCTTAATCAATCTATGTATGATATTTTTTCCTGAAACTTAACTGCAGTCTTGCTACTGAGAATCTCTGCTGGTTAACATTAGGAAAAGAGAACGTGAAATTATAGGTTTCTAAATCGCTCTGTAAAAGGAAAAGCAGTTTCTTAAACACAATAATAATTTATTGAGAACAGACATTGAAAAGACTTAACAACAGTTTAAAGAAGTCACATTCTATGGGACAAAGTACGCAGACCTAATTTGAGCTACCAACATGTCAGTCTCCCCCCTCAGTCTGTCAAAGGGAAGCCCAACTCATCTGTATCTCCCCCAAAATTGTTCTGACTGGAACCAACCATTGAGACCAAACAAAATCAAGCAGCCTAAGTGACAGACTTGACCCCAAGACTTGCATTTCTCCACTAACTTCTCCAGAAGTTACAATCTGACTATGATTTATCCCTTTGGAAAACCTTTACATTCTACTAACAGACCATTTAGGACACCTCAGCAAAAAAATGTTAATAATTCCAAAGATGCAATATATCCAATTACTAAAATTAGACTGCTTTTTGCAAAAATACATGTCCCTAGAAACTGAGCACAAGAGAATTTAATAAGAGAAGTTTTTTGAGGAAATATTTTGCCCCCATCAGACCATATCACATACTTGTATAATCCACTTTACCAGGAAGCACTTCCCCTCTGACCCATTGCTATTACAAGCTTTAGCCTTTAAGCAGTCCCATGCTTATAGGGGATTTATACCCCATCATTATACCTTCATTAAACCTTGATCTCAGAAAATTTGAATGGAAACAAATTGGGCTATTTTTTCACTGAAGTGACAAGAACAATACAGTATAAATAAATACTTATTTGTTTTAGATTAGTTAGTGTGTACATCACCAGCAGACTAATTATTGTAACACAGAGCTCCTAGTAGGTTAATTTAGCCTGCTTTCCTAAGTGCAGTGGCGATCCATTCTGGAAAATGTAAATAGAAATGCACTGAAGTTCTGGAGAATGGTTTGCCTATGCCTACATCTAAATAGGCAAGTTACAGAAGTATGTTGCTAGAAAGGTTAGAAACTGCCATTATGGAACTTTATCTGACCTTCTTGTCACTTATGCAAAGTATGCATTCAGATTTTTAGGTCCCAGTGAATATTCATCTACTACCTTATACTTATTTTCAAGAGATCAGTTTAATTAGAATGAGTATAATTAATCTCACTTCATTAAAAAAATGCATCAGGGCATTATATAAAAGCTACAACTTACTCCACTGCATTGCTGTTTTTCCATCTTTAGTGATGTCCCATTGGAATACAGCATTTACTTTCTTTACCAATTCATTTCCAATCTCTTTGACACGACGACCAATTTCTTCAAACACAAGGTCACTCTGCAGCCCTGCAGTCTTAAAAAAAGAGAGTGAGTATGAAGAATGTAAAATTGAAACTCCAGTAATAAAGTACTAAATATGTCTATTAGTTCAAGCACTGTGTCCAGAAAAGTCTCTATTGCAGAATTATTAAATGCAATTGAGATTTCTTCCACCACAAATAATCACCTCTAGCAACTCTCAGCATTAAAGAGTACGTTCAAGCAGAAAATGCTTCATGGACTCTTCCTTGAGAATTATTTCAAATCTTGCTTTTGCAGTTTTTGTCATTTACCACAATTTAAGATATGTTTTATAATTAGGGCTCTAAGGGCTTCTAAATTGCCCTTTATTCCCTTTGGAGGATAACCGTTGCCACTTTTTCCATGGTGAATGGCACGTTAGTTTTTAGAACACAAAAATGTTTTTACCAGTACATTACTTTAATGTGACATGGAAGATGTCAAAACATACTGCACTATGAACACAGTCAGAACTCCAGTGTAGACACAATGTGTTTATCATTTAAGAGTGGGACTAGCTACATTTATGTTTTCAACTTCTCCAAACACGTATTATTTTGCAAGTCTTTCACTGTCTTTCTTTTACAAATATTTGTACTGGATAAAATGCTACACTTTAAGAAGCTGCTCCAGAGACATTTTTCATCTAACTGGAATTGGAGCAAAGAAGCTCTCATACCTTTAGTTGTTCTGCTGTACCTACCTGTACACCAGAATGCAATACTCCTCACGCTGCTATCTTGTCACCTCCTTGGTTAAGCCTAACATTTTCCATTATATAACAGAGTTCCTGATGACATCTATATTTGCCAATCTTCACTTACTCAGGCTAGTTTCCCCTGGTGGATGTCTACCTCTGTCAGTAAAATTCTGCCAAAGCACCTTAATTTCTCAGAGTAAGCTTAAAGAAAAAAAAATTGTTCTGGCCATGTTAAAAAAAAAAATCTCTATAATTATTTCACTGAAAAGTTCTAATGCTTATATGTTTGAACTTCAAATGCAGATTTGGCAACAGTTCAGAACGTCAGAGGACTAAACACAACCAGCAAAAAGAAACAGGTTCCAGGAATATACCACAAACTTGATATGTCACTATCTCAGTACTTCATAAACTTCAATGCATTAAACTTTTATCCTTTGCAGGCAGGAATCAATGGGGGAAAAAAAGATAGAGTTTATTAAGGCAATGCACTGTGCACCCATGTCTTTTAGACCACATTAAGAACCCAAGACATCCTCAGCATTGCATGTATAATTCTGACTTTTGTGGTAAGTCCAGTACCTAAGGCTTAATGCATGCATGCAGAGGCTTTTTTAAAATATATATAGTATAAAGTGCATATTGTGTGTTAGGCCTAACCACATGCACAAACAGCCATCAGAGCCTTCTTTCAAAATGATTCAATGACAAAACTGTTCTTTTCTATGAGTACACTATCTCATTTTCGTTTGTTCTATTCTTCTAATGCCTTCCTGCCTCACTCGCCATGTCTCTCTGAAAAAACTGAGAAAGAACGGTCACACACTTTTACAACTTACATCGAGTTTGATCTTCAACATCTACAAAATAAAAACAAAACGCTCATTTTACAGGTACAGCCCCAAATTATAGGGACTAATTTCAATCTTAAGTTATGCAAGTGCTCAAAACTTGTGGCCCTCGCTGGTGCACGCCTCACTTGTTTTGTGACATACAGCACGATGCTTATCCTAACTGTTCAACTGGCATCAAGCACTTCAAACTTCATCAGCCATCCTGTGTATCTTAAAATGTCTGTATTTTTCCCCTCAAATAGATCCATGAACCTCTGTATCTTAAACAACATGTGTGTTCACATCTCTAAACTCATATACTCATCTAAGTAAAAAGAAGTCTGGTAAGTGATCTAAGTATTTTTCCTGTGTTTTTCACAAAAAGAAAGCATAACCATGCTGCTTTGCAAGTTAAGACTTCTATTGCTTCCCCCTACCTTCAGAGGCTCCTGAGCAGAAGGCTTATCCAAGGCTGGTACTATATCAACATAGCCCCCTGCAATAGCAACTTCTCCAGTCTCTTTGACCTGTGGTGGGGGAAAAAATTACATTAAAGAGGTAACGTATTCACAAAAAGTCACAACAGAAGGGCAACCAAGGGGTCTTCCTTAGATTTTAAAATCAGAGATGAAGAAAAAACATAAAAATTCCAGAGTGAAAAAAAAGCCACCCCATAAATGCGTCGTAGTCTTAAGGCAAGTCAGTATACTATGCTTTGCAAACAGCTATTCAAACAAAATAATTATTTGCTTCTTGAGAATTATACCAAAATATATTGCTGTTTTTCTGTTCACAAAATGGTAGAGAAACCTTATTTAACTGAAAATTTACCTCCAGTGTTGTAAGCTACTGTTAATGTTACTTCATAAATAGTTCTGAGAAAGACATTGTTCTAAAATGTTTTTCCTTGAGGTAGATAACGTAGTTGTCAAGAATTCATCTAGACAGTTTCACTATCGCCAGGTGCCTTACACTGCAACTTGCACTAGAAACAATTCCTTAGGCATTGTAAACCCAGAAAGATTACAAGAAGAAAGATGAAAAATATCTGAATTCCCTTCTTTTTTGATTTTTTGAAATAGTTAAGTCAGAGAAAAAAAATGGCTTTCATTTTGGCATTGTCTCTTTAAAGGGTCTGACAAACCATTCTGACTTATGGCAGCAAACAGAAGATGGCAAAATGATTTACTGACAATGCATATAGAGAGTTATATGATAAATAGCCAAAACAGAGGAATATCCAGTACCACAGCCTAACTTATTGTACAGGTGAAATTAATACAGAATTTAATAGAGAAAGACTACATAATAACGATTACTCAAATCATGCCTTGTCACCCGCTGCCACTGCACTTCAGACAATGCTGAAAATGGATTTAAACCATCATATCAAAGTTATATGTCTACTTTTAGTTTGATTTAACCAGAGTTTATTACAAGTACAAAGATGGCTTTATGTCAGAGTAATCCAACAGGCAATAAGAAACAAAATTCTGCACAATTTGTAACTGTTGAAACAAGGTGGTTTTCTACAACCCTGTTAAACATTGTAATTTCTCCCCAAAATAAGTTACTCCACACTTGTGGAAAAAAAACCTGTAACAAAATCCCCCAAAACTCTACATATTAGCAATGACTAAACCAAGCATAATAACAAATGCAGCCTTTAAACACAATAAAACATCCCACTCTGTTTACAAATACCAAAGGGCTTGGAAGTGTGTAATTAATTCTGTTAATTTACACTGTACATGCAAACACTCAAAAATAAATACCTGAAGTCTAGAAATTCTGTCAGGACTGGGTGATAGTACCTTTTAAACATAGGTACACCACCTCCAATACAGTAATCGCCAAAGCTCATTTGAGGCACCAAACTGCCTTGTTTACTACTAGTAACTCAAGATGCAGAGTTTGTAGATAGTAGCCTCAATGTTGTTATCATTCTGAAATTCTACAGCTGCTAACACGCATAAGGTCTGCAAACAAAATTTACCTCCTTCAGTCAACATTTATTCCAGAATGCTGGACTCCTGTGGAAACAGCAGTCCTATGTCCTCACGATAACTCTCCTCACTTGATTTTGCCTGCCCAATCCTCCCTGCAGCTGCAGCTATCCCTGCTGCTGCACTCACTAATCAACAGCTGGCTACATTTTTACAGAGACGGGGTTGCAAAACTTTGGCCAGCCAAAGCAATGTAAATTGCAGCTGCATAAGCCAACACATATTGACAAATACCAGTAGCAAATCATAGTTTAAGAAAGTGACAGTGTCATAGCATGCTACAACAGAAGCGATGAGAATTTACTTTTCACCTCAACATGGAGTATTTTATTCTTAGCTTCCAGTAAGCTACCAAATGTAGGAGAGGATTACAGGATACTCACACAAAATGCTACCAGCAATGCTAAAGAAAATAGAATAATGCAAAAACTGAATTTATGAAAGTGTAAATTCCGTTTTATTTTAGATACTATGTCCAACCGTTATGAAACTTCCACTTTTAAGTAAGTTGTTCTGTGTAGATGCAGCTTAAGTTTAACTCAATTTAAACTAAGTTTGTGGAAGTTTACCTGCATAAACTAACTATCAGGAGTTGATTTAAGATAAACAAATGTTAAAAAAAGATGCATGCACAAGATTATGGTTAATTGCAGAAAACAAGTACAAACTATGCTGGCCTGAGAATGACTGCTTTTTCCTCTTCCACAGTGGACAAACAGAAAATGCAATACAATGAAATGACTTCTCATATTATTTAATACAAGGAATGTATTAAGTCCTATGAGTATAATGGTATTTTTATTGGAATCTTAGTGACACCATAAAATAAGTAAGAATATTTCATTCTATTCACTTAATTCCTTTACAAAACCTTCTTCAATGGTGTGCTTGATGAGCCCCTTTTTTTGCTTCCCCTCATACGCCCAGTCTTTTAACCAACACATCCTTCTCTAAAGCCCACTATGGTGACTGTGTTCTGACCTTGGTCTGAAAATGGATTCTATTTCCTTCCTTCCACATTTCTGTTTGTAAAGTCTGCCCCGGAAAGACTGGTTTCGCAAAGCGAACCTAAAAAAAAAAAGAAAAAAAAAAGCGGGGGTGTGAATACCTACATGCAAAGCTTAAAAGCATAGGCTCTACTGAAATGAGAAAAAGCAAAGAGAAAAAATCAGTCAACTAGCAATGTAGAAAGCCTAATATTTAAGTAAAATACTAGATAGAGGCATTAAAATGCATGCAGCAATTAAGTAAAAACAACTGTGGCAGTTAAGGCAGTGCAAAAGCCTTTTCCCACCCTAAAGAATTTTTTTTGGCACTAAACCCAGAAAAATCAAGAAAATTAACTGCAAAGAATAAACACACAGACCTTGATCGCCTTGAATCTCTTCACATCATTATTTGCAAACTGCTTCAAAACGTTTCTAGCAGCAAACCCAAAGGAGCATAGTCCATGCAGTATAGGCTTCTTAAATCCTATTTCAAAAAGTAACATTTTAGCACTTGTAGTATTAGGAGTTTGCATGTTGCTTCTACAAATATCTATAYTTTATTCATATTGTTTTCCTCCAATAATGTTCTTAATCCTTTTTCTTTTTAACCTAATTTATCTGATTGAAAAAGCGTCTGTTACCATTTATTGTTTTCTCTACTTTGAGGCAAAGGAAAGTGCTCACTGAGGACTGGCACTCCAACACTGCCTATGCTATGTAAGACTCAGAAGTAGATTTAGTCCCTGCCTGTAGAGGTGACAAATGAAAAATAAGGAGATTGGCTGTTTTAGTATACGTGCATAGGGACACCAGATACACAGTTACATGGAAGTATACATATCAAGGGTAAGAGGTATTGTAATGATCAAAAAGTGGTGATACTAAGATTATTTCATGCTTCCCATTTTTAACTTCTATTCATGGTTGCCAAAAGTCTTCAAATATAGTGCACACTTCAGGATTAACTTTTCTTTATTTAGAAGTGGAAAAAACCCCTGAAAYGATTTCAGGCATTTTGAACACATCTAGCAAAAAAGAGAAACAGAAATTTACAGTGTTTTGTTTATACTGACATTTTTGGTCAGGTTTTCCCACACTTCTCTGCTTTGAGCAGAACCTGAACCCTGGCAGAGGATAGTCTTTGAATTAGCGCTGAATCTTTTTCCAGTCCTGTCAAAGTCTGACAAAATAAACCTTTGAAAACTGGCCTGAGATTTGCTGAAGTGCAACAGTCAAGGTTTAAAGATGCTGCTTGTATTGAGCATGTTCTGATCCCTTAACAGGTTGCTCTGACATGATAGGGCATGTGAACAGTAATTGATCACACTTGCAACAGCCCATGGATTCGAGACAAGTCTGTCCAGCTTTGGCTCTGAAACCAGTTGCTTTGCCTGGAACTCATCTGCCAGTCTCAGCTGCCAGAGTCTGTTTTCCCTGAGCTCTAAACAACTCCTCATAGCATCTACACAAAGGACAACAGCTGGGAGAAAAAAGCAAAAGCAAAACCAAACAAACCAAAAAGAGGAGACAGGAGAAAGTCTAGCCTGCAGAGAATCAGAAGATGCAGAAGAAGAAGAAGAAAACACCTCCAAGACGGAGACAAAAAAGCCACTAGGACTCAATGCTGGAAAAGATGGGAATTCTGAGACATGGCCCAAAGGGAAGACAAGACTAGCAGGAGTAAGGATGAGAAACAGAAATTTTGACTCGTTAGGTTAGGAGAGGAGACGTGACAGAAGGACAGGCTAAAAGGAACATGAGTCTGTTTTCTCGCTGTAAGTATTCCACTATGATCATTCTGCCATTTCTTTCCTGTAAAATATTTGAGTATGCACACTTTTAATAGCACTTTCTTTTTTGTACACTGTGCACAGAGTATTTCTGAAAGCACAAAGATACCATGCAGTCAATTTTAAAACAGATTACTGGCATTACTGTAACAATATCAGTATTCAGTCTCTCTCATACAGAATGTTATAGTGACATTTAGCTCTTTAAAAGCTTAGCTCAATTCACCACGCAAGAACCAAAACCCACCACTATTTTCGGAACTCAGAAACAGACAAATAGATATGGTAATATTCTCCCCAGTATTTTCTTTATGGAACTAATGCATACTCAAAGAAAAATCCGTGAGGCAATCAAGTTACTTTTTATCTAGACTAAAATGAAAACAAAGTAAATGTTGCATTCACTTTCTAATATCTCGGAAATACAAGCCACAGGAATAAAGGCACAAGAATATAAACAGGTGTTTTCATGTGGTATATCTCCTCTGAAACATTACCCACAGGAAGGTTTAACAATAATCCTGGAACGACCTGAGCACATTACGCTGAATGCTTGCTTCCAGTGCACGCTGGTGAGAGCCAGTCAAAGAGAACATTTACAGAGATTAAAGACAAGAAGGTGTGTGAATATGCCCCCACAAAAAACCTTTTGTATAACTATAAAAAATATTTGTGGAGTATCTCCACAGTCATTTTCTTCTTCGGCTGAACCTACATTTAGGATAGGTATTTCAGTAGGAGACTGCCACAGTTCCAAAATCCAGTGTGGCCGTTTTCAGTTCAGACAGACTACCTCATCTACAGAGTTAATTTCATTTTTCACTGTGTCTCAGTGCCAATGCTCTTTGTGTGAGCATGTAAAAGATTTCTACTCCTCTTCTTTTGTAAGGTTTTTATAGGATTATCATGATTATTTTAAACACTGGGGTTTCAGTTATAAACATGTATTTTTCTCCTCCAGCATCTTTAAGAGTAATTGGGTGATTCCATCTAAATATTTATCCAAAATCATCAGCTGGACAAAGAGAGTCCTTTAATAAACCAGGGAAATCTCTTTATGGACTCTGGTATTTGATTACCATTACTTATTAACACAAATTTACATAGAATCATACAAAACAGAGTTAACCAAAYAATTAGTATGTATTTAAGAAAGGAGACTATCTGTGGAAGTATGTTAAGTGCRATCTGAACAAGGAAGCATTGCTCTGCTCTATTTATCTTGGTAAGAACACCATATAATGATACTGCTATATTAAAAAGAAGTCACCAGAAAACTGCAGACCAATTATTACAGACCAGTATTTTCATGTAAAGTTTATGATGATAGCATACATACTCAGAAACGTTTCTTAAGCAAATTGAATTGCTGTCTGCCAGGAGTAACCACACTATACTAGTAGCAAGGCCTGAAAAAAAGTCCCMAAAATACCTTTACAATAGAAATCTAAGAAAACAGACCTTCTTTAGTAATTACATCTCTGCAAGAATCAGGTAATGTAGCCTACGGTCTGTTGCTTTGGCAGGTAGCGTTACATAAATGAACAAGCTACTGCGCTACCAAGAGGTGCAGTTAAGCAATTTTATAGGAAAGAAGTGCTAATAAACTTCCTCTCTCCCAYCCTCCTGAGATTTATCAGATTGAGAAGACTACACAGAAGCACAAAAAATTCCACCAAGACCAACATAATCAACCAAAATTATTTAGATGGAAAGAATTATCTGTCAAAGAATTTATGGAATTCCTTCTGAAGCTTTTGATACTCAATTATTTCTGCTTATGAAACAGAGACTGTAAACATGGGATAGTGGCAACAAATAAGCTCTAAAAGGAAAACAGGGTAGGAGGCAGGTTTCCACTGTAGGCAGAGTCCAAGCATCATTCTGCATTCCTAGCTACAAGAAGCAATGCTTTAAAATGAAATGTCACACAGAACTTTGAAGACATCTAATGGTGATTCTAAGAACAGCTATAAAAAGCAGTTTTTTCTGGCTTGTTAAAGACATACAGACTAAGTGAAAAAAAGATTAAAAATACATTTACATCACCCTTCGTCCAAATATTAATACAATGGTATCCCTCAGCTCACCTCCAAGAGCAGCAAAACTTGGATCAACATGTAAAGGATTCCAATCCCCACTCAGCCGATATAAGGCAGCCTGCAGAAACAGAGAAAAAAAAAATGTGAGGCTAGCGGTGCTTGGAAGAAATGGGCAGGAGTYACTCAAAAACTTATGATAGATTAACAAACTTATCACAATCTATTTTACTAGTCCTTAGMTAACATATTCTACCGCAAAGCAGCTAAAATAGAAATGTTACTGTGCAGACAAACTGTCAAAGCTCCAGGAAAATGTGCCAAGAACTGTGTGTGGTCTTGGTACATAAGAAAATAATACAACTGCTTAATGGGACGAAAAAACAACCTACTCTGCTGACATACAGATCCAGCTTCACTAAAATTTGGCAACAGTGAAGTAATGCATTTTCTAGAATTTGTCCATAGGTTCTTTAGCTTGAAATGTAATTTTAAAGAGTCTTCTCCCATGACAGATTAATCCACAATTTAGAAAAAAATTACATATGAAAACCTTTTTCTTTTTTTTAAGCACACACACTACCATGCTTTTTCAACATTTGATTCATCTTACAGAGATCAGAAATATCTTTATYCTTCCCTTTTAAGAGTAACATGATTGACTAATTGTGATACACTTCTCTCTTAGCAGCTTCATGGGTAGCTGGTCCCAATATTAAAAACAAACAAACAAAACCCAAAGTAATATGCCAAGCTTTCTAGAAGACTTCTGCTTCATGTTAAATATTCTCTTTCRCTAGTAAAAAGTACAGAAATACAGATTTAGTGTATTATATGTACTGTGGATGTGAATACACCTGAGAAATGATGAAGAATATGGAACTGAACTTCAGTTTTCTGTCTCTGTGTGGCCTTAGCGTTTTCATTATCAAATCTTATATATGCTGTATGTGCACAGTGGCCAGCAGTCCATAACACAAGAGGCGTGACAAGCCAATCTGTGCATCTTTCTGGACTTGTTCCCTGGTCATCAGATTCCAGTGAAATCCAGTGACTAAACAATTGTGGAGTACTCTCTAATACAACATTCCCAAAAGTACAGAGAAAATCAGTACATCACGTTAACTTACACTAGTGAAGACTGCAAGAATTTAGTAGTTTTATATGACGGCATATACAAATTGAACATGAATTTAACTGAAAAGAGCTTTTAAACTGAAAACAAAATTTATTTTAATTGAGCACATTATCRCCCTTCGGAATCCCTTATCACTAAACATTTTCTCCCAGCATTTTGGACTGGGATCATAAAAAATAGTATGTGTTTATCCAAATAACGGTAAACTGCACTAAATTCTGTTTGGAGGAAAGAAGCTGACAGATTTCTCAAAGGGAAGGAAAAATAAAAGATTCCCCGAAGTAAGTATTTTATTATATATACCGGTCATTCTATGAAATCTGAAGCAAAGGACAGTGTAACTAAGGAGGTTCTGAACTCATATTATCATTTTAATCCATAACACATTTTATTTTTAATCTGTTAATATTCGGGTCCATTTCTTCAAGTATATACAGCTTTCACACTAAGTTCTAATTCTCTCTTATTTGTCCTGGTAGCCTTCCTTTATCAGTACAACAAGTGTTTCGAGTCTCATTTATGGTGGAATGTAGAAGAGCTTATCACCGCTTTTGTGTGTCAGAATTGGACACACACTAAAAACCGCAACAAGAAAATCCTAAACTGCACCATAGCTTAAGCACTCAAATATTAGAAAGGCAAGTACTAAGCTAATACTTCTCCATGGCTGCTTACATTGTTGTTTACTCTTTTTGAAACACTTTTTCTTTTGAAAGCAAAGATGTATCAGTAAGATGGCATCACTGGATCTGAAATTTCTAACTGTAGTTCTACTTTCGCCCAAAACATRTATTTATTATAACTTTTTTTGTAATTATCTTCTAATTGATCCTATAAATTCTTAGGAAAACAGTAAAGACCAGAAATTTCATACTAATGTTAAGACTACAGTTCAGATGGGTCTGAGTTTGACCTTCTATAAGGGACAAAGGAGAGGGAAAACACTTTGCTGAAGGAACAGATAACCTGAAATTAATCTTACAGCATCACCTACAAGTAGAAATAGCTAAGATATCTCACCCTGTGAGAAGAATAAAGTCAAGATCTCCTGAAGGCAGTATCCTCCAGTGCCAGGACTACAAGCAATCTACAAGCCAACTGAAGTCTAAAAGAGCAAGCCAAATAGACTGCCAAGCGATCCCATGCCACAGAAGTCATTCTATAGGAGGCACCCAAGCAATGTGTGGTGAAACAGACAGTGCTGGTTGAGGGTGGAACAGGAAAGCAAACTGAAGTAATGTAAATATTTACACTCTTCTACACCACTAAGGCAGCTGGAGCAAAGTGATGAGTGGGAAGAGACAGCTGGAAACAGGCTAACAATTATCATCAATGGAGAGCACCTGCTCCCTTCACTTACTGTTCTCTCTTATCTCCATTCTCGCACAAATAGAAGAAAAATGGGGAACTAAGAGTGCCACCACACTCCCCCTCGCACACACAGAAAACCCACAGCACCAGGGGTTCAGAGAAGAACATGCACATGCTGCTCTTCTGACTTGCTGTGTCTTCACTTGTCCCCACTCTTCCCCCGAGTAGTTGTTAAAACTGTTTTCACTGTCAAAAGGTAGAGATTAGCAGCTCTGATGTACCACTAGCTTCTCTGCTAAGACCTAAGGCCTTAATGCCACCAATATGAAAGTTACAACACTATGAAAGAGACTTTTAGTCAGGAACAGACCCTTAGTTCCTTTTTTTAAAAGAAATTAAAACCTGACAATTTAAAGAGAGTTGCTCTTGACAGAATTCTACAGAGTATGACCCTTCTCTACTGAAGTTTTCTTTCAAGAGAGTCTAAAATCTAACAGCAAATCGCCATGCTTGAGAACTAGAAAATAAAAATTGCCAGATGTGAAATAATTAAATAATTAAATTACTTTTTAATCAAATTAAAATTCTAAGGTCTCACTTTCATTCTTCCATTAATTTGAATTTTTACAAAAGCTGTCAGAAGGCTATTTTCACAAAGAAGCTGTTGTAATAAATATTAATTCAAACTAAATAACATTTAGTAGTAATATCGGAAAATTCTATCTATGTATGATAAAAAAAAGACAATTTTCTGTTTTAAGCTCAAATCTCAACTTAAATCTAGCTATGTAGCTGTTGCTTACTAAAGCTGTAGTAAGAACTAGCCATTTATTTGGGGTGATAATAAGCACTTCTTGAGAGAAAATACTTCCATGAAATGCTTTTCAAAATTACTGTAGTAAAAAATACTTGTGCTAACAAAATAAATGTAGCATTTAGGAAATAATTAGGTTCAGAGAATAAAATGTGATCAATGTATTTAACTAAAGTCTGAAGCATGAATATGGGAGACGATACTTGTCCTTTTGTACTTTCAACAGCTAGAGTGGCACTGGTCACAGCTAGAAAACACATAGGCTGAACTGAATAAAACAGATACACAGCAGGTTATTTCTGATTCAGTGCAGCCAAGTCAGGTCTGCCAACAAACTTCTTTTCAGTCTTCTTTTCAATTACTTCATTACATATATTACGTTCCACATGAAAACAGAATTGTTTTAAAGCCTTGTTGGCTCTACTTTTATATTCCTCGAATAATGACATCTCCTGAAGTCTTGAGTGATAGCATTAGGGAAGGGGAAAAAAAAAAAAAAAAAAATGATGCATCCTTGGAGAATGACAAGAGTCAACTGATATGGGGCATTAGATTGAAGTCAGTCATAATATGGTTAGATTGTTCTCCAATTAACAATAAACCATCAAGTCTCATTTCCTAACAATTTAGGACTTCTGCCAGACCACAAAAGAAAAGGCGATATCCAACCTGTCTGTGCCAATTTTTCAGCCCCGCCTGCAGACTGTGGTAAAGGTCAGTGGTAAAGCTACCAAAAAAGGAAGTCAAATATCCATATATCTACCCTTCTAACTGGGAAGAAAGAGAGTTCTGCACAAGAGCTTATCTTACCAAGTATATGTGTATATACGTGTATACACGTACATATGTGTGTGTACACGTATGTACATATACTTTACCTAACAGCTTATTTAAGTAAGAGCAAGCAGTCAATCAATCTCATAAAGAAAAAACAGCCACAAATCTCATCTATACGTTTCAATGAGCTCTGATTTATATTGAGAACAATGAATGTTTCCAGTTATACCTGCAGGGCTGATGCTTCAAGGGCTCAAATTTAGCACAGTACTTAAGTAATTCACTGTACTTAAAATTAAGCAGCTACTCTTTGACTGTCTGAGATCCCCATTTGCCATACCTTCTTTTTGAATTAATTAGCTCTGTAAGGGTAAGGAGAGATATTAAGAAAGAGCAATTGGTAGAAACCAACACATGGAAAGATAAAAGGGTTTATTTGTTCCTCCACATAACCAACTATTTTTCTCAAAGTACGCATATGTGGAAAATAAACAAAATAGTTTAAGTTGCTCATAATAGTTTCCAATGCCTAAATATATTTTGTGGAAATCTGGAAAACATATGATTCTATTTTTTAACAAGACTGTAATTAAGAAATACAAGTGTATAGTTTTCTGGACTATCTTAGGTTTGTGATTATATGTTCTTAGTGGTCTGGACTATCCAAACACTACCTTATTCCCTACATACCTTTGACTCCCTCAAGAATAAGAATTACTAAAATGTTCAATTAAAACACCTTCACATATACAGCTACAAACAGTAATAGGTATAATAGCTATAAAACAGCACTACATCTTTTCTCCTTCCTCATTCCACATTATTCATGTCTTTACTGTTTACACCTACCACATATTTTTCAAATTTAAAATCAACTTATATATTCTGGCACAGGCTTCACAGAACATTAGCTGTTTTTCAGTAGCATGGCAAATGTACAAGAAGCCTTTCCTTTAGCAGTGCCTCTCAATCAAAAAGAACAAACCACTTTGGTTTGGGGAACTTCAAATGGAATAACAATTTTTATATCCTTTACTAAGACATGCATAAGATAACGGGAAGAAACAAACTCTTGGTAATGAAGAGCATCTTGTTTAAACAAAATGACTGCCAGACCAGTACTTTTTCTTCTTTTATCATCTTACCCCACAAAATTCTAACATAATCCAAGCCCYCAACTATTTTTCAAAAATTGCCATGATCAGAAAATTGTATTCTGATCTTTCCAATAGGAATAAACACAAGGGGCCGGGGGGKGTGTGGGGGGKGTGTGTGTGCAGTGGTGTGGGTGGATTTGAGTGTGTGTGTGTGTGTATATAAATCTTGCAATTAGCATCATAACATGTAACAAACTTTCAAAGTAATTACTATTACAAATGCTCACTCACTATACTATTTCAAGGGTTCTGAGAGTATCAGCTCTGCATACTGAAATCTCTAGACAAATTAGGAAAACATTATAAAATCCTTGCAATGGCTTCACATCCCTTCGTTTTGCTTGTATCATCCTTTGTTGTTAAGCACTTTTTTTCTGGCATGCTCTCCATATCTGTGAACCTACTGCAGCACTTTATTTTCTCTACCATGAAACAAATTATTTATGCTACAAACAGAAAAAAAATCACCTGAGGCTCTCAGGAGGCTCTTTTGTGCTATTCTCTGAAGTTAATTTAAATTTACATGTTTTCAGGCAACACTGTACTACAATCTTTACAGAGCAGGACATAAAGAAAAACATTTGTCCTGTAACCATATTCCCCCCACCCATGCACATGTTTTCATCATCTTTTCTCTCATGACTTCATTGCACTTATTCAAAAAACGACCTTAACTCAAAACACTCTCCCTCCTGTAACTTTTTTCTTCTAATCTGTTTAAAGTAAGCATAAAATCTCTCCAAGGAAACAAACATAATCTAGAAATGACCAACTTTTTTTTTTTCTGTGAAATGATTACTTTTTCTGTTAATGATTACTTATTCAATCTATGTGTATGTCCTCTAAAAACACACACAAATATTTACATATGCTTAAAATGAAAACACAAATGAAATCTGTGTAGAATAAGAGATCAGTTTCCACAGGTAAGTATCCACATCCCAATTACACAGAAGCTTGTAAGAGTCTTATCACACCATCCTCAAATTAAAGCACTGACTCATAGTAGTGAACCTGTTGACAACAGGCAGAAAACATTTTACGGTAGGTTTTAGTTTAATAATTCTTTAGGCTGTTAAATGTTTCCCATTCACCTCTTTCCTTCCCAGGTGTCTTTTTAATAAGTTTTTATTGCAAAATCCACTCTTCTACAACAAACTAGATTTGTGCATAATTGTCTTCACAATAATTTCCAGTTGCATTAAGAACTGCAGTTTTAGCTGAACTTGACACAGTGAAAAACTAAACTCAGGTAGCTAGAGGACAGCAGTATGAGCAACAGGACTGCAGGACTGAGAATGACTCAYGAAGGGAAGGACACTCCTGCAGTCTCACTCACAGGATGCTGATGACACTACTTGAAACATGGCAGGTGCCAATTATCTTCTCCTTTTTCAGAGAAAACGGAAAAGAACTGTATTTCAGAAAAAAAACCAAACCACTAAAAAGCAGCGATTTCTTTACACCCTGTCAGTCGGTGCTTGATCTATACCTGGAACAGAACGCTTTACATAGCTTCTATACTTTAAACCCTATCAGACTAGTCTAGGTGTGAATTTACTGAATATCTCTAAAAATCTCTGAATGAGTAAAGAATCATTATATTCCCTAAATTGATTTTTTTTTTTTTAATGCTGCTTACTGTATCACATTTTCAAAAATCACCATCGAATGCTATATGCCACTCCTTTAAACACGCTCTGTACCATTAAAATGCCTCAAACATTTATAAATATGCTTACTTTATAGACTGGAAACTATAAGACAGCAGAAAAGATCGTAACTGTCAGCAGCACAAACCAATTCTCGCTCTCCAATTTGACATTTGAAGGCCTAATTCTTCAAAGCACATCACATTTTCAATGTACACTGTACATGTTCAGAACAGAGCTCCTATGAATTTCAGTTTCAGCCTGTGATGCTCAGACACCCTCCTGCTAGTCCAACTCCCAGATTTCATCTTCCAAATTCTATCGTCTCATCCTCCCCTATCAGCCATTGATTAAGGACCACGCACGTCTGAGTACTTTGGGATATCTGGGTAACAGTTGCCCACAGACCATAAGAATTTTACGGACAAAGCAAAGAAAATCCATTGTCGAAGAACTGCAGCTCCAACCATGAGATCATCTGCTTCCCATTACTCCTTCTCAGAACACAACTTCTTGCAACAAATAACATAGGAAAACTGCCTTCCTACGCTATCTCATCTCATGCCTAGAGCCCTCTCTTGCCTGTGGAAGGAGTTCCTGACGGAGAGGGAACAAACACACCATTTATGCCTGCATGACTGAAAACTGTATCATAAAGCATTGCATACAAAGGACATTAAGACTACAAACAAAGCAAGCTTTATTTGGAATTTTTATTTTTTTAGAAACTCTGCAACATTTAAAACATTATCATAGTTTTCCAAATGAAAGTAATTTAAAAACGGCAGGATTTCAAAAAGCTGTTGCTCCAACAGACCAGTATCAGTCTCAGTTTCATCAGCTCTAACAAGGAATTTAAAAATTCTTGAAAGCAARGACAGCCAATTTTCCTGACCCTGGAAACCACAGAGCAGAAGTATCATGTGCCTGAGATACCCAAGTTGCATGGAAAAGTAGCTCTGGCAGAAATTCACATGTGATAGCTCACATAACACTGCTTTGCAGAGACTTATAGGGGGCACAGCTGCATGTACACAGCTGGTCCCAAAGCATGGTAAACTGAGACACCATGTTTTTCAAAATTTGTCTAAATGGTCTTTTTTACCTCTTTGTCATGTCTATCTCTCCCTATCAATGTAAGTAACAAATACACAGAATCAGAATTTAAAGTATGAGAATGCCTTAGTGAAATATATGATACTGTTGCAAGCAAAGAGAATTTTTCCTAAATTTCTTAAAATTATTAAGCATTTTACTGAAATGAGCTAACATTAACAAAAACTTGGAAGTCCTCCAAACTCTGCATGTTACAGCTTTAGTTTTTCCATATAGGCAAACAGGACAGGTAGCTTTCAGAAGAAAGCGGAAGGAAACACATAATAGTAAAACTGAAACAACTTCTTGAAAAATTCCGGTTTAGGGGCTACTGTTATACTGTTTATTTATTTTCACAACATTGTGTGTATTCTGAATATTAATTATGATATTTGAAGATAGAGAACAGTTTATTTCTTGGGAGGCAACCTGCACAATATCAGAATGCTGTGAGTTTTTCCACAAGCAAACAAAAAAAAAAACCACAGAAAGCTCCCAACCAATTCAAGACTCCGTATTTGTTTCCTTCCTCAAAAGTGACCTGGACATAATTCACTTCAAATATCCACTGCAGCTTACTTTGTGTGTCATCAGAAAATGAATTCCCAAGAAATCAACACATTTGGGAAGGGACTGAAGAGAAAACTCTACAGAGACAAAACTCTCCGGAGATACAATCACTGCCTGTGATTCCTAACTGCATTAGAAACCATTCAGCAAAATTTGTTTGATTGATTAATTTAAGGTTCGAAAACCGGCATGACAAGAGTAGCTTGGTGATACTGAAGCTCTGTAACTACATTAAACATTCCCCACAGGGTTGAAATTGAATGATTCATTTCTTGCTAAATGGCTAATAGTCAAACACCCTCTAGACTTCTTGATCTTCTGTCAAAAGGTCTATTTTATTCAAAAGATGTATCTAGTAAAGCATAGCTCAGGTTACAGAGAGAGAACAAGCTAGAAAAATACCACAGCACATGCACATGTCTACAGGGCAAGATGGAAAAAATGTCACCTAGTTCTTCGTGGAAAAATTCATGAACACACAGAAGAAATATTTTATGTCCGTCTTCAGCAGGATGCAAATTTTAAGCCTTAAAGCCTTTTAGAAGGTCAGATACTTCTTCTAAATTTTTCTTAACCAYTTTTCATCTTTAAGCAGCTTACACCATGGTGCAACTCATTCATAAGCACTCGTGTCTAAAGAGCTTCTCAGGAATGGGTAAAGATTTGAAAGGGATAAACATTTATGATACTACCTGCTATCAGTCTTTGATACCACTAACCAAAAGGATTAGTCTGTTCTTCAATGGTCACTGACATAACACAATCATTTTTCAAGGAACTGTATGTAGGTGGCTGTACCCTCCATTCGGCTGAACCCACCCATCCTGGTGAAGGGCAAAAATGGTTAGTAGTCCTCTGTTCCCATTATCCTCTTCACTAAGCAGCGCCTCCTCCTGTCTGAAAACATGTAAAAAACATTCTTCCTCTTGGAAAAAACTTAAGCCAGTGCAGTTGAGTTAGAACTGAATATAACTTTCAAGACAATCACAGTCATTGTCTTCAGTGAAAGATAGGAGCCATGACTGTAAACATTTTTAAAATATGCACGATGGTCTAGATATCAGGAAGTTTACTACATGATCATGCTATGAAAAGTTAAGGGAGAAAAATGCTAATTAAGAAAAGCAGTTTAGCCACCTAATTGTGATAACAAAAAACTGAGTGGTGAATGACACAACTATCACTGGAAATTAATACAGTTCAAGTTAACTCAAACACCAYCTGCAAACTGACTCTTTCAGTCTGTCTCATACTCTGTACTAATTCAATAGCTGAATGGCAACAGTAATTTCTGCCAACACCTTTTTCATTTAAACACTATGAAAAAAAAAATTCAGAAACTTTGATGCAATTTGTGTGCCAGCTTCCATTTTCAAAAAGAACTTCAGGCAGTTATATGTCATTCCACAAACACATAAATGTAAAATCTTGATAACATTTCCCCAAGCTGTCCTTCACATGGAAGTCTGTATTCCTGCCCATATAGTTCCGAGTTCTACACAYTCCCTCTCCTGTACACAGACTTCATCACTTAAGCACAGATGCTACTGAATAATTTGGCAGATAAGCCTTCTTGTGATTCTCTCAAAGTCCGCYGGCTGTGGCTCCTGCAAGATCTAACTGGAGAGGAATTCTCTTTATATATCTACCTGTCAGAGTAGATCTTAAAATAAAACAAGTGTGGTGGATACTCTGTGCCACTTCCTTTATTTCCAAAAATCAATTTTGCAGCAGCAAAGTTTCCCAACTTATGCATTATAGGGTCACTACCATCTTCTTTTAACGCATGAACTTAGCATTTTATACAGAGTAACAATTCCAGACATAAGGAGTTTAAGGCTCAGAAACTAAGATTACCATATGAACAAGGGGATCATAAATGTCATCTGAAAATTGATGGACGTGGAATCAATTCCAATATAATCACACAGAGGAGACTCTGAACTAGGGTTGCACCATTCAAAGTAGATACTTATAACTACTGGGCCATTAGGGTTGCTGTATCTTATCTAATAAAGTGCCAGCTGCTAGAGAGCACCTTCCACTATGTTTAACCACCTCCCAGCAACAAAGTACTCTCTCATCGTTCCCTGCTCCTTGCTCACCTCGCCAACTTTTGATGAAGCCTATTCAGAAGAATTAGACATCTGTACCTCCTAGACTGATGTTGTGAATTTTAGGATGCAACAAGTACATCAGTGACAGAAACAGAAATGCTGATCTAAGCTCTCTTTCCTGGTTTAAGTGGATAGGGCTAACTTGGACTTCAAGCACGTGAATCAGCTGGATGAGACTTAAGTTTAATTACTCCCTATGTAATCAGAAGCTATGCAGACATCACAGCTACCACAGTTCAGCTGATGCTCAGCATTTTAATTGCATCTCCAAAAGCTACAGCCTCCTGCCATGACTAAGTTGCTTTTGAAAGTACTACTCAGTGTATTAATACTGGTAGCTCCAGACTTCCCTGTCTTATTTGTCTGACACCTGCATAAGTTTACCTTCAGAGGAGGATGTATTTATTTACTCAGGTTTTTGCCTATGTAGATGCCTGCGAACCAGTAGGACTGTGGACAGACAGAAACATACCTGGACACACATTGTGAACTTTAAGCACTTCTTTTCTGTCACAATGTGTTTGCTTGCACCCTTTGTTGTAAATTTCATAGATTTTGAACCTTTTYTTTTTTTCCAACTACAACAAATGTTCATTTCTTCCTTTTATGTAGAATTTTGTAATAAAGTTATAAAATTGCATCAGCCTTATGAAAATAATGTTTTAGATAGTACATTGAACACACTGTCACAACTTAACTTAGCACAAATTTTAGCTTCACGTTATACATAGATATATATATACACACACACATCTATACATACACACAAATATACATATACAAATACCTGAGGTATATCAGAAAATTTGAACTACTAGTGAACATCATGTAAGACTCCTTCCTCCAAACAAAACAAATATTTCCACACTAGAGCACACGAACTTTACCTGATCAGCTGTTGTGACATCAGAAATTACAGCATCAGGGGGTCTCTTGGGTGGATTCACTGTTACCTAAAGCAAAAGTAGTAGTATTAATATTTCACTGCAAAAATCTTTCATCTGTACCCATGCCATAATATCTCAGGTATGTATAAAAAGAAACCGCATTTATAAAGCTGTTAAGGTTCCTCCTACCCCTTCTATATTTACAGACAAATAGAAACAGATATTTAGGCCAGAAGAAGTCTCTTCTCAAGGTTAGCTTTACAAAGATAGCAACTCTGAGGCATCAGATCTGGCTAACAGTTACATGTTATAGCTGATCAGTTTGATTACATTTCTTCCAAACTATCCAAAAAACCTCAAGCAAGAATTATTCACTCAGAAAAACAGAAATGAAAACGAAGCTTTTAAAATAATACTTTAAAAAGTGCAATGGAGTACAAAATAATTTACTACCTCACTCATGGATAACATCACTTTTGGCCTTTAAGAGCTTCCAGCTCTTTTTTTGTTTTGTGCTTTCTTCTTCTGTTTTTGCAATTACATACTGCATTTTAAGCCCTACATTACTGTAAAAATGCTGCTCCTTGTGCAATCTACAGCTTCATTGTTCACTTTTGAAGACATACACTTTACCAACAGACTGACAAGAGAATGTCCTAGACCATGATAAACACAAAGAACACCATAACCAATCCAAAACTATTAAAGTAGCTGAAATATTTTTCCCCTCTTCTTCTTGGGTTTTCAAAACAAATAAAAAAAAGCCCAAACAAAGAGAAACTGGCATAAGCTCTAAAATGAAAGGAAGCAACTTGACTCTCACCTCTAGTAATTCTACTTAATCTAAGTTTGTGTAAGCTCTTAGAAAAGAGAAATCAAAAGAAACTGAGTGCTGTGTAGTTTCACATCCAATAACAGCAAAGTCTCTTTCCTGTTTATTAACAGCAGAGTAAAGCCACATCTTGGGTGGAAAACTTGATAACATCACTCCTGCTTTTGTCAGTTCAGAGAACCACAACGGACCTACACGTTAATCAGCTTGATAAAAAGGACACTACCTGACATGCTTTCAAAACAAGAATTGCTTGCCAATCTATTTCCAGTTGGTTTAAAGAAACTCAACCTGACCTACGGAGCCATTAAGACGTTAAAACTAGAATCATAGAATCATTAAGGTTGGAAAAGACCTTTAAGATCACCGAGTCCAACCATCAACCCAGCACCCATGCCCACTAAACCATGTCCCGAAGCGCCACCTCCACATGTTTTTGGAACGCCTCCAGTGATAGTGACTCCATCACTTCCCTGGGCAGCCTGTTCCAATGCCTGACTATCCTTTCAGTGAAGAAATTTTTCCTAATATCCAGTCTGAACCTCCCCTGGCGCAACTTGAGGCCATTTCCTCTCGTCCTATCACTTGTTACTTGGGAGAAGAGACCAACATCCACTTCTCTACAGCCTCCTTTCAAGTAGCTGTAGAGAGCGATAAGGTCTCCCCTCAGCCTCCTYTTCTCTAGGCTAAACAACCCCAGCTCCCTCAGCCACTCCTCATCAGACCTGTGCTCCAGACCCTTCACCAGCCTCGTCGCCGTTTTCTGGACACGCTCCAGCACSTCAATGTSCTTCTTGTAGTGAGGGGCCCAAAACTGAACACAGGATTGGAGGTCCGGCCTCACCAGTGCCCAGTACAGAGGCAYGATCACCTCCCTCYGCCTACTGGCCACACTATTCCTGACACAGGCCAGGATGCTGCTGGCCTTCTTGGCCACCTGGGCACACTGACGGCTCATGTTCAGCCGKCTGTCGACCAGCACCCCCAGGTCCTTTTCTGCCGGGCAGCTTTCCAGCCACTCTTCCCCAAGCCTGGAGCGTTGCCTGGGGTTGTTGTGACCCAAGTGCAAGACCCGGCACTTGGTCTTGTTGAACCTCATGCAATTGGTCTCGGCCCATCGATCCAGCCTGTCCAGATCCCTCTGCAGAGCCTTCCTACCCTCAGGCAGATCAACACTCCCGGCCAGCTTGGTGTCATCTGCAAACTTACTGAGGGAGCACTCGATCCCCTTGTCCAGGTCATTGATAAAGATGTTAAACAAGACCGACCCCAAAACTGAGCCCTGGGGAACACCGTTTGTGACCGGCCCCCAACTGGATTTAACTCCATTCACCACAACTCTCTGGGCTCGGCCGTCCAGCCAAGTTTTTTACCCAGCAAAGAGTACACCCGTCCAAGCCATGAGCCGCCAGCTTCTCCAGGAGAATGCTGTGGGAGACAGTGTCAAAGGCTTTACTAAAGTCCAGGTAGACCACATCCACAGCCTTCCCCTCATCCACTGGGCAGGTCACCCAGTYGTAGAAGGAGATCAGGTTGGTCAAGCAGGACCTGCCCTTCATGAACCCGTGCTGGCTGGGTCCGATCCCCTGGTTGTCCTGCACCTGCCTCGTGAGCGCCCTCAAGATGAACCGCTCCATGATCTTCCCTGGTACCGAGGTCAGGCTGACAGGCCTGTAGTTCCCCGGATCCTCCTTCCAGCCCTTCTTGTAGGTGGGCATCACATTGGCAAGCCTCCAGTCATCCGGGACCTCCCCTGTTAACCAGGACTGCTGATAAATGATGGAGAGTGGCTTGGCAAGCTCCTTCGCCAGCTCCCTCAGTACTCTTGGATGGATCCCATCCGGCCCCATARACTTGTGTATGTCCAGCTGGCGTAGCAGGTCGTTAACCTCTTCCTCTTGGATTATGGGRGGTTTACTCTGCTCCCTGTCCCCATCTTCCAGCTCAGGGGGATGAATACCCAGAGGATAACCGGTCTGACTACTAAAGACTGAGGCAAAGAAGGCATTAAGTACCTCAGCCTTCTCCTCATCCTCAGTGGCAATGTTCTCCCCGGCATCCAATAAGGGAGGGAGATTCTCCTTGGCCCTCTTCTTGTCGTTAACATATTTGTAAAAACATTTTTTGTTGTCCCTGACAACAGTGGCCAGATTGAGTTCCAGCTGGGCTTTTGCCTTCCTAATTTCCTCTCTGCATGACCTGACAAGATCCCTGAGTCATCCGCCCTTCCTTCCAGCAGCGATAGACTCTCCTTTTTTCCCTGAGTCCCAGCAAAAGCTCCTTGTTTAGCCAGGCTGGTCATCTTCCCCGCCAGCTCCTCTTACGGCACACGGGGACAGCCCACTCCTAAGCCTTTAAGACTTCCTCCTTGAAGAACGTCCAGCCTTCCTGGACCCCTCTGCCCTTCAGGACCGCCTCCCAAGGGACTCTCTCAACCAGCRTCCTGAACAGGCCAAAGTCTGCCCTCTGGAMATCCATGGTAGCGGTAACCATAACTAGCCAACATATGAATAATGAAGGAAACTCCTCTGCCAGTAGGGCAAGAAAACCCCAACTCAAGAGGAGAGACACGACTTACACAACATGTTTCTCATCATAGACCTCAACTTGGAAATTTATTCTTTAGTTTGCAGATACAATCAATGTGTAAAGTGACAAAAAAACACATTATAAAATATGTCTGATCAGCTTGGGATATCTTTTTGGCACAGAGGGATGTGAAAGTCTTTTTAATTGGGAAGGTTTTCAAAGACAAAGCAGGAAGATTTATCGCTTGAAACTGGCCTCTTTCATGCAGAAGCCTCTGTTGAATTTGCTATCACTGTGTTGTCTTGACTAGACTACATGCTGTTTCCTTCTATCACAAGAAGGGCTGCTGCCTGAAACAGGTATTCTTTATATTTTAAAATGTAAAATCATTTATATAGCATTCTYATACTTCACTAAATAGAGCGAAGAAGTTGCAGTTGCCTAAAGTGCAATGTTTAACTGAAAAGGCACTACACTCAATTCACTGATGCCGCCACTATAGATTAGCAATGTTTCCTTTGAACCACTTTTTTTTTTTTTTACATGCACTATTATAAAATCTGATTACAGAAGAATTAAGGGGTCCATCAAAGACCTTTATACACTGTCTGCAATAATATTCTGAATTTTTTATACCACACAGAGGCATTTCCCATTTCTCTTTAAAGCAGCAGGCATTACAAGGTTTGATTTGTAAAGTTGCATATGGGAAAACTTCTATATAATTGATATAGATTTAAGTCAAAAAACTGGTAAGTTTACATCCAAAAATCCCAAAGTACATTACCTACAGCATTACAGATGTACAAAAACTAGGAATTTCATTACAAATTTTCAAAAATACTGAGCTTAAAATAGCCCTTTATTCAATTGACTGTTTATTACTGTAGTGCCTCAAGGCTCTAGTTCACAATAACAACATTCAGTCATAGCTGGCACTACCCTTAAACATAGTGTTGAAGGAGACAATAGTTACATGTCAGTTACATGTACTTCATGGATTTGGACATACACACTATGTGTTCATGTGACATTGTTTGTCATTTGCTAACTCTCTCCCAAAATGCAGAAGTTCCACTCCACTGGAAGTGAGAAACTGTAATGCTGCTTCTCTCTTTTCCCTTTTATGCTTTCCAAACCTCCTTCATGCAAACACATAGATTTATAAAGAGCTACACCTAGAGATCTCTTCTAGAAATTGCAAGTTCAAACCTAACACCACACATTYGAGTACTTCTCAGCTTTTTACTAAGCTAGTCTTTTCACTAGAGCAACATCTTGCAATATTAACATAAGATCATACCTATTAGCACAAATTCAACATACAAAAAACAAGTTACTAAACTAAACATGAACACTCTCTGTATACATACACATGAAATTATCACTAGGTATCAATTTATTTTTAAATATAAATAGCCCCCCCCCCTTAAACAAAAGCAAAGAAAAGCCACTTCTCTGTTCTTGTACTGATCTAAGAGGTCTCTAAAAATTTTTCAGATCAAAAGTAGATTGAGAAAACAAAACCTTTCCCAAGTTAGCTTTTAACAAGAAATTAGTACCTTTTCTTCTCTGTTCATTTATGGAGAGCATGACTGGGAGTAACTAAATACATAAAATCAAAACACGTAAAGTTTCTTTTCTTTGCAAAGCTTACATTTGGGTTTCATAAAACCAAGAGTCAATAAGACTCTTGCCAAATTGGACAGTTGAACTGATAGCATCTTCCATCTGGCCTACAGAAGTAGAATTTTAAGGAATTTAACACAGCCCAAAGTACAACATATAACAGATTTTACCACTTCTATGGAATTAATTGGGTCAAATTGGGTCAGATTACAGCCTGCTACACTGTCAACTTCAAAAGGCACTCTTCTAAAAGATCTAATATGAATCCTCTAGAAGAGCATTCTGTCAACATCATCATGCATTTTATATAAATTTCTATTTTATTTTCACTTCAGACATAATTTTCTAATTCCAAGTTCACAGAATTTGGATTCTAAACATTTTCCAGAGAATCTCCTATTTTGTTTTCCATTAGGATACTCCATATCTGTAATTTCAAATATTTGAATGTAGGCATATCTCATCAGTTGCATGTTTAGCAATTCACTTTTCTCCCTAACTGTCAAAAAAACATTGGTTTCTCAGGCCCTGAACAGTACCTTTTCACTCAGGCTCTTCAATGAACAGAAGTATTTAAATTCCATTTGAGTTTGTACCACCACGCTGCTCAAATGCTAGTTTATCTTTCCCAGTTGATATAGCAAATATTTTTCTTACAGTGCTGACAGAAGTTTTTATGTGTTTTTTTTAAATATGAATACACGTGAATTTACCTTGGCCTTTTCTGATGTTCGTTTTCCACCAAATCCTCCAGCTCCAATGAAAAACAAAGAGAACTGATTATAACACACTAGGTCCTTTCCACAATAGGTATTCACTGAAAGACAACAAAAGAGGAAGGTCATATATTGTCTTCAATCTCTCTTCATATAGCTAGCATGTGTTGTTACAAGAGAAAAGTTCAGCTTCAAACATGACAAAATTCATTTTAACAACTGAAGGGACAATGGTCACATTCTCATATTGCACTGTTGCAAGTCACTTCCTGACTGGTGAAGACTAATGATCAGTTTTAAATAGCAATATGATGAATTTTATCTATATGAAAGCATTAAAATTAAAAAATGAGCTATCAAAATGCTTATGACATTCAAGGTGCTAAAAATAGTTGACAACAGAGTGCTGAAATTAGTATTTATTTCAGCATCTCACACTGCATTAGSAATTTACTTAAATATGATAGAATTGTGCCATAAAATATGATGTATTAGAAGCTATTAAGAATCCTAGTGTGTAAAGCACATTACCAACTCATACAAAAAGCACTACTAGTACCTTGCATGAAAAGAGCTCCAGAGCAAGCTTTAGTTTAAGGTCACCTGTTCCTTCTTTTGAAGAAGTTAAACTTCTTACACTGAATCGAGACTCAACTTCCTATTTCCAGTTCATGCCTATTCCACTTACTTACACCTTAGGTTGAAATTTACAGTATTGTTAATAATGGTCATTTCCAGTTCCAGAAGAAATTTAAAAACCACTAAGACTCTGCTCACAAAAAGAACATTTGCGTGTTGCAGAAACAGACAGGTTTAATGTTAGCCCAGTATGGAAGCAAAACACAGCTAGGAGGAACGAAGGGACAGTAAAGACCTTTTTACAATTTATCTGTACACTGAAGGAATAAAAGCTCAAGAGTGTTTAGAGATTCACTGCCTATCAACCTACTCTTGCAGTCTAACTTCCCAAGGGACCTTGGTATAACCACAGCTAAAAATATCCGAATTCTGAAAACGACAACTTATCAACTTCCAGAGACATTCTGATCCCTTAACTTGGATACTAGAGGAAGGAAATGGGATTTGGTTTGGTTTTGTTTAGAAAAGAATAATGTAGACACAAAAAAAGAATGCAGGACATGCTCTTGAAGATGTCTGCTTTGCAGATGAGTCTACACAACATACACATATGACTAACCTTTTCAAAACCATGCCACAAAACACATGCACAAATACTCACACACACACCCTTGCTGAAGGGTGGCAGAATCTAAAATGGCTGCCTTCAGATAGGACTAAGTATTATTATTAAAGAACTTAGTTCAGTTTGCATAGTGCACTACTCTACCTACATAGGAAAAAACCAAACCTTCTCTGACATCTTTTTCCAAAGAGTGTTCTTATTTCAGTACCTTAACCGCCCTAGAACCATTACGTTATACATTTACACAGCTATTGCTGATTAGTTCATTTCTCAGCTCTCACTGAGATTTAATAACCTAACAGTCTTTACTGTGGAAAGGCTGGCAGCTGGTACAGCTAGTTAAAAACTGAGCCTGTCAAATTTTACTGCATCCCCTCCAAAAATTATAAACCTTCTCACCATCTATAAGCAAGACTGCTCCTGATCCTTTGTCGAGAATATCAGCAACGGTTGAAACTGAAGTTAATTGCCCTGTAAGAAAAGAAGAACACGTACATGTTTGTAAGGTTTTGCTTCAGGAATGAAGTCTACAGATCACTGTTTACACTTCCTTACTAGCAATAATAATAATGGTAATAATAATCCTAGATAGTCATAGTAATCATAATCATCATGATTATAATGAAAGTGTCTGGGAATCTTTGCAAATCTTGGTTTGCAGATGTGAGGAATTTTTTAAGTTTTGAGGTTTTTTAATAGAATATTGCTATACTTTATGTATTCAGAGCTAAACACAAATCACATTTCAGACTCAAACACATCGCTAACTTCAAAGATAGCTCCAATCACTTAAGGATTGTTCACTAATTTCAAAAGGGCTGAGACAACTACAGTTCTACAGAAGAGAAGCTCAGCTCAGGGCCTGGGCCTGTGGGTTTTTGAACCTTGTCTCTAAAGAGGTTATTGCKCTAGAGAGATAGGTTACCATCTATGTTTACATAATCAGCCTATCAAATGGAAAAATAAAAAGCTTTTTGAAGTCCTGGCAATCCATTATTAATTATCAGACTTCTCTGAAGTTAATATAACTTTCACACATCTCCTTTTTGTTTCAACAAGAAATTATGCCATTTATCTGTGGCTTGCAAGATTTTTTTTTGCCTTCTACACTCTGGAAAAGTTAATTTTTAAAAACTACTAATGAAGAAACGCATACACATGCACGCATATCTTGAATGAGGCTAATGAGCACCTCTCAAGTGTTGTAAACTGGGAAAACACAGCCATCTATGAAAAGAGCTTGCTACTGCAGTAACTACTATCTTGAGAATTTTGACAGGAAGAAAAGTAATGCTTTTTTAGCTTCCTCATCGAGATGTCCATTCCTCCTTTACATACACAATTTAAATCTTACCCTCTTATAGGCACACTGATGCAACCAATGTTGAAGAATTCTTAGGTAAACATCCCAAAAGTTCTATGATACAACCTTACAGAAAGAATTCAAAGTTCTGCTAGTTAGTATCAAATTATACGAGTAATACACCAGCATGTACTGTATTTGCTTATTATATCAAAGATTAGGCATGAATTTACTAAGTCTACTATAAAAAAAGCAACACCTGATCCCAAGAACAGAGTTTCAGAATTCCCTCAATAATGCAACAGTTCGCTCTCTTCTCCCCCACTCCTTGTAAAATGAATACACAAAAAATCCAGTTGGAAACAGAGCTTCCCTACTTCCATTTATAATATGGCTACAGCAACTGTTGTCATACTGAAAAGCAAATCAGCAACACAAAAGGACTGACCTGAGGTTGGTAACGGCTTATACAGTTCCAGGTATTGCTCACCATGCAGCATCTATGTAAAGAAAGGCAGTGCTATAACAACAATCAGYATATTCTATTGCTCCCGCCACCACAATTGCAGGGAAATACAACTATTTTCGAAAGTGTTCAGAACAAACAAATAATAATTAAAAAAAAAAAAAAAAGCAAGTTTTTTGGGGTTTTTTTTCCAATTTCATCCCCGACAGAAAATATTTTCAAAGAAAGTTTTAAACTTTTGTGGTTTAATAAAAGCATAATGAACACAAATTAAAATTTAACAAAAAATTGAACATTAATACCATCTTAGGAAGACACAGGTTATGCAAGTGAAGTAAATTAATAATTTCTTAGGATGTAAGAATACAAAACAGTGAATTTTTCTTTTCTAGAATAAAGAGAACTTATTAATATTACAAACACACTACTTAAAATCACCTTATAGTTATACAAATCACAAACAAAATTAGGTACTTAACTCCTCCATACCTTTGCGAGATCAATATTTAGTCCTGGAAGAGAAGGGACACCATCAAACATCGAAGTCTGAGCAGGAATTACTCCAAAGCTAGGTAAACAGCAGAACTCTTCACTTCCTTCAAAGAGAAATTTCAGGTGATCTGGATCCTTAGTTGACATTCCCACACCAAGAGCATACAGAATAGGCTCTAAGTGASTATATGTATACACGTTGGTAGCCAATTCCCGGCCAACAATGCTTGCCTGGAAATGAAAAGTCAGTACAAAATAAACTTCATAATAGTTACTATTGCACTTGCATTATTTCTATAATTCTCATAACAAACAAAATTCACGTCTGAGCATTTTCTTTATAGTCACATGTAAACATAAAGTATAAGTAATAAATATACCATAAGATATTAATGTATTTGTCACAGTACAAGCAACCCTAATGTAATGCATTGTATCTTGCTGCAATTTACTTCAAGAATAAGTAGTATAACTTCATACAGCTCTGCTCCCAGAAATGCATAAGAATTTTTCTAAAACAAACCACAGATGAAATAACTAACACTGTAATAAGATTGAAATGAGGAAAAATTATCTATCTATAAAGATGGAGCCAGAACACAACCACATTGCCTAATAAGACCCGTCCGCTGCCCCTTTTCTGAACAATACCCTAACTAAAGAGGCTTACAGAACTTACAAGTACTTGCATTCTGCATTATTCAGTCTATTTAGCCTTAAGTTTTCCAATCATAAATGAGAAAAATAAAGAGTGGAGTTTGGAGATGTTTCTTATTCTGCTGCATCACTTCACAGTATAAAACCCACCTTTCCTTTTGCAGACAGCAAGCCAGAGTAGAAGCTGATCAGCAACACAAGTTCTCTGCTCAAGGTTTTCACCTAACTTTGAGTGCATCTGGTAAACAGAGGTCCTTACCGTGTCAACAGATGAAGAGACCACTGATCCAGAGCTTGTTGAATTCATAGAAACGTTCCCCTGAGACTCTATCTGACTTAGAGCATCATTCAATACACTTATGGACTCTAGAGAAGGAAATTGAAAAAAATCACTTATAAATAGCCATAAATGAGACACTCCAGTTAGACACACAGCAAACATGCCACCAAATGAGATACAGCCTGGTACTTCTCAATTCATTTTTAAGCACAATAAATATACATCTGCAAATTGAGCATAGTGCTGCATTTTACAGGCATCTACACAATAGTTGATGATAAGCGATATCTACACCTGTTCCATCAGTTCTGCACCCACCAGTCAACCACGACACCTATCCACTTCAAGTGCCTGAAACACAACTGGTGCTATACACCACGATTCAAGGCAAGAGCTGAACTTGGATGTCTGAAATTAACGTTTCAGCAGTAGACTTAACTATGAAAATTTGTACTTTTTAATACATGATTCTAGAAGCTGAGTAAGGTTCTTCTAAGATGCAAGAAATAGCTCGAAGGGGATAATCTTGGCAGAAACAAACCCCGTAGGAAACCTTTCCATTAATATAATTATTTTTAATATTGGTTTGGGGGTGTTTTTTTAAGTTGGTATACTGTCAGTGAACTCTAATACCTTAAATGTCCACTACCCCAGCATGGTCTGCTATTATAGAGCAAATGATTAGCATACAGCAGGGAAAGGCTAACATGAAGAGCAAAGGTTGAAAATAGTCATGGCAAAGCCTGTCTCTTTCCAAAAGTATTCCTCTCACTTTCCAATTAGGGAACACTGCATGTGAACCATACTCCTTAACTACAGAGGAAACAGCACCAGTGTTTAAACACTTTTTAAACACATACGAAGAAAGCTGAAATTGAAGCTGAAACCGTTTTCTTCTTATGTAAAATTTTTCTTTATATACACACAAAGCATACATACATAGATACACACACATCTTCTATGTGTTTTATATTAATTTGTTCTATACCAGAGATAAGCTTTTGAAATGTGCCAAAAGTCAGCCAGTGACAATACTCAAGTTGTTGACAGCTTTTAGGAGAATTTAAAAATGCACGTGAACCTAACAGCAGATTACAGACCTCTAAAATACYAGATGTAGCTGAAACTGGCTCTTATCTTCAAAACCGAGGAAGGTATCGAGACAAGAGAGATTGCCTCATACGGGTGACAGACATAATTCTGTTTTCCTAGATAACAGAACAACTAAACATACTACCCTGTGTCATACATACTACAGCATGCTGTATACAGTATACAATCTGCAAGACAGGGGTGGTTGTCTTCCAGCTATTTCGCAACACAAGTTGATTTCTCCCGTTGCATAACAGGAAGAATCAGACTAGGACACAAGAGCAAGTAATGCACTGTGGAGACAAGGGCTACTGGATCTAGCTTTGTCTGAGAGGSAATACAAGGAGACAACACGCCAACATGCAGTGCAATGTGCAGCTGTGACCTACTGCACATGCACCACACATTCAGAAGCTTCTGTATCACATTTAATTTAGTCTTTCTGCTTATGCACAGGAGCCCAGGACCTCTCAGTACCTCAAAACACGGAATCATGTTACTATGACAAATATGTCAGCTTACTAGATCCAGCCGCAAATGAGAGCCTGAGCAATTCTTTTCTAGTACTAGTTAAGCCAAGTCGCATTATTCTGCAACTGCTACTGCCTAAGGGCATACAGAGAGCTGCTTACAGTGACTCACTGATGTACCCTGTAAGTTGATTCTGTGTCCTAACCTTAAGGCTCTGATTATCCCTGCTTACCTTCTTGAAAAATTTCTAGCTTGTTCTGAAGTGGTATAAAGTAAGCTAAAACTATTATTTCAGTTTAATAATTAGTAAGAAAATAACATCATCATGCAAATTAGGAAAAAACTCTAACACATAAGTCACTGCAGATTCACTACTGCCTCAGAGGCAGTAACGTTTTCATGTTGCTTTAAGTAGATGATCACCTTTCACGCCTGGTAAAGGGAATGTAGGAGAATACATACCAGCAAAACTACATCTTCCACTTCTTCAACTTCCTAAGGCCTAAATTCTCACATAGCTTCTTAAAAAAAGAAGTCTGTTCTCAGATTTTTCTGTTGTTAAAAGACATCGTGTAGTGAATGCACAAGTAATCATATCTTTTGCTAGTTAACAGGACTATACCTGAAACTGTGTGGGAGTACAGAGGAACTGCCAGAACTCCTCCAAGTACATTAAGGWCTAAGCCTTTAAAGCTTAGGGAATAACTACAGAGACCATTCAAAGACATTTGAGGCATTAAAAGGGAAGTGAAAAGGCAGGCATAGTCAGTTACACCGACTGTGTCAGATAGCTTCTGGGGTAAGGGGAGGAGTTTGGGCAAAACACTGTACTGCACAATCAGCAGCTGCTCATCTAGAAAGATGTAGGGTAACTACCAAGAAAGATTGCTTTACTGAGAACATTATCATGATATCTGAGAAACTTTAGTGAGTTACTGAATTAACATCAACTGCCAAATCAAGTGACAATTAGCTATTTCCTATTAATTCAAATTGCACAAAGCCTATAAAATCATATTCTGGTACACAAGCAAGCATTTTGCAGCTTGATTCAGTTTACGTGCCAAGGAAACAAGTTAAGCCTACAAACTGCACATATGAAGAAATGCTTAAAAAAAGTCAAAAAAAGATAGAAAGAAAAATTCGGATCTTTTTACTAAGCTGGTTTTAAGAATTAAAAGACCACCATTAAAACATAAAGATGAGACAGTACTTTCATTCAGTCTTCAAGAGTTCAGCATCTCCAGCAGAACGACCTTAGCTAAAATACACAACTATGAACATGCTCTAGTTAAACATCAAATGAGTGCTTTGCTAGGCAGGGCTCTAAATGCATGATCATTCAGACATTAGATGTGGAGCATTTAATTTATTTATTTTTAAGAGAATGACTTCCCCCTATGCTTGTAAAAAAGAAAATTCTAAGTGAAAAAAAAAAGTACAACATGAATCCAAGTATTCAGTTATGTATGACTGTTACACACGTAAGAAAAATTACCTTTTAAAAAAAAAAAAACAACCAATGACACTCCTACTTTTTTGTAATCTAGAACGAATAAAATCAAACTGCTCTTATCAGTATGCCCAAATTATGAAACAAGATTAACATCTCTGATTGTGGGATTTTCTGCTATATTACAAGCAAATACTTTATCTAATTCGGGTTTTTTTTGTAATTATACATAATGGTTAGTACATGATTGCTCTTCACAGTATCAAATTACTTAAATTAATGAAATCTTCTGGGAGAGTTTTAATTTGCAGGTATTCAGTATTGCAGCTTTTCATTTTTAATGCAAGTACTCTAACTAGTTTCCCTTATTTAACAGTTGAACACCTTCAAGCAATAAAGTGGAGACTTTGGCAGTAGAAAAAACTTTTAACATCGAACTGAAAATTCTATTCAGCTAGCTTCTTCAGAATTTTCCTCAACCCTTCTGCTGATTCTCACATACAACAAATTAATGCAAGAGTTTTCATCCAGCCTGGCAGTATCTATGGCTTGATGYCAGTGAAAGGACAATGCTGTATTTGGGGTAAGTTAATAACAAAGCAGAAGGTAAGGTAGGTACAGTGCATGGGAGACTCATGCTGATGTAGTATTTACAATTTCCTGACTGTAGAAACCACATACAACAGAAGTTGAACTTTACTTCAGAAGTCCAAAATCTTGTCCAATTTTTTCTCCTGATAGAATCAAGAGGCAGATGTGGAATATCATACGCAATGCTGAAGCAACTCTCAAAAGAAATTCCCACCTACAACTTTTTTCTACAGCATTTTTCTGCTAACAACCCATAAAAATAACATAGTACGTATGACAGGTTGGAAAACAGATCAGAAGCTATAAAGCTGGAATTATGTTGTTATAAATACCATTCCATAGCAGGACAGGGAACATTTATAAACTGACATACATTGGAAATGGGACATCTGTAAGCCAAAGATCAGTGAAAACAGACAGTAAGGTGATATAGAACTACCGTATGGCTGTTTACATTCCTCTACCAAGATCTGAGGGAAGGGACAAAGTGCCTCCTATTCTGGTTCTAGTTTAGGCATCTAAAAACATACCCCTAAGGTTTTAACAAAATGCCTTAATRGATTTAAGGACCAACAGCTTAAACATATGCTGTGTGTCTAAGCATCTTCAAAATTCAACTGGCATTGTACATAAGGATGCCTCTTTCCTTCCTCCCCCAACCACTTAAATGCTGGTCATTTCCTCATTTGACAATACTCAATCTTTGACCTAAATAACGACATGCATAATAACAAAACAACCAGCAGTGATACTAAGCACATGTAACTCACACTAACAAACTAAGGGTAACATCTTGAGAATCTTGGAAAGCAATCGGGAAAATTCATCTGTATGATTCATTTATGAACTATGACAACTATGGATCTAAATAGAGACATAAGACAACAAAGAGAAAGCTTGGAAGATGAAAGAGAAGCAAGTACGGCAGCAGGAAAGATCAGAGTCATCTTGGCTAAAAAAAAAAAATAATCAAATAATGGGAAGGAACAAAGAAACTAAACAAAGCATTGGAAGAGACAGTTATCGTGGTCACCAGCCAAGGGGGTGATGTTAACCAGGAACACAAGGCAGTAAGGAAGAATTGACTTAACCAGAGAGCTTTTTGGTATGGAAATGTCTACCAAAAAAAGAAGATACCAGGACTGGAAGGAAAATACAATCTCTCTATTACACTGCTACTACCTGTTTGTAGGTGCATCAAACAAAACACAACCATTAGTCTGGCTGTAATACATAAAATGACAGTGATGTCACTTCCCTAGAAACTCTTAAGAAAGATAATACTGTCTTAATTCTACAGGTAAGAACACAAAAGCTTCCTTAAAAAGATCTGACCATACTGAAACAGTCAGGTTAATGTAAATGATTAGTGTTACATGTTTACAAAAGAATTCACTGGTTCTGTAGACTTTCGAAGTAAAGTTTCAGCAAATGTCTGACAAGAAAGCGTTCTCTTCTAAGCTTTGCTTGCCCGAACTATCCACATTATGAAAGTCTCCTTTACCTTGGATACTTCTGGGTTTGCTGGCGTTATCAAAGTCACAGACCTTCTCCCATTTATCTCTCACTGCTTCAGGCGTCATTGGCTGATTCTTTCCTCTGACAATAGCACCCAAGGATCGCTCCCAGCGCACTAATAGGAAACATGAGCCAGAGTTCAAGTAACAAACAAAGAAACTTTTAGTTTCTTTAGATCACTTTCATCTAGGCCACTACTTTCAAGACAGCGCAAGAAAGGAAAGGTTATAAGTACTCCAGTTTAACTCACCAGTGTAACTCCAACCTGGACTAAAAGGGCTCATTGCTTTTAACTAACATTCACAAAAGGAATAGCATTGGTTTTAAATTTCATTAAAGCCACAACAGACTGATTCCTTCTGAAAATATTACATCAGTTTTATGATTCTGTCTAGTGAAAAGTTATAGCTAGTATGTATATACAGACATTCTCTTCTGATATGATTTTGGCTACTAATGCTCAGGAATCTTCTGAAAGCCTTGGAAAACTTCAGGGGAAATGTGAAAAACACTTGTTATCTATGAAAGAATGTTAACACCAATAGCCAGCATCTCCAAATGGTCCCTGAAGTTGTCTTTCAATACTGTAACTTGAGAGAAATTGGCAAGGCTAATGTGAAATCAGTTCTGGAAGGATACAGACTTCCTGGATTGCAACTAATCCTGAATCTGTCATGTTGGTTTTGCTCTTAATTAGCAATAGACAACAAATAAGGCCATACTGGTACCTCATTAACAACCTGGTTTCATTTTAAAGACTTCAATAGTAGCCACTATAATGATGACAAATAGTATTTTCTTTTGACCAGAGAGGAGAAGCCATAGATTTTCGGCTGTATTAAAATTCAACTCCTTGTGCAGGGCAGCAACAGGTTTTATGCTGCTGCCCCAATTTGTTTAATCTGTTTAATACACCACCTGGGAAAAACTATTCCAGTGCCACCAGAACACTTACTGTTAGTTAGAAATCTACAAAATCTTTATCAAGTGGGCAAAACAGTGTTTTGGAAGAAGGGAGAACCACTTCTTGAACTAATGGCCCTACTTCCAACCCACTGGTGATATTCACATAGGCTGAAAAGTCCTTGAATGGTTCAGGAAAATAATGCTGGTATTTGGTTCAACATATTTAGGAAAAAAATTAAGACATTTCACACACTGAATTAAGTTTTCCATCTCGTAAGCCTTCAGTATTGTCTGAGAGTTTTCTTTACGTTCATATATAAGCTAGTTACTGGAATCCCTCAAGGAAAATACTTAGCTAGCACAGCTACTGGTTATTAAGAAGGCTAATTGCCTCAACATGTTAATGCATATCACTAGTATTTTTACAGATGTATAAATAAAGGTGGAAAGCAACTAAAAAGCACCCTGTTTACCAGCACACGCTACTTTTATACCATGAAAAATTGAAGTTTTCAAGAAAAGGCAGCAACGTATACTTAGCGCCAAAAATGGAGATTCTTCTTGACTTCGATTATACCCTCGGGATCCAAGAGTTAAGGTTACTTAGGCAGATTTTCAGTTACTGGTAGTCAGCTCAAAGGCTTAACAAAGCACTACCTAAGTTACCAGTTTCCCCTATGCGTAGTGAAATTTGTGACTTTTACTTAAAATAAGCAGTCTCCTCAGAACCCTAGGCTTTTGCTAATCTTCTCTCCCTAAATAAAAATGTCTTGAGCAGAGGTTAACTGCAAAGACAATTTGCACACTTTTGTTGTCAATTCAAAAACCAAAATCAATCCTGCAACACAAAGTACTTACATTTTCCAATCCATCCAGCTCCCACCTGACAAGAAAAAAGAAAATCATCAACTTACCATGTTACAAAGCAAAGTTTTGGTAATGTAGGGAAACAAAACTATACTTCAGAACAAAGTCAACATAATGAAAATTTCTGAACTACTGCTGGTTGTATTTAACAGTTTAGTTAAGCACTGGAGCACGAGCAACATAAAACTCCAAGCACAAGATAACAGCTTCCATCCAATTTATGAGCTAGCAGTTTGATGACAATACCTATGAAGTATTCCATAACTAAGTAGTTCATCCACCCTGCAAGTTGCTTTCTGTGTTTGAATGATTTAGAAAACAAAAACTTCTTTTGAAGTAGTTGCTTTGGTACCTCTTCAAACTTACAACAGTACGATAAGAATTGTAACAATCAAATCAGTAGTATTTTGAGCATACACCAGAATTTGGCAAGGTTGTTACTGCCTAATGCACTTGTCATATACAGCACAACGGGATCAACATTTCTTCTGTCTGTGCTGAGTATGTAGTATCTCACATGATAATTCAGTTTCAGCAAAAAGGTTAAGATTGGACAGGCTAAAGCAAATGACTGACTTCAGGGGAAGGGGCAAAGGGAGGGAAAGAGGGGGAAGAAAGGGAAAATAAAAAAAATTACCTCAAACAGACTGCCATTCTCCGCACAGCTCTCGTGGCAAAGCCAAACAACTAAGGGAGCAACATACTCTGGTTTGAAAGCATCGACCAGATCTAGAGCAAATTGGAGGGGGGAATCATAAAACAGAAATACTGTATGATTTACCAAATTATTCTTACTCTAACACCTTTTGAACAGCAGAGCCAGGGAGAATTTAACCAACAGTGTTCTGCCATGAAAAGAAAGGAGAAATGAAATGAAACATTTGAAGATTCATTAAATATGAACAATTTGTGAGATGTGTGTATGCCACCAAACTCAATGACACTGGTTCTCAGCCAGAGATGAAAGACTGTCTAAATGCTGGGAACACCGTAACGTGCAGACTGCAAAGCCAGGTACCTTCCTAAATTTCCATCTGACGGGCAGCCTGAAACAAGGATAAGCCAGCTAGACATAATCCTGATGGAGATGTACCTGAGCGACTTCCCTTTTAATTTGCTAGTCAGTTATAAAGAAAAAGACAACACGAAAAGAATTGCAGCTACTGAATATTTAAGAAACATCCCATTTGGAAATGCTGATGTTTCCAAATGATATCTCGGGAATTATCAGCCCTGCTAAATTTATATATCAATTGTATTTTGGGATTTTCATTGTCATCCGACACAAGAGAAAACTATCTGAAAATGGAGATACTGTCATAGAACAGAGTGTGGTTGTCCAGGAAGCTTTTACCACATATTCTATCCACTGTCTGGAAAGAAAAAATAACTTTGTTTAATTTCCTTTTTCAGCTTTTAGAATATTATTCTTTCAACAGCAATAGATACATAGCTGTTCCTCAGCTAAAGGTCAGCAAGCACTTTCAAATACACCCTGACAGACGAAGAGCTGTGAAAGTTTAGCATTACAGGTACTTCTTCAATAGCCAAGCTGAAGTAACACAAGCTCATTTTTAGAAGTTTCACAAAGGTAGAAGGAAATGGAACTCCATTTAATATGGTATGTTGTTAAGTGCATCACAAAAGCTTCAGGCTTTTCTAAAGTATTCCACTTTATGTCACACACTATTTAGTCTCAAAAATCAGCACTAGACTGTTATTGCTAATGATATTAATCCACTGTTAAATGAATCAAGAAATACATGGTAGAAGTTTAAAAAAACACACAAAAGATGCACACTACATTTAGAGTTCTAGCAAGAACAACAACAAGTGGGTCAAGTTTAACATACATAACTGTGGCAATGCTAAAACACAGGTGCTTCCAGACATCTAAAGATGAACAGGAAAGTACTAAGGTAACAAGGCTAATTTGATAAGACATATGAAAACGTTTTTAAAGTTCTGGTGTCCACACCTTTTAAGAGTATTTGAAAAACTGGACAGGAAGGGAGGGAGCAAGGTAAGAAATAAATGATCAGAGCTGTAACTATCTTATAGTGAGACCAAAGGATCTCACTCTTCTTCAAATGACTAAGAAAGAAAATTAGAAGGTGGTTTTATCACTCTATGTAAATATCTTCAGGAAATTCCAGCTACTGAACTCCACTTTACGCTTCAGGAATTAATGTCTGCAAGCTTAATGTATTTGACTCTTCTGTAAGTAAGTGCAACAAATCCGGGGACCTACAACCTATAGAGGTGCTAGATCTCCTGATCACTTGGATTATCTAGACCTAAACCAGGATATTTTACACAGAACTTAATTAGTCAAACAAAATCATGCATAACTGTATAAAATATATTACTCTTCAATATTTTGTGTATCAGTCTGAAAAATGTAATGATTCCCCTGGCTTTGAAATCTGCCTATCATTAGGGAAAAGAAGGGCAGGAGGGAAATGAAATAGGCTGATTCTAGAACACTTTGAAAGCAATTTCCTTTTACAGACTTTTTTTTTCCAAGTTCTTTTTGTTTCTTCTGGTCATTTGCCAAAGTAATTAGTCACTCTATGTATCCTAAATTTACACTTTACACACAGCTGTCTCCTACAACGTTCTTTATACTGACTTCCCAATGCAGTGCTCTGTTAAAACCTATTCAAGCACTCAAAGATTAGTAACTGTGCAATAAAGAAGAACATAATATATTAGGCAACTCAGTTCATTATCACCTCCTGCAGATCATGGAACGAAGAAGTACACACATGACACGTTGTGCAAAAAACAGTATTATGCAATTAAGACAATATTGTAACAAGTGCAGACATCTTACGCACATACCTGATTCCACATCTTGTGAAACAAACCAGCCTTTCCACTACTGTAGGAGGATCTTGGAAGAGACTATAACTAAAGAGCCTTGCCACATGAAATTGCTTTTGTGAATTACAAAAATTGCTTCTTATCTTGTGGCAGAAAATAGGAATTCCTTACAACAGACAAAGTAAGTAGGCTGACAGCGCAGAGACAAAGAGACAGTAGGAATAATGAATTAGCAGTGTATGAAGTATAAAGGATTTGCATTTTCTAAGAGATAAGAAAGTTAGCCATGCTTCAATTCACTCAAAAATATCAGTACATGTAGAACTTAAATGATTCACCTTGTGGCATGACGGTCTGGGTCAGTCTGGATCCAGCAGTAGGAGCAATTGTGTTGCAGTGGATGTTATACTTCCGGCCTTCAATTGCAATTGTGTTTGAAAGACCCAAAAGGCCAAGCTTTGCAGCACTGTAGTTTGCCTGACCAAAGTTTCCATATATTCCAGCAGCTGAGGAAGTCATAATTATTCTTAGGGGAGAGGAGGAAAAAAAAAAAGAAAAGTTCAATGATTTCTTCAAGTTGTTTAATTCTACACAACAGTATTTTCCAGCTTTGGCATTATATTCTCCATATTCCACAAAACAAAAGTGTGCAAATAAGAAAACTTTATTTGTTGTTTTTGCTAACAAGCAGATGCTTTTTGTGTTTGATTGATAGCAAACATCTGGCAAATCCTGAAGTGTTGTCACAGTACCAGAAAACTAACAAAGTCATGAGCCTTTTTGAGTTACACCGCAAAACTGTAACAGACATTTTGTGACAACAGGGTACAGTATACAGAAAAGTATTTTCTTTTCAAGTTCTAACTGCACTTCAAGTGGCGTTATTCTTATAATTAACAAATGGCTTCAGCGGTCAGAAGAAAATTATTTTATTGAAAATGACTTCACCTTAATATCTACTTGCTAATATGTGAAGACGCATTCTTACAGAACTCACATTCAAAGAATCCTAATGTGCATTAAACACATGAAGGAAGAAGATAGCAAAGTCTTGCCCCTTCCTGTCCCCTAACATTATTGCTGTGGAGATGACTGAACTGCTCACAAGAAAGCTCTAAAACCACTGCAGTTCATAGCTGGTTTGACCCAAGAAAACATTATGCTGCACGTCTTCTCTTAAATTGGAATTCAAAAGGGAAGAGTCTATACCTTCACTTTTAAAAGAAGCTTTATCAGAATCTGTTCCAATGTACTGTAAACACACTGCATAGCTGGGATAAAAATTTATTTCATTTTTATTATTATTTGCCTCACTGACAATAATCCACTGTTTTTAATTTAAATAAAGAGATGTGTTACAAGTACTGGCTCAGTATGATCAAGATGAAGAAAGCTACAAAATCTATACAAATCAGGCATTTTGCAGATGGCACACATCTATACATAAACTGCAGAAGCACTCACTACCATTGTTATCTGAGCAAATACAGAAAAGGAGCCAAGCAAAGCGTTTTCTCAAATGGATGCAACTCCTAGACTTTAGCCATGTATTCTGCCTGTTGATCTCTTCCCTAGTTCAGCTCCCTGGATGACAATGAATGTCAGTTTGGTCACAGAATGACAAAGAAGCCCATACAGCTTTCGACATGTGGGTATGGTTGTTAAGATCAATATAATCACGTCAGTGTTTTGATAAGGAAAAACAACAAAACTGAAAAAGTTAAAGGTCTGAATTCACTGCACTCTTTCAGTTAACAGTAACACACATCAAAATAAACTAAGAACATTCCCACAACTTCTAAGACAAGTACATTTGTTCAAAGGGGGGAGGGGGGAAATCAAGCCCAAACAAAAAACACCAAGACCTACAAGCACAACCGCATGTACCTGTCATTTGAATAAGATGTAGCAGGAGAAGAATCCCTAGGACTTGCAGTAACATACAAGTAACAAACACTTCTAACTGGTCCTCATGAAAAGAAATAGTATTTCTATAACCCTACAGCTCCTGTCTGGGATATTTGCAACTACCTGGAAAAAACCTTTAAACATTTGGCTGGGGAGGTGGAGAGTGGGGCAGAACCGAAAGGAAAAGGGCTTACACATTTGGACTGATTTTTTTTCATCCCAGTGACAATGAAGGAAAAGGACGCAAAACTCCTCCTTCACTGTCAGGGCATGCATCCGTCTGTTATACTCTACTGAAAAAGCAAAAAAAACCCACAAATTTTTACCTGCCAAATTTCTGATTTTTCATATGATTCCATGCAGCTCGGGTGACCAGGAACGATCCCCTCAAATGAATTCTATGAATTATATCTAGGAACAAAGTAATGTTGGTTTAATAATTCCGGGATTTCATCTCCCAACTTGAAACACACCACTTGTTTCTTCTTCATGACAAAAATGGCACTCTCTTCACACTCTCAAACTGTTCCTAAAAAGTGGTGGGCTTTTTTTTTTTTTTTTTCTTTTTTATAGATCATTTTGAAGTGCTCGCCTGAACGTACACTGATCATCTCTCCTACCTCTTGGCTCTCCTGTATAGAATTCACAAGCATTCAAAATTCCTGCACTTAAGCACAGTCAAACAAGGATTACAGAAGCTAGACCACCTTTGCAAAAGTCTGCCTAACTGGCTTATCACCACCTACCATCTCACTGAAGCTTCCCTGTGTTCTTCTGCCCCTTGGCACATCAGCTTTCTTTCCTCTGTTGTTAGTGCTGGGTCTTTTAAGCCTGTTTAGTATTCAGCCAGTCAGTGCTGGTGCTGAGAATGTGTTCTGCTCACAAAAACTATCGTGTGTGTTTCACATGGCTCTTTTTTGTATTCCACTCAGCAACTAGGAGTGGCAGCTAGAGCCTTTCTTCCCCTTTGGAACTACATACACCTACCATGCATTGCAGCACAGATTTGGTTTGCAGCTGAACACAAGCAGCTTGCCACTAAGCTTTCAGGGTAAAAGATAATTCTCTGATCTGGCATAGACAGCCTTCCCTGCCTTCTCTCCTTCCTTGCATCAATGGGAGGGACATACCTTTCATCTTTCACACAGAAAGTACATTTTAAAGTTTATCAACTCACCCCAATCTTCATCGCTTATCCGAACAAATGAACGGTCTCTTAGGATCCTAAAATGCATCATTAGGAGAACAAAACAAAGTAAAATAAACAAACAAAAGATGAACAGGTGTTTACACAAAACTGACAGCCCACAATCAAATACAAAAAACCCTTCAGGTTTACTCACCCAGCATTGTTTATAACAATATCTGCAAAAAAAAAAAAAGAAAATAACTAAGTGAATGCATTGATAAAATACAAGCTTGTTTCTATTTTTCTCCCACTTCTAAAAATGTATACAGACAAGAACACTGCACATATACATCATATTACTATTCTATAGCTCCTTGTTTCAAATAGTGGAACTCTACCATTGGACAATAATTAAGACAAGACAAAATACTTCAGTACAGGTAAGTCTCGGCCTGCCAATGGAACAAAGCCTGACAGAGAGACATAGCTGAGAAACGCTGGCTATCTAGGAACACAATACCTGCAGGATGCAGCCATCCTGCACAGTTTTGCAGCTTGTTTTGAATTCCAGAGTCTCCTGATTACGCAGTTTTGCCACCATCTTTGTTGCAGTAAGCACAAATGGTAACTGGAAGAACCATAGTCACAAAGCTACTAAAGCAACCTGGATCATTAACAATTTTTTGTCAAATATCTAATTTGATTCCTGTTGGCTTTGATTATGTGTCCTTTTAGCCATTTAACCCTGGGCTAAAATCACGTAAAGTTCACAATTAAATAGTGGCAATGATATGGTAAAGAGGAACATTACTTTTTAGATAGAGTACCACAAGTTTGTTTTTTTTTTTTCCTTTGTGTCTGTTAAAGCATTTTGATCTTCACATAGGCAAAAGAGCTTCCAAAACATAACAGAGCATCTTTGACTCTTCAGCCACATCATTAATTCTAATTTTATGCAGCTAGTTGTAATACTTGATGAATTCTGATGGGACCCACCCGAGAGTAGTGAGGGAGCTGGCGGAGGAGCTTGCCAAGCCACTCTCCATCATTTATCAGCGGTCCTGGTTAACAGGGGAGGTCCCGGATGACTGGAGGCTTGCCAATGTGACGCCCATCTACGAGAAGGGCCAGAGGGAGGATCCGGGGAACTACAGGCCTGTCAGCCTGACCTCGGTACCAGGGAAGATCATGGAGCGGTTCATCTTGAGGGCGCTCACGAGGCAGGTGCAGGACAACCAGGGGATCGGRCCCAGCCWGCATRGGTTCATGAAGGGCAGGTCCTGCTTGACCAACCTCATCTCCTTCTATGACCAGGTGACCCGCCCAGTGGATGAGGGGAAGGCTGTGGATGTGGTCTACCTGGACTTTAGTAAAGCCTTTGACACTGTCTCCCACAGCATTCTCCTAGAGAAGCTGGCAGYTCATGGCTTGGACAGGTGTACTCTTTGCTGGGTAAAAAACTGGCTGGACGGCCGAGCCCAGAGAGTTGTGGTGAATGGAGTTAAACCCAGTTGGCAGCCGGTCATGAGCGGTGTTCCCCAGGGCTCAGTTTTGGGGTCGGTCTTGTTTAACATCTTTATCAATGACCTGGACAAGGGGATCGAGTGCTCCCTCAGTAAGTTTGCAGATGACACCAAGCTGGCCGGGAGTGTTGATCTGCCTGAGGGTAGGAAGGCTCTGCAGAGGGATCTGGACAGGCTGGATCGATGGGCCGAGACCAACTGCATCAGGTTCAACAGGTTCAACAAGACCAAGTGCCGGGTCCTGCACTTGGGTCACAACAACCCCAGGCAACGCTCCAGGCTTGGGGAAGAGTGGCTGGAAAGCTGCCCGGCAGAAAAAGACCTGGGGGTGCTGGTCGACAGCCAGCTGAACATGAGCCGGCAGTGTGCCCAGGTGGACAAGAAGGCCAGCAGCATCCTGGCCTGTGTCAGGAATAGTGTGACCAGCAGGAGTAGGGAGGTGATCGTGCCCCTGTACTCGGCACTGGTGAGGCCGCACCTCGAATACTGTGTTCAGTTTTGGGCCCCTCACTACAAGAAGGACATTGAGGTGCTGGAACGTGTCCAGAGAAGGGCAACGAGGCTGGTGAAGGGTCTGGAGMACAGGTCTKATGAGGAGCGGCTGAGGGAGCTGGGGTTGTTTAGCCTGGAGAAGAGGAGGCTGAGGGGAGACCTTATCGCTCTCTACAACTACCTGAAAGGAGGCTGTAGAGAGGYGGGTGYTGGTCTCTTCTCCCAAGTAACAAGTGATAGGACGAGAGGAAATGGCCTCAAGTTGCGCCAGGGGAGRTTCAGACTGGATATTAGGAAAAATTTCTTCACCGAAAGGGTTGTCAAGCATTGGAACAGGCTGCCCAGGGAAGTGGTGGAGTCACCATCACCGGAGGTRTTTTAAAAACATGTAGATGTGGCACTTTGGGACACCATTTAGTGAGCATGGTAGTGTTGGGTTGACGGTTGGACTTGATGATCTTAGAGGTCTTTTCCAACCTTAATGATTCTATGATTCTATGAATTCTGTGSTTTGAGACAAAAATTACTAACCATTACCGAAGTACCAAAATTCTGAAGGGCAGGAAAACAAGAATCATATATTGAGCTTCAAACTTCTGCTAAAAAGTACCAAAAAGACAGAAAAGTTGCCCATTCAGATTTAAAGTGGAAAGCCCCTGATTTAGCTTTCACTGAGTAAGGGCATCAAGGGTTGGTGAGTTCTACTGTTGTAACACTGTACTTCGTATACTTYTTGTCAGTTGGACTGTTTTTAATGGCTCTGCACTTGCAAACAAGTTACAACAAGAATTAAGCAACTGTACCTATCCTCCCAAAAGCATCAAGTGCTGTCTTCACAAGCTTTTCACCATCTTCCACCGAATCTATAAGAAAAAAGTATGAATTTTCAAGTAAAATGAACTGGATACACTGCAATTCCAGGATATTAACAGCTAATTCCATAGGGCTAAGAAAAATAAATTGTGCAGAACCCTGATATAAAATAAATTTAAATTCAGCCACTATTTGCACGTGGCCTAAAGTAAATCCCACACAGTAAGTCTAAATAGCACARTGTTTGCCATTGCAAGCAAAACAAGAAGCAAAACAAGTAAGAACAATCCATTCCCATTTTGCCTCTGACAACTGCAGATGGGCAATTTCTTAGTATTTCAATGTTAAGAAAGCATATGAAACAAAAGGGCATTACTAGACGAGTATTAATAAAAAAGCACTTTAGGTACTTGCTTTTTGTGTCTCTGTTTCCCTACTTCACATTACATTCCACGTATTTAATTTATATCGTATTGCCAAGCTGGCAGTAGTCCTTTATTAAGCATTGTCAACTTTTCATTCAACAGGTCCATTTTTCCTATAGATAAAGCATTAAACTAGTCTGGAAAAGTAACATACCATAATTGGGTACTGCTTTCCCTCCTTTTGCTCTGATTTCGTTGACAACTTTGTCAGCAGCTGAGGAGCTCTTGCCATATCCCTTGAAATCACCACCAAGATCATTCACTGTGCATCACAAAAAAACAAATTTTTCATTGTTAACACTCAGACGTCATGGTCTCTCCTTATCATGCTGAAAGTTATAAGGAGTATTAATAAAACCTGCTGCATCTAGATCCTACTGAGAATCTCAGATGATTAGAGAAGAACAGTAGATCACATTATCATTTTTTTTAAAAAGTAGTATAACATACAGTATCATTTTTTTAAAATAACATGGGAAACAGAACTTTTTCATTTTTTTCCTCTCTACCATGCATTCAACTTGCTTGCCCTGCCCAGGCTACCTCTCTAATTGTGTTATTGTAGTTCAGAGATTAAGATCAAGATTAAATACCAATCACAGGTGATTAATTCTGGTCTCTTGTCAAACTACTAAGGCTACTGCATGAACCGTAAACAAGAACCAGAAGACTTTGTTCCTGTTTAATAGAGTAGCTAAAATGTTACTAGTAAACTTCACTATAGAACAGATCAAGTGGTCTGAACAAAGSGGGAAGAGCCCGCTCTGGAGCTTCAGATCCTGCTCCTGTGGGGTAAGAGGGCCAGTTGACAGAGAGAGCTGCTTTGTTTCCAGGCTGCTCTCTGTACTGGGGCATGCGTCATTAATGGTAGCTGCATTGTACCATCACCACAGTTTGCTGCATTGCTGTATTTGCATGTTCCATAGTTTCACAGAATTCATCAGTGGAACAAAAACACTCCAAAAAAAATCCATACACACATTATATTTGGACAAAGAATTTCAAAAAATGGTGAGAAGTATGTTTAAACGGGTACAAAATGAAATTGTAAGAAAATCAGAATTGACTATGGATTTACATGCAACATCAGTGTTTTGCTAAACAGTCTTTTGCTATGGTGAACAAGGCTTTGTGCCTTCTAACTTTTGCAAAGTCCTCAAGAAACCAGCCATAGTGAAATCCACAAAATATGCAAGGCATTCTTGCTGGTCTTGATGATAAAGAGCAACTGTAAGTCTCTGTATCATCACAAAAGAAAATAAACCCACTTTGAGGCTTTTTTTTTTTTTTTTTAAACTCTCCATGTAAAGAAGAACATAGCTTGCAGAACACGAGACTTTCTTGGTCTGAGTAATAGAGAATGATTTTGTCACATCTGGAATCCTGTATTCAATTTTGTGTGCAGCACTTCAAGAGAAGTGTGGGAACAGAAGTGAGAAATGAACAGAACAAGTGAGTAAATGAAATTGCCAAAGACCAGAAGTGAGCCATGTAAAGAATAGGAAAAAAACCCAACAACAAACCAAACCAAAACCAAGAACTGCCTAGCCTGAACCAGGAAAAATTGAGACAGAACATGATGATATGCTCAAGTACATTAACAGACTGATGCAAAAAAGAAAGGAAGCAAAATCTCCAAGCTAAATAGATCAATATTTAACAGTTTCAACATGCAATTAGCACAGTTCAGGTGAGACATCAGGGAAAATTTCTAAGTCTAGTGAAGCATTAGGATAGGCAATGTGGGCAGACTGCTCAGTCTGCAACATCAAAGGTCTTTAACGTGACATTAAAGAAAAGCAAGTCAGGAACASCACTAGGATTTCTAATCTGTCCTGGGAAAGAAGAGTGGACAATTTTGAGGTAAACATTTATACAAAAACATTCAGTTAGTCTTGTTAAGACATTACAACTCTCCACCAAAGACATGCTTATGTATGTTTATCCTCCACTTCAGTAGTCATTGGCTGACAAAAGCTTAATTAAATATTTGGGAAAATTTCCAGAGGCAGCAAAGCACCTTAGGCTGAGTGCAGGCACTAACAGAATTGAAGCATAAATGAGTATGCAAGAAAGAACAGAGCTATTCTAGGCTTTGAAAATGATAAAATAATCCTGTAAGTGTGATAGAGTAATTTTWAAAAAAAAAAAAAAGAAGTATAAATAACATTATTTTAAGCTCAAGCTTTACACCATATAATATCCAGTTGAAAACGTCCAGTAGAAAAGARCCAGAGACTGTAGCTGTTGTGACAAAGTACGGTTATAGTCCAAACCATAGAGAAGAATTCCTCTAAAGCTATGAGTGTATTATTAGCAAGTAGTGCAGAGCAGCAGAAGCAAATCTGTACAGTGAAACAGTTGGTGCTGAGGACCTCATCTCTATGGTACATGTTTTTTAAAAAATAAACCAGCTCATTTCTTGCTGCAGTCTGGTGCCACAAACCAAACATTTGGAACAATTTAGGTGCACTGCTAAATTGCACCYTCCAGTTTGGTTTTCAAAGGAACTCCACTCATGCACTTCAATACATCCCACAATGCAAACAAAAATACAAACAGATACAAATCAGGAGAGATGCTTCAAAAGCACGACTCTAATCTAAACTAAAAGAGCAACACAGAAGAGCCCCCGGGTAGACTGAAAAGGAAGAAACAGTAGGGTCTGGACATAATACAGGTTGCAAGACAAAAACAAAGCATTCCCTTCCTCCTGCTTTCAACTTTTTCTGATGAGAAGCATCAGAAAAAGACAAAGCATGACAAAAAAGGTGGCAGCAGGCAGCCTTTGGGTGATAAGGGAGAGTTCCACTTGGGTCGCACTGGTCAGCCTAACCACGCCGACAGCAACTCACTCAACAGAAGGTTGTACACAGAGAGAGTGTGGGACTGGMCAGAAAGAGCTCCCATGTTGGGACCCAGTGGTATTCCTCCAACCAGAGTATTTGATCACTGTTCTCAAAAATGTACCTTCATTTCCATAACTTAAAAAGGGGAACTTGTTTTAAAGAGACAAGACATGAGTCTCATATCTGCTTTAGTCAAAAAATTTCAAATCTTTGCACAAGTAATTTCTCAACTCTTTGAGGTCAGAACTGTAAGAGAACAAGAGTAAGAAAAATAAATACAAGCATGTAGAGATAATTGCAAAGCACTACTATAAGAGGTGAAATGAGGTGAAGTTTCCAAAGGGAAGAAAGAAGTTTCCCTTACACACAGTCAATTCTTAACTTACTGATTTAGCTATTGTGCAATAAGGCCATGAGATAAAGGAGTATTAGCTATGGTCAGGCAATATAATACATTCTCTTTCACATTGTTCTGGAAAGTCAGAACACCACTAGCTACAAAGAATCAATACAATTAAACATTCGGGCTGCTTTAGTGACCTAATTTTTGTTAAATAAGAACTCGAGATGAAGTATTCATGTTCCCAGCAAATAAGGCAAGTATCAAAGGTGGCAGCTACCAGAAAAAAATATCTAGATTTTTTTTTAAGCTGTCTACACACAGACTTCTCACATTTAATCAATAAAGTAAAAACAAGCAATTTTTATGAAATTTTGTGAACCAAGATCGGGATTTTTATTAGAAAGCTACTAAAATCAGTGAGCAAGTTCTTGTCGATAATCTATTTAAACATTTAACCTTGAACTCATCAACAATGCCTGTACAAATTCATTCATAGGCAGTCAAATGGCAATGCCAACTGCCAGAGAGTGCCCAAGAATATAACCTTCAGAATTAGCTTGTGATACAGCATTTGCACAACTAAATATTCCCTGAAGAACGTTAAATCAGTTGACTATGCAGTTATCAGAAATCCTTTACTGAGAGCCATTTGGCAACGTCACTGAGACCAGATGTCTCTTCTGTGCAATGCACTGCAGAGAGAAACAATGCAGTGCACTTTCAGCACATTCTGTGTTTTCTGGGGGCAACTGATATTGCCTTACATTCCAATAACTTCTTTCCTGGGAGAAGGTACTAGAAGATAAATATTCACATTTTCAAACGGTCATATTAAAAGTTTCTGAACAGTATTCACCTAAGACAACACCCTCTCTGGCCACAACTCACGGTAAAGATTGTTAYGCATGGATGAAAGTCAAGTACGGGAAATGATCTGATTCAAATTATCTTTCCAGCAAAGATAAGCCTTTGGACAAACTGGGGCAACTTGTTTCATAAGAAAATAAAGCTTGGAAGCAAAATTTAAATAGCAAAAGATAAGAGAGAAAACCATTAAATAACAAAGGTTATTGCCAAAAAGGGCATGGACAGTTGAATGCAAGCCACGTGAAGAGGCAAAGGTTATTGTCTAGATCAAGTTAGTTAACATAAAACTTACCAACTACTGAAGCTCCTCTTTCGGCAAAAGCCAGAGCATATGCTCTGCCCAAACCTAGTTTAAAAAAATAAAAGTAAAAAAAGAGTCAATTTGTCTCCTAGATCACAATTCAGAGAAAAAGCTACGCAAAAATGAATTGCATGAAGAAAAATCACCAAATCAACACAAACACCTTGAAGGTTCAAAGTAAAACACTGTTTCCGTTAGGAGTTAAAAGTTCCACGTAAGTTCAAAACATAAAAGTAAACAAACAGATAAATTGTAGACAATCTTCCAGTCAAGAAAAAAAAAAATAAAATCCCCATGCTTACTCTTCGTTATTGCACTCAACAGAACCATCAGGGAAAGCCGTCTGCTGCTGAGTTTGTGCTTGTGATAGAAAAATACATTTGTAAGGCAGAAATTTGAACGTCTTGATGTAACCTTGAAGAAGGAGGGGAYGTTTCAAGTTAATTAATTACATTCTAAGTGAATAAGATACTTCTCTAGTTAAAGTTAGTCTTCAAGATTTGAAGAAGAAAATGAACAAAATTTAACTGTGACTGAACACGTACTGACAAAACCCCTCCAATTATTTGGATACAAAGGAATCAATATCACAGTTAACCAGATGCACTCATAGTTCACCTACTGTAACAGAAGATTGTCATTTTTGCCTCACATACAAATGCTAGACTCTTGCACCTTTACTCGGGCTTCTAGGTGTGTTATACATTAGTTATTTGTTACAACAAATGATTTACAGAGATATTATCCACTGTACCAGTGAAAAGTTATTGAAATCAATGATGGTGATCCTTTTCTTCATTCCAAAAGAAACTGAGATTTGAATGATCAAAAGATGATCAAAGTCAGAAAAAAGTTTCTCAGTATCTTTTTGCCCCTCACCAAAACATTCAAAGCTAGCTCTCAAAAAATAAAACAGAGAAGAAAAAAATCAGAACTGTTTAGACTGTTTTGAAACACACTAATCTCACACCAACAAATCAGAATTTTCCTTAAGACTCCTACAAGCCTCTGCAATGGAGAGCATCACATGTGAGGCGCATATACATCCACTGCCTGATGTAACCCAAGTACAAGAAAACTTTTTTTGGTTTTGAAAAGCCACATAACTGAGAAGTGCACAAAACCCAGACCATGTCATATGTGCCRGTATTCTCAATGAGCAAGCAAGGACTGAATGCTTAAGAATCAAAACTAATTTAAAAAAAAAATTAAAAAATAGCTGGAATTGCATAAACAATGACAGTTCTGCATGACAGGCAGGAACAATACTTCACAAAGGATTTGCCTAAAGTGAAAAGAAACTAGTGTATTTTTAGATGCTTGTGTATGTGAAAACAGGTCTCACTTGAAAACAAATTAGTGATCCAGATGTTTTAGATAAATTCCCAGCTCTGATCTGTTCACTGGCTTCCAATTCAAAAATCAATGTCGACAAACAATGCTATTAGCAGTACACTCTAACTACAGTGCTGTAAACTAAATAAAAGCAAAACAAGAACTAATCTGAAGTTAACAGGGCTTCCCTTTGCCTTGGCTTAAATTTAATCAATGACTTATAAAAAAAATTATTGTGAAATAACACATTCAAGGACAGTTTTCTCTGTTAACAAACCATTTTCAAGCAGCCTAATACTAGAAGTACAAGGATCACTGTACCCACACTTATGATAAGCAATTTTGCTCCATGCAGTGCTTTTTAAACGCTTTGTTATTGCCAAAGTGTCTTTGTTTTGCTATTACCCAAGGTCTTAACCTGTTCTTCAGTGAGACTTCTTACATAGAAGCACATAAATACACGTCTGGTGAAAGCTGAAAGGCACCATACAAGGATCTGGTCTCGATTATTCTCAGGTTTGTCATCTTCAGGTGATGTGAGTGGACTGTTCAGTGCTTTCCTTTTCCAAAATCTCATATTCTTGGTCCCTCTCCGCAAGACACCACATAATCTAGGCCCCCAAAATGACTCCTCTGGCTATGTGCAACTCCACAAAAAAAGAGCAAAACTGCACTGTGGGAAGGCAGAACCTCCTTAGAGGACRGCAGAACAAGCTCCTTTAGCAGCTCATCACAACTACAGAATCTGCCTCTCCCTCGCCCACGCTCACAGCTCTTATTTTTGCTGGAAGTACCAGAGTAGGCAAAGGTCAAAGCATGCATTCAGAGAAGAATGAAAACAAAAGAAAAAAATAAATAACAACAACCAATCCCACACCACAACAACAAATACAAAAACACTTCCTGGCAAAACCAAGCATTCCACTGCAGAACCACCACCCCTGGAAAGGCCAGGCCCACAGACCACCAACAGCACAGGCCAGCCCTGCTGCTGAAAGAAATCTCTCCCCACCTTTCCACCTCTCTGCTGCCCTCTCCCCTGTGCCTTCAGGCTGCCCCCCAGGAGGAGGTCAGGGAAGGCAGCAGCAGGTCGAAGGCTGCTTTCTGCAGCAGCGCTGGCACATGTCAAACCCCTGCTGGAACAACACTCTGCCAGACCACGCAGGTTACAAGCGTCAATCACTAGGTCCAAGGCAAAACTGGGAGGAATTAGGATACCAAAAGAGTACGTGGAGCAGGACATCCATTATTGACTGGTGTGAAGTAGTGTGTGAAGTACTCCCCCCGTTGTATTTAAAGAACAGAAGGCATTGGGAGGCAGTACTAACGTGCTAACTGTCGGCAGCACTGGGGCTCAGATCAAACTGCAGCAGCTCCAAAGCCCTGCAAGAAACACGGCGGTAACCTCTGTACAGCCTTGGCACCGCCACGGCGGCCCTGACGGGCGAGGGCCGCCACCTGACAGGGCCGCCGCGGGGCCCGGCCTCCCCCGCAGCCCCGCGCCCGGCGCACCGCGGCTCCTTCCCGCCGCCGCACCTCTCTCTTCTGAGGGAAAAAAAAAACAGTTTTTAACGAGTGACGCCTTCACAGACGTCCCCGGCTGCTTCCGGAAGGCACGGGGACACCTGTCAGGGTAGCGGCGGCTGCGGGGTGTCCGCCTCTCCCGGCCTCCGCGGGACGCCCCGCCACAGAGCCAGCCGCCTCCCACGGGGGACGAACCCCCCGCCAGACCGCGGGACGGGAGGGGACGGGACGGCGCTGCTCACCTCCGCCGGCGCCGGTCACCAGCACAACCCGCCCGTCAAACCTCAGCCCCGCCGCCATGGCGCTCCGCCGCCCTCCGCTCGACTGCGCTGCCCGCCGGGCCGGCCCCCGCTGCTAGGGCAGGGCGGGGCGGGGCGGGGCGGCGGGGACGGAGCGAGGGGGGGCACCGCGCATGCGCCGCTGCCGCTGCCGGCGGCCTCTGGGAGGCGTAGTCTGTGCCGCGGCGGGGCCCCGGCGGCGCCGAGCTGAGGGGGGGAAAGAGCGCGGCCCCCGGGGCGCGGGGGGGCSGCGGTTCTCGGGCTCCAGCCCCGCCCGCTCACTGCGTTTCCGTACCTCTGCGGGCAAGGCGAGCCGCTTGGGAAGTACAGGGATTTTAACAGGAGAGCTGGTCTGTCCTGCTCCACAGCAGGCACATCTTCACAGGTCTCTATGAGGCCACAGCTGGGCAGGGTGGATTTCAAGATCAGGCTGCCTGGATGTAGACATCACGCCTCCGTTTAAAGTTAATCTTTACTTACTTCTTTCATATTACTCTTACTATGTTGTGTTATTTTTTGCTTTATTTACTATTTCCCAATCCAAATCGCTGATCTCAGCCCCTGCTTCCCTGGTTGTGGGAGTTCTTTAGATCTAACAATTAACGCGAAATACGCCGCCTTTTTCTCCCCGCAGGTTTTGCCTCCGCGCGTGCGGCAGGCTGTACTGGGTTGGGTGTCCCTGCCCAGGCCCTGGCGGGGGGCTGCAGGCGCCTCTCTGAGGAGAGCCCAGGGTTGCTCTGTGCCAGACGCAGCCGGTTCCAGCCGGCTCCAGCGGACCCGCTGCAGGGCGCAGCTGAGCCCGGCAGCCAAGGTGGCCGTGCCTCTGTGAGAACATATTTAAGAAAGCGTAAGAAACACTGCATGGCAGTTGTGGGAGGGAAGAGCAAGAAAATTGTGAGAGAAAGAGCCTTGCAGTTAGTGAAGAAGGAGGGGGCGGAGGTGCTCCAGGTGCTGGAGCCAAAATTCCCCTGGAGCCCATGGAGAAGACCATGGTGATGCTCGTTGTCCCCCTGCAGCCCATGGAAGCCTACAGTGGAGCAGGTTTTCTGGCAGGAGCTGTGACCCTATGGGGGACCCATGCTGGCACAGTCTTTTCCCAAAGGACTGTACCCCGTGGAGAGGACCCACACTGGAGCAGTTCTTGAAGAACTGCAGCCTGTGGGAGTGAGCCCACGGTGAAGCAGGGGAACAGTGTGAGGAGGAAAGAGTAGCAGGGATGATTGTATTTTGTGGTGGGTTAAGTAGGAATGAACATGCCTATTAATTACATCATTGCAGGCATGGTGTAGTGTGAGATGGTAGCATTCAGAATGTAATTGTATTGGAGTTTTACAGGACCACTGTTCTGGATCTCAGTGGTGGATCTAGTTAGGATTTTCTAGTATTGCCCACCCAACTCAGGTGATGACAAACTTTATCTGAACTATGGACAGGGATCTCATGGAGCTATTCCTTCTTACTTGCTCACTCTCCTGGCTGACTGAGAGCACCATAAGCYTGAGCCTCTGGGAGCTGTAAACTCCCTGCTTCTTTGCATTGTCTGTCTTAAATCTAGGAGGTGCTCAGGGAAGAGAGGATGGTGTAAGAGTGCCCAGAATTCAGAGCGGCTGACTAGCTTATTTTGTTAGGGAAATCATCTACATAGTCCCTCTGCACAGATGAACTTTAATTCATGATTAACCTTTCTTTTACAGTTGGTAAAGTTTGGATTATTTCTGGAGCTAGTAGAAAGAAAAATTGTTTTTGCTGCAGATTATCTCTTTGGCTGTCTACACTAGAGGTGATAGTTACTCGAGTGATAGCTATTTGGAGACTTCCAAACTAGAAGAAATTAGCATTTCTGACCTCAAATAGTCTGTAACATTCACTCCTTTAGAAGTATTAGGAATAGAGATGTATTGCCTGTGATTTTATTACATGCAGTTCAGTTTGAACGGAGAAATTGCATTAAATACAATACTATAATTGCAATTTACAGTTTGGGCACTAGAGGGAGCATTGGGCTACCGTAAAACTGACTTAAATATCTACATTTACAGATACCATACCACAGGTAATGAAATTCTTACACGACGAACCTAAAAAAGGCTTATGCACAGATTGAGTCAAAGGGACACTGCTTTTAATACACACTGGGTTTACTTACCCAATAGATTCACTGGTACAGTGGCATTCTTCTGGCTCTATAGGCATGTTATGTGTATGCACTGGAAACTACAAAAAATTGTTCTGGAGGCAGGTAAGGGAACACAGGCCAGATGAATAGTCTAAAAAAGTCACTACTTTTAAGTATGGGAAATATTGTTGAATGTGTGGAGAAGCAACGCCTTGCACTGGATGTGTGTTACTCTGGCACTGTTTTAATCAGCACAAAATACTCTCACAACTAATTACACTTCCAAAGTTTGCCTATTTCATTTGAATGCAGCTCAGCACAAGAGAAAATTTCCCAACAGTGAGAGGCCGGTACAGTTGGCTGTGCATTGCAGAAAGAACATCGCTGATCGTGACTTGTCTGTGCTACGCTGGTCGGCAGGAGGAAGCCGTTTCCCAGGAGGACAGAGCTGTGAGTCAGTTTGCGATTGCTCTTCCCAAGGAAGTAGCAGATTGAGCTCATAACCGTCTGTGAGCTTTGGTTCAGCCTCAACACTCAGTATTCTGTTTATTGTTGCTATGCTGTGGGATTGGGCTCCCAGCTGGGGGAAGAGAGGGCAGCCTCCAGGACACGAGCCGTGCTGGCTGCTACGAGAGCCGCCTGGCTGGCCCTGCAACGTGACCGTCGCACACAGTGTACCTTTACAGGTACAGTGCACAGCCGAGAGCCTTGCACTGATGCAGTGTGTAGCCAGTGTCCTATCTGCTGAGCGTTATGTGCCCTTATTCGCTCCCACGCCTTTATTAGRGGAGTTAGGGGCTTGTTTCTGTACTGTCCAGTAAGTTTAGGATGTMATTTGTTAGGGTAGGCGAATGCGTGCAAACTAACAGCACAAATACCCAGCTTAGTCAGCTGTGCAACTGGAAACATCTAGTTCAGAGTGGAAATACAGGAATTAATGTGGTCATCCTTACACCACCAAATTTATTTGCGTAATCCCTTATATAATCGCATCTATCTAAAGCAGCATAGTTCTGTGTGTATGGCTATAAACAAGTCCTAGGAGAACTTGGTTCATTTTCGGTGCTGGTTCTGGCCTCTTACATGATCTTGAAGAGGCCATTTCAGCTCTAGCCTTTCAGGTTCCATAGTCTTCCATGTCCTGTTTTTTTCAGATGATGGGCTATTCGAGGAAAGGATTCTACTCTTGAATTTGCCTGGAGACTAATGGTTACGTGCCCAAGTAAGGTCAGACCCTGAGGTACTTCTGTAGCATAATTTGTTCTTTAGGTAGCTAACAAACAGTCCTTGTTAACAAGTTAGGATCTTTTATAGCTTCCTCATTTTGGTGCATAGACTGGGATTAGAATCAGCAAAGAGCTCACACTTYGAAACAATAAATAAAAGTGGAGTTTCCTCAACATGTTTTTTCTGGAAAACACAACAGAAAGTGCACTGGAGTGAAAGTACATCACTTTTATATTTATGTTTTTAAAGTGAAACCTGTCTGTATTAAAAAGATACAAAATGCAAAGAACCACTCAGAATGGTTTGATGGGTTCCCTTAACAGTCGGTAGTGATTTGTTCCAAAAGTCAAACAGTTATCAGAAAACATTTGCATCAGTCTGAAATAAGGTATGAAGGCAAAACGCTAACACTGTTAACCAAAGTGGGGTGATGTTAGGTGGAAACTTGAATGGAGTAGGTGTCAAGCTACAAATCAATAGCAGGTGTCAAACTGAGTTTTGAATGAGTGAGCCATAGTGGGAGATTAATAGCAGGATATCCAGATTCCAAACTCAGCCAGACAGGGTGTAAAGTGGCTGAAACTGGTAAGGAAATAAGTGAGTCAAAAAGGAAGACCAAATCTACTTTATTTTGTCTCTTAGTGAGCAGTGTGAACTAACATATACTTATCATGAACTCTTTTATTGACATAGCAAGCTTTTTACACCAGAAAAAAATTGCCAAAACCCCCAAGCAGTACTCTGTAATACTGAATATGATTATGTTTTTTTCTGTTACACTTCAATGCCTAGAGCAGGTAAGTTCTTTTATAAACAGTGAATTTTCATGTTGTGCACTGAAACAAATTTGGTGTATGTTCTAAAGTCATTCTTTTGATTAACAGGTTAGATAATTGGGGGTTTTTTTGGCTTTTGTCTCTTTTATAAACTTGGGTTTGCATGTATTGTGGATACTGTAGGAGTCTTAATGCCATTGAAAATRTTTTCTACCTTCTGCTGCTGTAGATGGTGAGCACCTTTGAACCTTGTATTCAGGGGGAATAAAAGAATTGACTGACTTGCTTTTACTCTGTGTTTTTTAATATTGCTAAAAGATCTGCTTGGATCATAAGGCTCATTTTCAAGTACTTTATTTGCTTTCTAAATGGTTTTGCTCATGGAGATATGTAGAGGCCCGTTCACTGGGAACAAAGATTTCTCTACAAACGTGAGTGAAGGGAGCGACCAGATGTTTCTTGCCATGACCAACAACTAGATAATGAATCCACGTTAAAAACTGKGGCACCCTTCACTGAACATGAGCAGCACGGCCTACAACAGATGGTACCTCCCCACAGCCTTAGTGCTGTAGTGTCCCTGGGGTTTTGAAGACAGATAGACATTTTCTGCTGTGACCAAAGAGGCCTCACTTGCAGCCAGGTCATCATCTCCGTTTCCCCTCTCTCTCTGCAGCCACCCTCTGGCTGCCAGTGCAGAGAGGTCATTGAGAGGTCTCAGCCCTGGGCTGCTCACAAATCTTCATCTCATATAAACCAGCTGTACGGCCCAGCTCACCCTACTAATTACTCTCGCAGTAAAAGTGGTTAGAGAAAACTACTTACTTTGATTAGGTGTACAATTTTATGTGATAGAAACCCCCACTGAGGAATTCTTTATAGCTAGCATATAGTGTTTCTATTGATTGCTTTCATTGCAGGAACAGCAAATAGTATTATTTCCATTCTAAATCGGATTCTCTTGTGTTCTTTTACCTCTCTGTGAGCCTACAGCAGCTAGTAAGTGGGGTTTTTCTTGCCATTGAATCCATTGTTTGTCACCCTCTGAACTTGAAAAGCAGCTTTCCTGATGTGGTGTTAAGGAGCAGCCTACTGTGTAGTTAAGGGTGGATACATTCTTATAAACCAACTGCAAATGTAAATGCAAACATTTTTATAGCTCTTGTCAACAACGCATATCACAGGAGGTCTTATGTCCCTGTTTTGGCAGGAAACGTTAATTTTGGCATTTGTTGCACATACCACTCAATTAAGTGGAAAATCCATGCTGGGGGCACAAGCAGAGTGCTATGGAAGCTCTCCATTTGATTCCATCAGAGACCCATGGTTTAAGGGAAACTGAAGCCCTGGGTCATTCAGGGCTTAGTGGACTGCTGAGCTGGTATGTAATAACACATTAGTAGAACAAACTCACCAAGCAGAAACTAGTTGCTTGTGCACATCTACAGCTTTGAAAATACATCCCGTGGAGAGATGTTGGGGAGGTGCCAGCAAAAGGTTATGGTGTTGCTCCCGTAACACAACCATTCCATTTCATCCTAAATGATTCTTCACGAAAAATCCATTAACTTAGTCTTCATGAAGGCAAAAAAAGGAGAGTAAAAATGGACTAAAATAAGAGGTAAAAAGACTAGCAAATAACCATATGTCGCATTCTGTGGAAATCAGATGCATATTGGCACTACTACCAAGTTACAGGTAAATAGAATCTACAGATGAGCTGAATCTTTACTGAATAGGTGGAAGATTTGAAAAGCCTCCTGAGAAAACTGATTCAGTGCAGTTGCTTCCTGAGTTAACAGCCATATTGAGCTTTAGAACAGCCAAAAATTCCAAGAGGTTCTGCTCTTGGAATAAATCCAGGCAGCTCCTTTAACAAACAGAAAACATGCAAAAAAGATAAGCTACTTTTAAACTGTGCCTCCAAAATGGCCTCTTCTCTCAAGTTGCCACCAAGTACATTCTAGAGTTCTTAATCCCAGTGTTGTCACAGAAGCTTTCTCTGTGCACAACAGCACACGTATATTCATTCCCCAATGATAAACAGCAGACTTCCAGTTGTCTCACAGAAATACCCACTCCGCCAGTTTCCATCCCAGCCATCCCAAAAATGCAAATGAAAGCCAAACACCACAGGTTCACATTGACTACATTCTGGGGTGAGAATTCCTCCCCAGCCTGCAGTAAAGAGCAATTTCAGTCGAGATTACATGAAGTATGGAATAGCCCACTAACTGAGAAGCAAGATGGATAGATGGAGAACAGCCAGTCAACTAAGTAACGACATAAACACCTTTTTCTTTATTAGCTTGTACTCCTCTTCAGCACTTGCTTTGCTCATCAGGAATGAGGTGGGAAGTCTGAATTCCCCAGCCAAGGTTCTCCCAGATCCAAACAGTAGCAAAGACTAGTTTTCATTGATACTCTTTTGTAAAGGGCCTCCTTCCCTGTTTCCGTATTTTGCAGCATGAGCTTCTCAGTTCTAGTTTTGGGGTAAACTGTAAGTTGCAGTGTCATAGGATACTGGAACTGCAAGTTTAAACATATTGTCTTACTTAGGCAAAGTCAAACGCCTATGCTTACAGTAGGCAGTAGACCTTATCACAGTGAAGATGGCAAAGCAAACTTAATGAGATCTTCGTCTGATCACAGCCCTTTCTCCCAGAAAAGTGCTGAGCTTTCCTTTCCAGTTTTCCCTAATGGTGTCTCATATGATGGCACAGCAAATGCACCTTCGGGAGTGTCCATACCATTGAAATCAAGTTAAGCAGCCTATAACTGAGGCAGCTCTTCAGCAGGGCAAAGAGACTCACGTTAGTTCCAAGGATGAGATCATTTTTCTGTTGCTGAATTATCAAGATCCTTGAGATACAGAACCAGCTTTCTTGAAAGTAACAGCTGATCTCATGTTATGTCCCAGGACCAATGCACTTATTCCCCCCCTGGCTCAAAGCGCTGCCTCAGTCTTGTTTTATTCCTGCAATCTCTTAGCAGGCCTAGCAGATGATACACACTTGTAGGTCTTGACTCTCCACAAAAATACCTGAACCCCAAACAAACGAAGCAAAAACCCACAGTATCTCAAGTTTAGCCAGTCAAGTAAACTGAAAGCATCAGCTAAGTGCTTCTGGAATGGGGAAAGGTTGTCCTTTCATGTCACGGGAACCCTTAATTAACTGTAGTCTATCAACAGTCAGGGTACTTTTGCCTCAGGACCCAAGCCAAGCCCAGCTACTGAAATAGATTCCTCAAATGCAAGGAGACTAAATTCTGCTCAAGAAAGCCAAATAACTTTTCAACACTATTCCATAATGGGGTAGAACTGGTGCAAGAAAAGAAGGGTCGGTGGTATATGGGCCCTGCTTGGGGTGATTTATTCCATCTACACCATCGTACTCTGTATTAAAAAAACTCACACCGATTAAATGCAACAGTATTTTTCATCCACTGTTAGCTGTGGCTTGGCCAGAACAGGCAATGATAAATGAATTCTGAAAAACATAATTCAAAATGTCCTATAAAGGGCGTTGCAAATGAGGAGCTCTAAATTGCCATGTTTAAAGACCAGTGGGGCTGATACTCTGAAAAGCTGCCAGCAGGAACTGGAGAACAAGTAGATGAAAAGCCAACAATTTTCTCTTCTAACAACCTGCATTTATCAAAACCTTCAGAATTATATCCATCAAGTTTCTTTATAGCACACAAAACATATACTGACTGAAGAGAAAACAAGGTATCTAGGAAGAAAGATATGAKGCGCAAGGCTGACTTCTATTTTATTTCAGCTCATATTTATGTGCATTAATAAAAGCACATTTAAAACCCAAATATTTAATACAAACTGAAGTAGGAATTAATTTGTCATGAAGCCAACGGGAACCATGACTTTAAAATCCAGTGTTAAGACGGTTAGAGTAGAAAGTGGAAGGTCTTACGTGTGATGGTAAAAGTAATTTGTATCTAAATCACAGTAACTGTAGGAAGCTCCACCTTTGTCCTCCACCTACAACACCAAGACTTTCCCACAGGGGAGAACAACAAATAGCAAACAGGTTTCGGTTGCTTGGGAAAGTTGGGCAAGTAACGTACCTCCTTGATTCCATTATTCTTAATTGTWATAGTCTGCTGCTTTGTTTGATACTGTGTAACTATGGGACATCCCAAAGCTATGAGCTGCCTCTTTTCAATTTGCTCCCTAACAGAAAGAAATGCCGTAAGGGATGTTTCTCCAGAAACTGGTGGACTGATACCAAATAGAAATTTACAGATTGTTAGAAGATATTCTTCAGTTCCTGTATTTCCCAAACTCGCCAGAAAAAGTGGGTATTGATTCAGGAATGTCCTATCCAAAAATATCAGCTTTAAAATCGGAAACCAGAACTGTAAATATTAAAACTGGGTACTAAGAAAAGAGAGGTCACTTCAGCAATTTGTGGTTTAAACATCAATAAATCTTGATTTGTGATATAGACCAAGCACTACTGTAACAGAGAGAGCTCTTAGACACAGCCTGTAAGGAGATACTACTCCTTTATTTTCACAGAGGGAAAATAAATCACATGGTAACCTAAAATATGTAATGCTATAGATACGAATGTCAAAGTTGCAATATAATTTCAGCTGCAGTATGCAAACTTCAGGACCAATAGATTAGTAATTTAGTATGGATTAGTTTTTTAGGACTTCATTCTCTGTAAGAACAAATGCAAGTTGTTTTTTTTAACAAATTGGAAATAACAACTACATTACTCAGTCTTCCTGTGTAGTAGCCAGTGTGGTTTTGGGTAGCAATTTTTTAAGATAGATAGGAAACCTTCCTCTCCCCAAAGAAGTTTCATTTATATACAAATCATAAAAATAAGGTATGGACAACTACAATCTCCTTTGACAGTTCTTTTTTCCAGAGCACAGATGCTTTCCACTTAACCATGAATGTTGGCTGACCTGCCCAAATCTCAGTGAAAAACAGTTGTAATAACGTTTCTCTGCAAATGAGTTTGCAAACAGGAATCTTCATTTCATGTTCATGCTAAAGTATACCCTCTGTAATGCATTCAAAAGCACTACTTTTTTTTTTTTTTTTTTWAARKSYTWRRARKWACATGTACTRAAATCACAGCWAAATGCTTGCTATACTGATGAGGGTATAGATTATACCCAAAACAGTATTAACAACTAAATCAAGATTCAGATTATTCTTTCAGATTTTAAATTACATTGCAAAAAAACAGGAAACTGGTATTTAGCTCTGTTTTTTTCAATAAGTGACGTGGGTAACATATTCTATCTACTGTTCTCCTTAGATGCATACACAATGTAATATAATCTTGGGGCAAAAGCGGTAGGGAAGCAATAGACCTGTCTGAAGAGTAGTTCTGCTGCTCGGAAGGGCAGGAAAAGCATGTAAGGCCAAAGGAAAGCTATGGTAGCAGGTCACCAGATGGTGAACGCTCATCATAGAGAGATCGTCTAAGCCAGTACAACGTGCAACTTATCCGTCCCCTTTATAACACTCTCATCTTTGACAATGATGGACTTACGGGCAGTTTGGATTCCTCTGGGCTAGACCATGAAAACAAGCATGTTCTGGTCCTTTGAAGTGTTACATGCAGAATTCCAGTTTACCTTTAAATTGTCACATTATAGCTGTTATAGCTACACCAAGGGGCTGGAAAGCAACTGAAGCCAACTGGCATGAAAATCAGTTCGCTACTTCCTTGGGACAATGCAATCTTTTTAGGGAGAGGTGAGAAAGCAATTGGCCACCTCCTCATTCCTTTATTTTACAGGAATTTGCTTTATGGGTGGGTTTGAATCTTTTTTTAGAAGAGACATGATTTGGTATTTTCCTAAAGAAAAAAACAAACCCACCCCAGTTGCTGAAAGCTTCCAGACTCCTGATAATCTCTGTACCTTCTAAATGGAGATAAATCTCAAGAGAGCTTAAGGACAAGAATAAGGCTTGTAACTTACTCCATTGTGTCTTTTTGTCTGTCTATGCATACACACAAATGCATACAAAGATAATTAAGGGGCGGCCAAAACTTCTGGTGAATCCCTTTTAAGGTGGCACACACAAAATGGCCGTGAGAACATCCCTATATCTTGTTTTCTTTGTATGGCTGAGATCACAGTTGTTTGATGTGTCTTGGAAAAGGTATCCAAGGCCTGACTTACCACTTTTTCAACTCCTTTAGAAGGCTGTAACATTAGTTTTAACTTCCACAACTTCACCAACACACATTTGGATGGCATTAGGCACTACATATTAACTAAACATTAAAAGGATGTTACAAATATGAAACACCTAAGGTACTGAGATTTAAAAGCCTATTGCAGAATGAATCCATGATGATTGGATTTTAATATATTAATAATTCCTACCCTATTAAAACACAATGTTGCATCAGTTTTACAGCACAGAATAATGGCATTATCCTACTCATAATTAAAAAGTACTACTGTAACCTTTTTTAAACTTGACTATGTCGAGTTTCTGCTTCAGGGTCAATGCTTTAATATGACAAGCGTATTACAAGGAAAAATGCTATCAATTTATTTCCGAATTTTGATAATTAAAGCCACTATTTATGTACGCTGCAGGAAGAACAAATTAACTGCAAAATTATACAGTTCAAGTGCTATGTCATGTTATTTCAAAAGGTAGGTCTTTGGAAATCCAGTACAATTGTTTTCTTCATCATTACAGAAGTCACTTCTTTGTAATTGCAAATGAATGCCAGACAAGAACTATTGTTACAGCATCTCAGAAGAATGTAACTAGATTGTGAGCTAAATATAACTTCTCCTAGTTGTCAAGTTTTTGTGCTTATAATCAAATCTCCATGAGCAATTTTTGCTTTTTCTAAGAAGTATACGGCCAGATAATGCAACTGTGAGTAAGACGCTACTGTGTTACTGAAAATATACATAGTTTGACTACAATATGGCTCATATACATGTAAGTAGGTGTTCATTAACAATGTACATCTAAGACCATTTAAGCAAATTTTGTCCCAGAGAAAATTCAAATTTGAGCAGTCAAAATATTCTGGGTCATGGCTGAAGAAAATCTTCCGTGGTTTACACAGCACATGTGTATATTGTGCCTGGTTCTAAACAAGGTACTGTCCTGTCCTCCTTTTAGTAACTGTTACCATTCATTATAAACTATGCTATTTTGCAGAATCAGAACATGATTTAGAAATATTTGTAAAGAAAAATTTGTAAAGAAAACAGATTCAATTTCTAGAAGTCAAGTTCCTTTCTATTCTCACCTCAGAGAAAAGAATTGGGAAAGAAAACAAATAGCTTTCTCTTTCTAGGTGGGAAAAGAAAAGAAATAGGTGGAGCAAATACATCAGAATCTATACTCTTTACAGTTTGTAGGATTTTCCTCATGATGTTGCATTCCTATACATGACTTCTGATGGACAAAAGTACAATGCATTTACTGTTTAAGAAAAACATGGGAAGGGATCTTAAATGACATTCCTTCGGATGTCAAGCTAATAATCTATTTCTTGGCAAATTTTGGTACACTTACATCAGTTCCTAGTTGTTCCAGCCTAGTAGTACATTAATCTTCTCTCTCTGCTAGACACTAGTGGCTTGTACAAAATGAGTTCACGTTTTGAACGCACATTTCTCTGGCACGTTTCTGGCACCCTTCCGGGAATATTCAGAGCCTAGTCACCAAACAAACATGAATAAAAGTAAATTTTCTTTCTTAAAAAATCATAAGTAATGTTGAAGCCATATGTCAAAGGCTGTGATGCTTTCGTTGCTGGCACAGACCAAGTTCGCTCTTTATAATTTAAAATGCAACAAGGGAAAAAAAAGGCATGAGAAGTTCGGAGTGCAAATATTCTTTGGTTTACTCATTAAAACAAAAGGACACAGCAAACAGCAAAACCACTGGCAATTAAATAAACAGCAAATTCTTTATATGCCTCCTAACAAAAAGTCTTCAGGTGTTTGAAATGTATTAACTTCATGCTTTTAAGTACATTACAGTGTCTAGAAAAGTCACATTTTTTTTATCCCCAAAAGGCAAGGCAGGGAGAAGGTGAGGGAGAAAAAGAAGGATGAAAGGTAGGAGGGGAGAAAAGAAGAAAAAAAAATGTATTCAAGATGCCATTTTTCCATCAGTTAAATACTATATAACACAATAATAAAACTAATTGCTGTTTCTAGTTTCATTGTACACAAAGCAAATTGGCTTGAAATTTATTTTCAGATCATTACGTTTTCTGAATTCACATCATCGTACACATCAGCCTAGTGTATAAAATATACAGACTCACACCTTTTCAGAAAGAGTTAGGACCTATTAGCAGGATTCTAAATATCTTAAGGAATTGCACAGGTAAGTAAGTCACTGTGTTTTACCTTATCATAGGCAGAGTTAAAATTAGGTACCGCAAGTGTTTTCTAGGGAATACTTTTCCCCAGTTAGGCTATTTTACTGTAGCTTATTTCTCAAATAATCCCCATATAATCAAAGGAAGCAAGCATCTGTGCGGGTCTATAAGGATCTATACTTGGTAGCCTTGCAGACAGGAAGTTTTCACCACTGAGCTGGAGATGAACAAGCCCGTTAAGACTCTACGTGACAGCATCACTGATATTATTTAAAACTGAATGCTTCATAAGGGCAACTAGGAAGCTGTGATCTGTGCAGAGAGCATAGAAGACTATAAATGAATCAAATCTATATTGTACAAATAAGCCAAAGAAATTATAGAGTGTACCATCACCATGATAGCCTGTTACTAACATTACTGGACTCTGATAGTTTAGAAATCATTCTGTAAATGTATGAAACATTTCGATTGTCTGACAGCATATTATTTTGTTTTGTATATCTATCTTGCAAGACTCTAACTCTGCTTGGACCGTTCTGTTTCATTGTCTTTATCCAGCTGTTTCCGTCAGCAAAGCACAGTAAAAAAAGTCATGTGCAGTCTTTCTTCCAGATGGACTGTGAATAGCAACAGATAGCTCATAATAAAGAATCAATTTAATAAAGGTATTTTGGAAATATTTGTCATAATGTAAAAAAACCTTTTTGCATGCTCCCTTATTCCTTCATAAATCAACAGTGTTCCATCTACAAATAATGCATAGGCAGTCAACTTTAATACAAGTACTTATATGTTCCCCTCATCTAGCATTTTGTTGACACCATCACAGAGTTTCTGCAAATGGAGTTTATAAGGTCCAAAGGGATTGTACAAGGCAGCCAAAAACTCACAATCAGAGAAGTGATCAAACACATTGTTGACACGTCCATGTGACTTCGCAGTTAGGTGACGCTGAATGATTTCATGAAGTAGCTCTCTACAATCATTTAACAGTTTGGACAAAAAATTCCTGTCAAAGGTATAATCCACCTGATGGAAACTGACCACGGTCTTAGCCAGYTGATGAACTTTCTTCTTGAATTTCTCCATCAACGCTATTTCATCCTGATTAAATTGGTTGTTCCTGTAGAGAATTGCCAATTTGAGGACTATTTTAATGAGATTTTTGATGATCTTCTCTGCTTCCTTTTTATTTTGTGTATACTCCTTTGTCACCCTGTAGAGCTCATCTAAAACATCACTGCTTGTATCATCGATCAAAGTAGTTGCTATTGATTTGGACACCATTTTTCCAAGGATCTTCTTCTGGGCCTGAATGGCCAGACTTTTGGAGTTGAAGACATCCGTGGCCACTGGTGGGAAAAAAAAAAACATGCAGTCAATACTTTGTAACAGACATACTATGGACAGTAAGTTGAGGAGTATTTCCATGTCTACCCATTCATGTTAGTTCTACTAACTGCCACAAAAATAATGCAAACTTACATACGTAGTCACAGAAAAATCCATCTTTTCAATCCCTAAAACTCTGTTGTCTTCAGGTTTACATTCTTTTAGACTGTTTTACTGTTGAGAAAACACAAGATGAGACAGAACTTGCTCAAAAATGGTTTAAAATGTCTCCCTACATTTGGATTGATGGGATTTCGAACTGAGGCCATAAACCTGCCCTATCTGATCAGATGAGTCGTAAGTCTGATCTGATTCTCATATTCATAATGAAATCTGAAACCGTGACTATCCCAATGTCACGACAACTAGCACTGCTACTCAGTTAGAGATAGTAATTCAGTGAATTGACTATTGTAAACCTTTTTCCCGCTTAGCATTTTACATGATCAGTGAATTCAGATCCCACACGTAATATATTTTTTATATATATATATATATATATAAAAATATAATACAAACACAAAAATCCTTCATCAGCAAACAATACTGAGATTCTCTGGGTGCAACCTGAAGGTGCTAGTTTTCAGAAGGAAAGCAAGTGTAGACTAACACTTCTGTGTCCTATACTTAATGGAGAAATAGCCAAAAATGAACAGTTTCGGGATTGCCATAACACTTGCTAGCATAACCTTATAAAGAAATCCTTCTGTGACCAATAAAGTAGATCCTAGAACAGATTTCACCTCCAAAACTATGCTTCCTTGCACCAATATACGCAATGACTGGTTTGTAATTTCTTCAAACGCTTAAATACCCCAAACATTCTTTCAGAGACTTCTTTTGCGAAATGTTGCTGCTCACGTTCTGTTGCCAGTGATGATTATTTACAGTCCCTCTGCAGCACCTTCTCCACTGAGTCACACGTGAATTCGTATTTCCAGGCGGAACAGTCTGGGGGGCGGCTGCCTTTACGCTGCAGCTTTCCTGGAGTCTTGGGCAGGCTGAAGGAAAGCTTCATCTGTTTACATTTACTTCACATACGGAAGGTTTGCTTTGCAAACACAGGGCCTGGAAACTTTTTTTTTTTTAAATGAAAACATAAACTCTGCAGATGCCAAACTGTAAGTCGCTGAATTTGGAAAAGGTTTCCTCTTAACTGTTTGTATTTGGGCAGCTGGGTGTGCTCAGATGCTGGGGTTCCAGCAAATAGAAGGAACTTGTCCTTCGGGACACACGGGACACAAATCTGTATTTTTCCTTCAACAGTACCTTTGAGAAACTTAGTTACAAGCTCCTTTTTTGTCATCTCAGAAACTTTCAAGCAGGCTTGTTTCTTAAGACTTTCAGTGCATACCTGTTTTTCATTTTGAAGCATGAAGTGTTTGAGCGCATTTTTTAATATCTTTACTACATGAGGACACTCAAAAACCAAAGAACCTATTGTTAACTATCTTGGGCAAAGCACTCAAGATCACAAGACAGACATGTTTCTCAACCACAAAGATACAGGAAGACGTTAAAGATGCTAAGCAGTCAATTTGAACTGAAAATATTTGATTCATTTTTTGTGGTTTTAAATTTAAAACTGCAACTGTTACTATTCAAGTAAAACTAAAAGCATTTCAAAGGGTGGTCAAATACTAGAACTCAACAGCCAATGCTTTACAAAGATCTACAGATGAATGATAGCTATTTTCCTCCAAAACAGGAATAACAATTGTTCTTTCGTAACTTTTAAAGCTTTCCAATTTACTAACTGCTTATGATGTCTTCTTTCTGACACTCCACAAAGATGTATAGATGTTCATGCTAATAGCAGTCGCTGTTCCAAAGTATATTCCATAAATTTGCAGAGAAACCCCCCCCAATACCATATATATGTATTTTAAAATGTTCTCTCCCAGGATGCTGTAGGTATTCTTATAAAATGCTAACTCTAACACACAGAATGCTCCACTGTAACTGAACAGAAATCCGCACAACCTGCGTCCAGCCAGTCACACAAACACTCAGGTGTGGTTCTTACAATTTACACACACCAACCTGCAACGTATCGATTTCAAGAAACATGGCAGTTTTCTAAAAATTTTACAGTTTTTCAACAAAAAAACCCTTACATTATGCAATTTATCATTTGACAAAACGGAGCTTGACTTCTAATTACCATTGCTAAGCAAAACAGGAATTGCTCCCTTACAAGAGGTGTTAAACTCCTAATGGCATTTCTCTAAAAACTGTCCAAGTTTTGGGATTACCCAGCACAGCCTATTTTCTACCTACTTTGCAATACACCAGAAGCCAGCTTCATTTTCCCCGTGTTATTACATGGTTTCTAATTTAATTGTTACACATGTAAATTTCATACTGCAGTCAATCCAAAAAGGAACTGGCAAACTGTTTCTATCTTATAATCAGAATTTTTCCTCATTACCAATGGCAGAAAGACCTAAAATGTACTTCACAGTCAATTGCTTAAATAAAACTGAGTTTAAGCAGTAAGATTATAGAGCTCCTTCAGACCGAACATACATACTTCCCTAAAAACCAGTAAAATTATTACTTACTTGTTCATCAAATGGAATTGYGATTGTTAATGCTGACAGCAGAAAAAGAGACAAAATACCCGAGGCGAAGACTGGCCTGAGGGTTATTCACAAAGCGCTTTATCATGCGCTTTGAGATGCTGTCAGAAGCTACCACGGAGTGAACGTGGGTTTTTCCCCCTCACCGTAACAGCAGCTCTTCTCAGCTACCTTTCTCTCCTGCCTGCAGCGCTTCATTTTGCTTTGGCACCTCAGAATGCAAAAATACATCGCAGCGGTTTCACTTCCTTGAAAAGAGAGCTGAAAGGAAATTGCAGTGCTGAGCAAGCAGCGCAACACCGGGAGCCGTTACTGCCAACCGGCAGCTGGAACAATTAGCAGAAAGGGAGGGAGAAGAAAGGTCCTGTGACTTGAAAGAGCAGGGGACGTGTCAAGAAGAGGTTAAAACATTAACCCGGTATCTGCAAATGCGGATACTGGCGTGTATCAGAGCTGCTGGGTGCAGGGGTCCCCGGGCGCCGGTGAGGGGCGGCCGCCGGCTGCACGTGCCCCCAGCCCCCCRTTCCTGACGTGAGGACAGCCGAGTACCCCCTTCCAAACCTCGGACTACAATTCCAGGCGCGAGCACCTAAAAATGGGCCTGTAAGTCCACATTTAGACAACTACTTAAAGCAGCCTCATTTTCTTAGGGTTGATTGTGTACGGTCACCTTTTAAGAGGGATTACAGTAGCTGGCCAGGATGTACAAATCTCTGGCCACACCTATTGTATTTACAGGTCCCATCCTTGCGCTTTGAACTGAGCCATTTCTCTGGTGGCCTGCAACAGACACAGAATTTGGGCAGGTAATCCCGCTAATTTTAAGCATCTCACACATAGTTTTCCCTCATGACTGCTCTTTATGGCTCCCATTTCTTTCCTGTGCAGTTTTACACTTCATTTTTTCAAAGTGTGTCATCAAAAAATACCCCTTTGAAATCAACGGGATGTCATTTTCTGTGCAATCTATACAAATAAGCGTGATTATGTTCAGCAGAGCCGCCCCTCCGCAGAAGAGAGAGGTCCAAGGGGAAATGCTCTCAGACGAAATCCTGCCTTCATTACTTCGAAATTCATGGGATCTTAGGGATAACGGGGACATCTGCAAAGTCTTCTAATTCATGATTTAGAGGAGCAAACAATTGCTAGAGACTGCCTCCTGTGAAAGTTGAGAGGTTATTAATTATGAAACATCTTAATTTTCGTAACCAACAGTATTTGTGTTTAACATTAGTATTTTGTGTGTTAAAGTCAATAAATATTGGACATGTGTTTTCCCCAAAATATTTTACCTTACACATCTCTTCCTTAAAACTGTGGTGGGAGTATAAACTGTCAGTGAAAATTTAGAATTGTGGGTTAATTAGCTCTCAGGAGACTGGTATAAAAGTACAGAAAGGCTACTACTTATGGCTAYGATGCTGACTTTTCCCTGACCTGGAAGCTAGTACACCTCCCTCGGTACTGCAGCAAATGCCTATTACCAAATACCCTATTTCTCAACTCTATCTAAACTAAAAAAATAAAGAAGTATTTGAAAAAAAAAAAAAAAAGGTTGAATCAGATTATTTCACTGCCTTAAATCAAGGCAGAATGTTTTTTTCCACAAGATAACAGTCAATGGTAGAATCAACATCACTTGCAGTTGAGTGTATTCAATCTCATGTACATTGACAATGGATACTTGAGTCACTGAGTATTTTTAAGCTCGTTGTAATAAAGAAGGACCAGAAAAAAGCATCCAGTAAAAACTTCCAGTGAACCATGTTAATTCCATGGGCAAGTCAAGAGTTGAGCTTTCTGACAGGAGTTGCATTTCTAGCGTACGTACTCGGTGTGTTGACACAACAGCCCCGGCGGAACACAAAATGTGACCGTGAAGCCATTAATAACAACGCTGTCGCCTGAGACCCAGTTCTCATTTTAGTGACTGGCATACCATGTACTGCACTAGCACCTGGTGAGCGCAAGCTCCAAAAATGACGGGGGKGGTTTTGGGCAAGGCACAAAGAACACTTACACGGCATTGGGACGGCAGAGACAGCAGTGACTGAGCGCTTCGGGCAGCATCTAAAAGACTGTATCCCATAGCTTTGAGAAATGCGGCAACCGGTTTCCTGCCAGGCATCCCGTGTGGACGAGTGTGCTTGCCTCCCTACAGACCGCGGGTGAGAGCTACGGCTAAAAGCCCGCGCAAGCCGTGCGAATTGCTCCTTCAGTCAGAGTCCCGGAGCGAGAGAGCATCATTTCCCTGGAAGGAGGCAACTTGAAATCAAGTGGGATTGACAGCACTGTGGTCTCTGAGCGTATGTGACCGTGAGTCATGCACCTCCAAAATCATGAGATCACCTAGATATCAAGGGATAAAAAAATTACTGAATTTTCACTTTTTCTTGTGCCTTCTGCTTTCTGGGTCTTTACAGGGCTACCCTTGTTTTCAGGAATGATAAAGGCCAGAAACATTAAAAAAATAAATACACTGAGGCGTATAAATATATGACTTCATGTATAAACACATGACTTCAGTAAGGTAAAGCTCCAACGGTGATAAACTACAAGAGCTAGGATCAGTGAACGAACAAGTCCTGAAGTAYAGAACAGGGAGAAATAGAGTCATAAACCTGTTACCAGGGCTGTAACAATTTTCACAATGTACTTATTAGGTGACAGTAAGATTAGAAAATGAGCGGTAGGACACAGACTATTAATTCTTCAGATATGAATATGGTAAGCTGATTTTTCTAGCTGCCACCATGATTTATAGCTGCTTCTTAACAACCATCTGCGTGAGTGAGTCACGGTTTCAAAGAACGTTTTTTGGTGGTGGTGGTGTTTTTTTTTTTAAACAGAGGAGTCAGTGTTTTGATTCTTATCTGAGTGCTTCAAAGTTTCCTGGGTGAAAGGTGTGTTAAATTTAAACTTTTTAAAAGCAGAGATAAAGTCCTTGCAATGTAGAAATCATTCCAAAAACGCAGCAGTCCCCAGACAGCCACTTCAGCGTATTGGCCGGTCTCTGCGTTCCCAAGCGCTTGTTCACGCRTTGGCTTTTCAAAAGCTGATGAAAACCGAAGCTTGTACCAGACATGCAAGACCAGACAGCGCTCCGACAGCTTTCGCTCCTCAACCTCAGACACTGGGACTGCAACTTCTAAGCTGATGGCAGTGGTGAGAGGAGACCAGGGCAGCCACAGAGTTTATTGAGAAAAGGACTGCAACAGGGCAGATAGCTTGGGCAAGTACCATCAGGCACTGGAAAACCCAGAGGGCAAACGGCTAAGTGCAGAAGGCGGGGGGGGGGGGACCAAAACAAAACAAACAAGGGCCCTGTACAGTACTTACTTCTTCCACATACGTCTCTACTTTCTTGATTCAGGTACACAAGGTCCTTATTTGAAGAGCAAATATTTCATTTGGCACCATTTTTTTAAAAAGGGAGATTTATATAGGAATATAATTTTTAACTAGAAACAGTTTAAAATTTTCAATGCATACAAAGCATTCGTTCCTAAAGGTAAGTAACCTTTGCCTACAGTTCTCTTAATAGGTACAGTAAATTGTCCTAAATTCTCACTCACCATAATCTTCACCAACTGAGCATACTATGAGAATGTTAATTAGTCAAGCAATGTGTACTAATTTTAACATTCATACTGGAAGACCTTCAAAAGAAAAAATACCCAATCTGAAGCCAAGCCTAAGCCTAATGCATGGCAAATATTGCATGAGCAGGCTTACTGGATTTGGACGTCAGTTCTGAGGCTGCAAGTCACTCTGAGACAACAGTTAATCAAGCAATTTTGGAAAAAAAATCTGGCTAATCAAGCATTTTTTGAAATATACAGTATGTCTAATCTGCATACTCATACTGAAAGTGAGCATACATTCAGGAGCAGGAGCACGGGAAAGATAAAAGCTAGCAAACACCATGGGGAACACCTTTTTTTACCCAGTAGAGTGCTGAAGAAGTCATTGTCAATAGATTTGCAAAACGCATATGATATTGTTATATGCTTCCTGGTTTTGCTATTTAATTCTAGCCTTAGTGTATTAAAATGTCCAAAATTTGACTAACAGCAAAAGATGACCCACTTTCTAGCTGCAAAACCAAAAACAAACCATGAAAAAACAGAAAACAAAATACTTTTTTGATCAAGAGGTGAGAAGAATTGCCAAAAAAAGTACCTGGAGGTTAAGGCTGGGTAGTGTGGCAAGGAAAGATGCTATTTCCAACAAGAATGTATGTGCAGAGTTTTGCAGTCCCATGAGAGCAGTCTGTGCCAACAAGTTATTCTGGTTTTACATGCCTGTGCTTCCCACAGCCACCCTGTGCATCACATGATACATTTACTGTAGCTGATTTAGAAATTTAAAAAGCCGTCTTAAAAGCCCTTTTTCCTAGAGCCTCTGCATGTATTTTAATTAACASTGCAGCTTTAATAAGAAAGAAAAAGTCAGATTAACTTCTGACGACTGCTCTTAGAGAAGCATATTTTAAAATATGTTGGATATTAAACAGCGAAAATGACAGTCACACCGAGTAGGGTCATGAACTTAATTTGGTATTTCACTCCTTTGCCACCATTTGTTATCCTTGCTGGAATGTAACAACAGGTGCYGTGGTATTAAATATGCAGCCTGTGTATTTCAGCTGTTCGCCATCTCCGGGCTCCATCATGTTCCTCTGTATCTACCAGGTGTCCCTGCACACTCAGCAGTAACACTGCACAAATCTTTTCATAGGAAATGAAGTGTATCTTATGTCATTCCTTCCGATCAAGCAAACGCAACGCAGATACTGTATTTTTTTGGCCAGCCTTAGAAACACGCACCAAACTGCAGCAAGGCAACAGTGCCAAGCTGCCTAACCCAACTGGCACTTCCAGTAAAATAATCTGGCCATTACCATTGAATGTTTTACCAAAAGCTAAAGTTTAAAAAGTGGTATCTAATTGCTCTTACAGCCATCCTGACAAAAGGAAAGTCTTCTCACAAAAAAACCTTAGCTGTAGGCACAGGACCTAGAGTAGAACAGAGGAGCTTCTGGCTCGAATGCAGAAGGCAAAGCACTGAGACCAGCAGCCCGGGGGAACTTCGAATGCATTGGAGACTTAAATTTGACATGGCGGCAGTGGGGAAAGTTAAGAGGAAGTTTAAGATACATGTGGCAAAAATACAGAGAACTGGAAGGTCGAGACAAGATGGCAGTCTGGCATGAGAGGAACAGGGAACTCAATTACAAGGACGAGGTAGCAACCTGGCTGTCAAAATGCAAAGGGTATATATATTTTGAACAGCATCTAAAGAAAGCCACAGCAGAGGCTTCAGAGAGTTCAAATGACAGGAAGGTTTGCGAGTGATCTTACAATGGCTTTGAAAGTAGTTMATAATGCTTTTCCTGTATTTCTAGTTCCGTTTCTCTGTTCTTCTCAATGTCGATCCGTATGCCACCCTGTCTGTTTCTTGCAGACAGGACGGGAGTCCCTCACTATCTCTCTTTCAGTGTCATGTTGAGAGGGCTGGATTGCTAGCTTGCACTTTGTTTATATATATTACTYTTGTATCTTCCACTGGTTGCCTTAAGAAACTAAATGACACCTGCCCCACACGCACATAATTTGATTTCTGTCTTCTCCTTTCTAAGGAAACTTCTGAGGCACAGAAGATTGCCACAGACCAGATACAGAAAAAAACCAGCAGTGATTCCCAGGGCACTCAATTCTCTAAGCGGGTGTCTGATTAGTATATCCTTTTTTCAGTACCAACGTTGAAATGCAGGTTATAAAACACAAGAAAATATGCCATCTAAGAATTTTACTTATCAAATACTGGCTGTTCTTTAGGCCCAGAACACTAGTGACATCCTTCATCTCTTTTGCAGTTTTTAAATTTTCACTACCTGTTTTCCTGTTTTATGGCACGAAGGGTAAGCTTTTTGCCATTAAATGCATGGCTGTACATAGAATATATGCTTTGTCTACTCTCCCGCAGCAATCATTCATGGTACCTGTGATTATGGCCACTTTGTGGCCATAGTGGTCTTTTCCATTGCCACTGCTAACATACATTTCCCTTACTTTCATCTTCCACAAGGAGCCAAATAAACCAAGCTCTCCATTTTAATTTTTTCTCCCAATATTTAGTAGCCACAGCCTGTACCCTCTGTATCCATAATGCAACCACGAGGACTTTCACCCAAACTTCCAGCCATGAACTTGATGGTTAGAGTATTTTCTCTCCTTCATTCCCGTACTCCCTTGCTGTCAGTTCAGAACAGGCTTCCCAAGACCCAAATGCACAGTCTATATTTTGGAGGCTTTGCTTTGACTCCTGTTTGTTACCACTTGGTTTGCTTTGTTCCTGGCATCTCCAATTCAAAACTAATGCTCAAAACATTTGAAAAAGTATGCAAAGTATTTCTGTACTTGACACTTACTGGGAGAAAAAAAAAGCACCTTTAAAATCTTTAACTTAACGGGACCTAAACTCTCAAGCATAAACTAAGACTGTCAAAACACAGGCCCACCTCCCCATGTATCTTAAGAGCTTGGTTTTGCTGTCATTAATGTCATTAAATCCTAGTAGAAAATAAAGCATACGGGAAAAATTAGGTCTTTAATACTGTTAGCGACTTGTTCTTCTGTAAAATTAAATCTTCTGGTTAAACATCATGTGTGTGACACTGTCATTTCCTTTTATGTCAGGAAGCAGTATTATTTGGATACAGAACTTTGATACCTAGCAAAGCACTAGCAATCCTATTTATTTTTAAATGTTGAAAATACACTTACTGACTAAAGCTAGACAGTCTCCAGAGGTCCCTTTCAGCCTCAACTGTTCTGTGATTCTGTAAAACCTGCATTTATTTTGTAGTTCGCTCCTCGGGGCAAGGCGTAGGAGACTGAGTGCACTGTTTTTTACGTCTGTTGACTACTGTAGAATTTAAATGTCCAGCTTCTTTACTCTGCACTGGCATCAGATGGTATTTTTAAGTAGGCGATGAACAGCACTGATCAGCTATGAAGGGATACCCACCCCCAGGAAAGGCTGTTGTAGCTTGAGATTTTCAGGATTGTTACCCAAAGTGTAAGAAGGAGGGAATGCAAATTCGAACCCAGAGAAGGAAAGGCCTCAAGTGGTGAAAATAAACACCATCAACCTAAATTTCAAATTAGTTAGATTATGGTTCTGCACTGAAATAAAAATGTCAACRGTTTCCCTTCGCCTCACCATGATGCTGCTACCCTCACCTCCCGTACTGCACGGCATGACGTAACAAGCCACAACAAACTGATCAACATCTAAATCCACCATAATTTACATCTCTTTCAATTTATTATAATACCAACTCTTTCTTCACAGAAAGGTTAGTTTAAACATACATCCAGGACAATGATGTCTTGCACCACAGATTTCTAAATCTCTAATCCCCAGAATTGAGGTCAAGGCTGTGACCTTGGTGAAGACATCTTATCACAGATGTAGGCACCAGAGCCGAACTTTACTCTTAGCCCTTCCTGAAGTATTCGCTATTTCTGTTCACAGCGGCTCAAATTCTTGGTTCATTGTTTCAAGTGAAGTCTAAGTCACTGTTTCTCAGTGAATATTTTTAATATAAATGTTTTTAAGTGAACAGAAACATTCATTCATTTTCTCTTTTGCAAGTAGGAAAAATAGCCCTTGGAATCAGTAGCTGAAATATTCACTAGTGTCATTTACTTGCTTTTGCTAATATTAAACCAAAATTTTCTTCTTTCTGTAAATAAAACTACCTTTATAGAATAGTTTGGTAAAGTGGACATAGTAAAGCATTCTCATGAATGCTTTAAGTTTTAGAACAATTTTTTTTCAAAGTCAACGTTTCCTACACACCTCGATGAAGTTAATTAAGTGGAAGCTTGTCTGTGCATGCACTGATTCAGTGCTTTATTAATTCCCGTATAAAGTGAAATGTAAACATTTTGRGATCAAGACTTGAGGGTATCACATTCTTAGAGATCCACTGAAATCACAGGTCAGCTACCAATGCCTTAGAGAAACCTGCAAGTACTGACCTTCATAGATATGTAAAATACACCTCAGAATATGTCCCTGGATTTCAAATTACAAACCTTTTAAGGATAAACGCTCTCAAATAAATGAAATGCTAACCCCCACTTTACTGCAGTTTATTCTCATCACTGTAAACTGCCAGCAGGAACAGGACTTGCTGCAGACACCCCAACATTTGTATATTGGATCTCAAACTGAAATGTAGGTTTCCCCTATTGCTATGCAAAACAGACTCTTTGCTCTTCCGTTACTAATCTGTATAGTTACAAATATCGATACTGAATTCAGCAAAAGGTAGGGCAAAATAAATTAGTTTATACAGTGTGTATTCAATCCTCTACATTGCTCCTGCTGAAACAGATCTGTGGTGAAGATTGTGGATCCCAAGCTCCCCAGACTGAATCCGCCATGCCATGCAGAGGCGCGGGCTCTCTACTTCTCATTGCTAGCCAGTCAAGCACTAGAAATGGACCACAAAACAGAATCGTGACAGGGAATCAACTGATGAAACTGAATCAAACCACACCCCAACCCAGGCAGGGAATCCTATGAAGAAAAACAAAATTTATGAGAAAACATCCCAAAAGGATGAATGTAGAATGAAACTCTCAGGTTTCCCAGTTTCTCTCCTCCTYGCTCAAAACAAGACTGTGCCCAACTGACAGCAGATTTAAGGCTTGTGCTTTTGCTGACGTTATGGTTAAAAGAACCAGGTTGCTGGCAGTTGCGTTTGCGTCGCTAATCCCACAGTGCATCCTGTTCAGTAGTCATGACGGAGATGTGTCCACAAAAGAAAAAGCGTACACCTGCCATTAAAAAACACAAGTAACTCGGCAAATCTACTGATGCAGGCAGATAAAACATTAAAATCTGTAACTTCTGGATTTCCCACAGTACAAAAAAATATTAATATCAATATGTATAAGACTAACATTCAGATTGGTGCTATTTATTAATGCAGAAACAGTCAGCTTAAGCACTCAAATTTCTTACGAAGTCATATACAGCAACTGTTACTATTAACAGCACTACTAGTGGATACTACTGGATCTATGAAGTATCTACTCAATAAGCAAACATGAAAAATTAATCCTTAAACATGAAAAAAAGTAATTTTGGCTTTAAAGCCATTATGAAATAGACGAAACTATTTTTAGCCTACTACTTCTTCTATTGAGTGTGATGTTCGGAAAAAGAAAAACAGAAGTTGTTTCATAAAGTAGCATAAAGATCAGTAGCTCTTTCACACCTCTTTATGAAATGCTCKCCTCTTACCTCATTTTGCAATGTAATTGTAACAAAAAAATCGGTCCAGAAGGTTGAAATAACACCTGCAATATATTTTTCATTTGCTTATTTATTACCCAAATGTGTTTATAGAGACTCTAAATGTCTGAGGAGAGAGGGGGGAGGGGAAGCAATTTGCTTCTCAAAAAGCAGTATTTAAGAACTCTTATGAAACTGTCACATTTAACAGAAGATTTGACCAAATGATAAATCGTTACTGATGAAAGGAATGATGTGTGCTTTTGAATAAAAGTTACAAATTACAATTAGTATTTGGGTGTTAGATTTTCCTTATGTTATCACTAGAACACGTATTACAAAATTGTCATTATTCTTAGAAGCCATTCATTTAGCCTGTTGCTAAATGAATAGSCTGTTGGAAATAATACTGATAAAGAATAGAGCCTTTCCGAATGTAGGTGCAAGGCCCTTCCCTTACCCAGATACGTCTTTTGATTCTCCAGAGATTCACTGACTTTTGCTCCCTGATCTCTAACCTCTGGCTCATTTATGACAGCACACAGTTTGCAAATTCCTCAAAGAAAACAACCCAAGGGTCTAAGAAGTACCATAATAAAGCAAATGCTGTCAACAACAGATAAATGGAAGGAAGAAGGGGAAACTAAGTCTCTAGTACAACAATCAACACTTGTAGGGTTGGAAAAGTAGGTTGGAAAAGAAAAGATCCTTCCAGTAGGATGGAAAAGACTGGCAGAATTTGAAAACAAAGTACTGTCTTCCCATACGTGGAGTACTGTGTCCAGTTTTCAGCTCCCCAGTATCTCTCCAAAAAAGGAGCTGACAAACTGAAGCAAGTCCAGCAGGCAGCCACCAAGATGGTGAGGGAGCTGGAGCACACAAGCAGAGGACAGGCTGAGTGCGCTAGGTTTGTTCATCCTGAAGACTAATAGTGGACCTAACCGATACAGCTAACTTGTTACTGAATAGTTACAGAGAAGACAGAGCCAGGCTCTTTTTGAGGGTACACAGCAAAAGAGCAAGGGGCACAGACACAAGCAGCAGCAAAAGGAATTCTCATTAGGAATGACCACCTTCATAGCAAGGGTGGTTAAATACTGGAACACGTTGCTTGAGAAGTTGTGGGATCACCACTCTTGAAGACACTATCAATTTGACTGGAAAAAGCCTAAGCAACCTCATCTAACTTTGAATTTGGATCCAACTTCAAAGCAAGTGGAAGGTTGTGGCCGATGACCTCCAGAAGTTCCCTGCAGCCTCAGTTAATCTATGATTGTCTCTATCGACCAGATAGCTCAAGGGACTGTATCTTATTTGAAATTAAACACCTGAGTCTTGCAGTTCGCTATGGATTAAAGGGTCTGATTGTATAACTGTATTAATGGAACTTTCTCAAAGCAATCTAGCATTCAACCCAACAATTGTGGCTAAATGATTAACCTGTTAAGAGTTTCAGTGATTCTCTGAAGTAACCTACCAGCTACAGCCAGTGCTTATCCCATGGCCTCTGCTCAAATTACCACTTAGCTTCCTCATCTGCTCCAACTGCACAAGGGAGAGATTGCCTAATACATGGGGTACGAAGTGTTTGGCAGAAGACAACTACTCCATCTGGACTTCCAAACGTGGTACACAACAAAACACACCAGTTCAACCCATTCAATTCTGAGCCTGTAGAAGAAGCAATGGGAGTGGCCACCTAATCTATTCACAAATACGTTATCTTAAAGGTTACCCTTATTTGGCTAGGAAAATAAAACCAACCATTTTTTCGATTTTTGAGGGGAGAGATGCAGAGTTGCTTCCAGAGTCTTATAGTTTAACAGCCTTAAATCAGTGCTTTTACAGAGAGATTCAAGTGCCCACATCTAGATGGAGCTGCAGCAGCTGTACTACAAACCACGGCAGTTGTATTCTTGTCCTCAAAGCCCTTTATCCGTTTCCTGTATCTTGCTTCATTAAACATACAATCCTCCAAACTACATTAAAAAAATCTAGCAGTTCTGACTTGCCTGTGTACCGTGGTCTTATTTCCTCCAAATTTCCCATTGCTCCTTCTTCATTAAGGTGTTAGCTTCTTGCTTTTCCTTCCACCCCCACTATTTGCACCTCTGGCAATGCCTTCCCCGTGTATATGTGATATAGTATCACAGTGTCCAGTTAGTAATAACTCTTTCTTTCTAACTTCTCATAAGCTTACTTCCTTTTTTCATTCTTTCCTTGCTAAAATGATGTATTTTGCCTTTAGCTTTTTCTATTAATCTTGAATTCTAATAATCTACAAAAGGGATTACATGAAATGCCAAATTGTTAAGCATTGCTCTGCTTTATAGAGCTGTGTACATGATATGTATGACCCCAGTAATCTTTTAATTCTCTTTATTAGCAGTAGGCAAGTTATCCATGAAATAAAAAAATCCTCAAATCGACTAATCTAGATCTCTGACACATCCACTGGGGCAAGATGATTCTTCCTGTTCCTGAACTGAACTTTTCAGACTACTCTGAACAAAAAGCCCCTGTTTCACTGGCCTTAATGTTTTATGGAGATTGTTGTTTTGACAAGGGAGGGTAGGCAAAGAGCAGGTGAAACAAAGGAAGCCCACATTTTGTAGTCTTCGGGGTGAAAACAGGAGGTGGGTCTAATATGTGAGGGTAAGTACTAATGGTCTGTGCTGCTCTTCTGTGGCTTCGTATGGAAAAATGAGCTCCACAGAAGAGAAGGGGACAATCTCTAACTTCAGCAGCTGTCAAAGCTACCACAATTCACAAAACCATTCAGATTTGGGTCCAAAAGTGGACACTGAGACATCCCGTTTCTGTTTAATCTTACGGTTTTCATGCAGTTTATTCTAAATACAGAATCATAGAATCATTCAGGTTGGAAAAGACCTTTAAGAYGATATAGAGTCCAACCGTAAACCTAACGCTGCCAAGTCCCACTAAACCATGTCCCTAAGTGTGACGTCCACACATCTTTTAAATACCACCAGGGATGGTGAGTCAACCACTTCCCTGGGCAGCCTGTTCCAATGCTTGACAACCCTTGCGGTGAAGAAATTTTTCCTAATGTCCAATCTAAACCTCCCCTGGCACAACTTGAGGCCGTTTCCTCTCGTCCTATCGCTGGTTACTTGGGAGAAGAGACCGACRCCCGCCTCAGTCTGTAACTTCAAAAGTAACATGAAATGGGACTGTCGTTTCCCGGTACGTGTTCCATTTACGTATGGATAATGCTCTACTTGCACAGTTTGGATCCCCCCATTCACTGTCATTAAAGCATAAAAGGTTCTAGCAAATGCTGGATTTGGAGATAGTGGGATGCAGAATCATACATTACAGACTCCCATCGATGCTTTGGATGTAGTAAGTGGCCTGCAGGAGCACAAGAGCAGACAATTTGTTATCTAAATGAACATGATTCTACTTGGGAAAACTTTCACACAATGAGAGGTGACTGCAAAATGTCAAAGCAAATCCACGACTACTTTCAGGAGGGAGTACTGACTTCTCGAAACAGTGAGTGCTCTGTGATCTTATAACCCCTGTGTCTCTGTTCTGAGCTCTAAAAGGAACAAAACAGGTGAGCTCATTCCTCAGTAATCTCATTTGGATTAAAAAATGCTAATTGTGTCTAAAAAAGCTCTCAGAATTTGTAGGAATGCAGAGATCTCTCTCTCCCATGAAATGTGGTACTTTAAGTATGAGAAAGGTGCAGTGCAGGCTCTCACTCCTTCTGAGTTTGTAATACAATATCCATTGTTTCATAGGCTATGTATTACATTACCTCTGGTATCTGTTATTATTTTAGTTTTCCTTTGAGACATTATATTTATCTCCTGTTGTTTTCTAAATATAAAACCTATAGAACGAAGCTGAAGTTTTCTGAAGCTTTACATAAATTACTATTTCCTTCCATTGAAGAAATACTGTGTAAAAAAACCATCGACACCACAATAATTTTAACCGGATTTGGCATGTATTTAAAAAGGTATATTCATGATACATATTTTTAATATGACAGCATTAAGAACATTTCCTTCAGATCGCAGAATGGAATTAAGTCAAATAACATCCTGAAACCATTTGTTACCTTCCTTGGTACATGACATGCCACCATGCAACACCAGATTGAAATTATGCCATGCAGTTAAATGCGATAGCCTTTTTCTTGACTTAACCATGCTCTTTGTTTCATTCAGGGCAAAAGCAACTACAAGAAAATACGCCAGGGTTATTTATATCATGACAGTTGTTGGAATCTGTAAATGCAATACAGATTGATGCCATACACACACCAACACACATACACATGCACACACACACATATTTACCACTGCATTGTGGTATACAGATGAATACAAAGATTGTTCTAATGTTACTAAACAGCATGACAGGAGAAAAAAAAACTGTTTCATGTTACCATTTTAATACAGAACACGCAGAGATCAAGGGCAGAAGCTGAAAAGCCCAGATACACTGCTGCGTACCCCATATCCAGCAATTAGTACAAAACAGTGAAGTAATGATTGTCTTCTAGCAATGTCTTTTTACTCCCAGTTCCTGCTAAAAAAGTAAGATTTGACTTGAGGTCAAAGACTCTACCTTTAATCAATTAATTATAAAAAAGAAAATCTTCAGGAGTTAGCCATTCAAAATTGACCTTGATTTTGGGCTTCACAGTAACAATGGGCATAGTTCATTTTTACAGTAGTAAAACCTATGGTTTTTGATCTTGTTATGCAGATTTTAAACAATAATCCATATTAACCCATTAAATCCACTTTTACAGACATCCTGAAGTTCTCCATATACTGCGATTCACTTGGATAAAGTAGCTGGCAGTGAAGTATTGCTCACTTCAGCATCAGATCATTGTCAGAACATACACGACGTTCGATGCTATTAACGGGCCCTCCACCCTCCTTTTCGTTCAGGCTGATCTTCCACCACATGGTCTGAGAGTCACGCCTGGAAGCTGCAACTAAATTTCAGAGCTCCTTGTATATCCCTTCACTTGCTCCTGGCCAGTGATGTTCCCCTGGCCACCTGAGCATCTCTGCTTTAAGGAAAGTAGAAAAGTTTTGCCTTTGCTTACAAACAACATTAAAATAACATTTTTCCTGTAGCTTTCTCCTCCTTTCAGTTTTTAGCATGTAGCAGATTAACCACTCTGCTTTCATCGCTAGCTTTGGCCTTGAAATGCACAGAATTTGCTAAAGTAACTATTTTATAATTGTCCAAATGTACCCTCTACCCCCCTCCATAATCAGTCACAGACCTTCACCTACTAATTCCCTGGCTGGGCCTCATAATTTGTGGGTAAGTCAGAGAATGACGTTCAGTCTTGCGCCTAAAGGAAAAATTAACCACCCCCCCTTTGGTAAACCGCTTAAAAGATTATATATCCTCAGTGTCAAAAGCATGAGCCCTAAATTCAATTTCAATTTGTGAGGCATCCATTTTCTTTATGCAAAAAGCACAGTTTCTTGATGAAACAGAGCTAGCTGAAAGACTCTGAATGCCTATTTTATGCCACATACACTGGACCACTACAAATCCACAGGTATTTGCCTATATTTTTCAGTATTTTGACCAGTAATCTTTCACACCATGTTCAATCAGACTAGGCAAAGTAGTGTAAAAGCTGCAGTTCTACATATTCATCCGTTAATCCCAGTCTTTATTCACATACACACTACACACCCTTTTCTCATGCATCTTCTAAATTATTCCTTTACAGATGGGAGTATATTACCAGGAATACATTTACAGACCGACTGAAAAGCCTTCTTGGTGATATCTGTACCTCGTCTTCCCACAATGGCTACTGTTTTTATCTTCCATTCTAACCTATTAAAATCACAGGACAGCAAAACTCAAATATTTTCCCAGCTAAAAATAACTAACCAAAAAGCTACCCTTTCCTTCCTGTCTCAGCCACCTGCTCCAAATGCTTTTTTCGGCATGAAGATCCTGGCATTTCAAATCGTTTCAAAAGAAATGTACACAAAGGCAAAAATATTTTCAGAGAAATTTAAGAATCTGAGTCATCTAAGAAGGTAAGAGATTTCTTTAAACGAGAAAATTTACATTTCAAATATAGCCAACTTGGTAAAATTGTCTGGAAGTTCCTGTATGTAAACCAGAGGATCTTTCATGCTATGGCATGCACGCTGATCTCTTCTCCTGTAAAACTGAGGGAGAATGCTCACATTGCCATATTCTTATTCACATATTCTCTTTTTCAAACAGTTTCTGTAAGAATTTTTTTTTTCAGTTCTGCTTTTCAATAAATCTGTCCTACAGAATCTTCTTGGAAAAAAAAGAAAAGCTGCCTTTTAGTTCATCTGTTCATTCGACAAGAAGAAAGAAGAAAAAGAAAACAGAGAGCATCGTTGTAATTCTTATCAAAACATAGGCTATCGTGCTTCATTACTAACCAGGTTCTATCAGCATTATTAGCATTAAGTTTGATTCAGTCCAAGCTGACTTTTCTGCAAATCAACAAAATACTATTTTACCCAAGTAAGCTGATAGAGGGCCCTGGTAATGTTATTCTTCAAGTGGAGGAGGTTGTACAGAGTATGAGGGGAAAACCATTTGAAATATTCAGAAATTTTCTTCTTTCCACTGAATACAGAATGCTTAGATTGCCTTACACCTTGCTTACCTGTTGTGTTTTTTAAATTATTTTTCTGAGCCATACTGGATCTCTGTAAGTTTGAGTCTCCCTAAGGACTATTTGTAACCATGAAACATCAATTCTGTTCTAAGAAATCCAGTGTATAACCCCACTACTGCCCTGTTCCCTCTTCTGTATAAATGCTCTTTTGTATACAGGCACTTTCAGGAAATTGCCCTCCTCCTCCCCTGCTTGCTCCCTACTGCCCTACTCCGGCTCGCACCCCCTCCCGATCAACACTAGTGAATAATTGTATTTTTGTTGGAGCACTTCCAGCTCCTCCACACGTTCCACTCTAGAAGCAGTAAATGAAACSCTGTAGCTTTGGCACACTCCTCTGAGCTTTAACACACGCACATGCGTGCATGCACACTCATTCGGACAGGGAAGTAAGCAGCATCAAGCCTATTCCCAAAATAATGACCTTTCACTTCTCCCCCATACAACTTCCTCTTTTGCTGAAAAATACAGTGCTTCCACATTAAAAAAATCTTCCTCTTTCGGTATTCTGCTACCAGTTTTTTGAAACACTGTTCCTTCCACTTATGGTATTTCCCGTGCGAGTAAATTACCATCGCCGAGACAGACAGATACCCCTGGGTGCCAACACTTCAGTCATTTCATATCCAGAGAGATCAGCAGGACTTCGGATGACTTTGCCAAGGCATTTTCCCCTCCCCTTTGAATACCCGAGAGCTGAAGCGAGCAGAAACTCTCCTCCGCTCACAAAAGCAGCGCTGGCGACGCGAGCGCGCCTGTTTCCTGTGAAAAGGGTTAAAAGCCGTACCTTCCTTGGGTTCATCAGCCTCCGAACTCATGCTGTCAGCGCAAGGCACTGGGGACCAGATTACAGCTGACGTGCGCACTGAGAAGCGGCCACAAGTCAACTTCTCAAAAAAAAAAAAAAAAAAGGAGGAAAAAAAAAAAGAGAGGGCTGGGATTTTAAGGGGAAAAGTCTATGAATTCAGCAAATCACCACTAAGCTACTTGAAAAGGATCCCGCCCCTTTCTCAGCTGCACACCAGCGACTGTCTGGAAAACCAGCACCTTCACAGAAACCCTCATTTTACTCGCCAGCAGTCGCCGTTGATGCATTTTATTCTCCCCCGTCTGTAGGAAGGGTGGAGTTTCACTTGTTGCAGCTTGCCAACGTGGTATGAGAAAGCAAGCAGGGGAGACCAAAAAAGCCCTGAGCGCGGAGCAGTGTCTGATTGCGGTAACTGGCAATCAGATTGGGGCTCTCTTAACTTGCAGGAAAATCTGATTTAAATCAATTATTTTTTAAGCCTAAATTGTACATTTCAACACTGGTTACTATCTGGAATTAGTTCTGTAGCCTCCGTAATTACACTGACTAACACAGGATGACTAAATACATGCTTAAGGGATGAGAAGCAGCAGCTTTTCTTTGGGTAGTTGAAGCTAAATAATTATTTTTTCTTTCACTCGTGCTCAGTGCATGGTGCCGTCTACCCTGAAAGGAGCAATTCACCTTTCCTTCTTGGAAAAACTATCTGATTTCTTTGTGCTACCGACCCCCCTGCATCCTAGAAAAGATCATTATTTTTAAGTATTACACAACATTGTTTTACAGCACAGCAAGAGAACAGCGGTCTGCTGCAGCCACCCCCCAACTCGCCATGCATCGTACACACCTTCGGAGCAAAATCAGGGGGAATTACTTGGAAGCCTATTTTCCAATTGGCACAGCCTCCTGTAAAATCACCGTCAAAAGGAAACATCTTTTCCTACTTATTCATTTAATGTATTTTTAGCACAGTGAACAGGAGGACAAAACCTCAGTGGAAACGTGACTGCTCAGACAAAAGGAGAGGTGTAATCTCTCAGGAGAAGTCCTGATGGCGCTGCCAGCTCTGACAGGCAACCAAATTCCCACCTACCTCCCCCTCACAGGGTTAAATGCGCGTGTCTGAAGGGTTGTCAGGGTCTTCATGGAAGTAACGCTATTAGCAGTTAGCGAGAGTGTTACTGGAGTCAAGTAGAAATAAGTGTATTTCAAGATGAAGTCAGAAAGCRCCAGAGCTATCAGCTGCACAAAACTGGGGCACAATGGGRAAAAAAAAAAAGTAAGCATTTCAGACTGTAACATTCAGCTGTATTCATTAAAGTTTATGGGAAGACTGTAATTAGGTAGGATGGTCTTGTAAGTAAAAGGTACAGAGTCAGGAAGGGCAGTATGAATTCTTCGGCCATGGCAAAGTTGCTTTGGGGACCAGGGTAAATAATACTTCAGAACGTGAGCAACTTTGCTCCTATTCTGAGTGATTTTGTTCACAATAAGGACAGTCCTTTGCCACGTACTTCTCCCATGCCTAAGAAAGACAGATCTCACTTTAGTTAAAGGCTCTTGGTGACACTCACAATTTTTTATTTTGCAATACACACAACTCCATGGGTCCCTTAAGGACACTCCTCGAGAAGCTAGCTGTCTTCTACAGGCCTCATCATCTCCTGCGGTGTGGCAAAGCACAGCAGCTGCATCTGCATCCTTCAAAGCACAGAGAATGAAAGCAAATGTCACCCTAAGTGGTGTCACAGAAGAAAAAGTAATTACAACGCTGGACTAGCTGAAGAAGCCACATTTTGAAGCTTAAAAAAAAAATAAATAAAAAAAAAAAAAAAAAATTACCGGTTTGGGGTAATTACTGTTTAGTAGATTGAAACCACTCAAAAAAACCCACACAGGATGGAGGAGGAAGAGGAGGAAACACAGTGTTAGTCACGATGAACTGCAATAGCTTTTGGGGTCCTTTAATCAAAGGGAGTGTTGGTAGAGAGATAAAATAGCAATAATATAAGTCAGTATCAAGAGCCCTGCATGAACAGATTTACACAATAGTTGGATGCCTTTTGTTATTTTAGATGACAGRCAGACACGGAGAGATAATGAGCCTTGTAGTTAAACGTCAGCAAGTTCTGCAAATTAAGATTTCTCAAATCTCTCAGAAACATCAGACCTCTCTGGACAAATAACAAAAACTTGACGATTTTGTTTTGTTTCTTCCCTACAGAGTCAAGATCGCATCTCCTCACTCAGCCCTGTTCCTCCTGCGCACAGGGTCTCAATTCAGACTCCAGAAATGTTTTTTTATGTTTCATTTTGGTTGTCAGGCTTCTTAAAAACACATGCATCAGCTGAAAAGACCGCAACTAGACCAAAGAGTGTTTAGGTACTCAATTTTCTGATCTTAGGTTAAGCAGCAACTTGTAATGTCATTCGATCATGAGGACATTATCACCTTCTTCATAGTCTGTACCCAAGAAACTCCAATAATTTTACTTAGAAGGCCAGTAAAAGTAACTGAATAAGGCAAGTAAAAATTAAACAGAGTCCRTGGACAACACCGGAGCCCGGGTAAGGGATGACACTACCTCACCTGCAGGAAAGAGCCAGTTATCGAAGCATCCAGAYTGATTTTTGGAACCCATGATGAGTAAACAGCCTGGAAACTTAAAAAAACCCTCTTTAATTGTAAACTATGCATGTGATTCGGAGTAGGAAGGACAAAACAAAGAATCACAAAAACTCTAAAAATAGAATCAGTAGATACAGCTGAATTTCATAGGGCAGATGCTCTTAGAGAAAAGAAGGGCTTAAAACCCGCCACACATTTGGACAGACGCTGTCTCGGAAGGAAGGCCAGAATTCCCAGAGGAAAACTAAATCTTTTGTGTGGCACACACAAAAAAAACGGGTTTACATACTAAGTTTCAGTGGCTAAAAGTCTAAAAGCCATGAAGCTGGGTAAGACAAGTGGGTGCAGTGAAGTATGGTCCTTTACACCCTTCTCTGCTGAAACAAAAAACTTCTGGTTTTACTTTGCAAAAAACTTAGTTGGTTTTGTTTTGGTTTGGTATTTTTTAGCTCATCATTTGTAAATTGTCTTCATTTCTGCTAACACTAAGGCAGGGTTACCACAGAAAGAACAGGCTGTAGCCAGGCCTTGACTTACTACAGCAACACGCAGGGCATGGTGAAAGGATGGGTAGCTGTGTCAGCACATCCCCAGCCCAGCTCTAAACCTGGCTCATGTTTTGTGTCTCAATGCACACCGAGGCAGATCTGTTTACAGAAGCACTTTCTTATTAGATACACAGGTGGCAAATCCTATTACATCTTTTATAAATACTTAAAGTGAATAATAAAAATCATAGTAGCCCAAAAATGGTGCTAAAATTACTGCCAAGAAGATTCTGAAGCTCAATGCTGAAATGTCAAAAAAAGACTGTAATGTTTTGGTTCACAAAAAAAGAGGAAGCAGCACTACTACATGAAAAGTATCAGGAAGAAGCTTTCAAGAGGAGGCAGCCGCCATGGAGGCAAGAATAAATCTACTGCAAAAAAAAACCCTGCACAGCCCTAGAACAGTTCTAGAGAAGGAAGTGGTACTGTAACACTTCAGACATTACATATTCATGGGTTTTTTTAAAAAAAAAAATCTCCCCGTGTTTGGTTAATGTAATTGAAGTTGTGTAACTTAAAGTTCTTTTCTCTCTGGAGAAGAGAAGGCTTTGGGGAGACCTTATTGCGGCCTTTCAGTACTGAAAGGGGGCTTGTAAGATGGGGACAGACTTCTTCACAGGGCCTGTTGTGACAGGACAAGGGGTAATGGTTTTAAACTAGAAGAGGGTAGATTTAGACTAGATATAAGGAAGAAATTTTTTACAATGATGGTGGTGAAACACTGGCACAGGTTGCCCGGAGAGGTGTAGATGCCCCATCCCTGGAAACATTCAAGGTCAGGTTGGACGGGGCTCTGAGCAACCTGATCTAGTTGAAGATGTCCCTGCTCATTGCAGGGGGATTGGACTAGATGACCTTTAAAGGTCCCTTCCAACCCAAACTATTCTATGATTCTATGAAAGTTGTCTGGTGATAACTTCCGCTCTTCCAGAATGTCACGTTCCATGGATTGCAAACCTTTAAACAATAAAAATTAGGTCCATGCTCAACTTCAACTCCTTGCTACAGACGATAGCCAGCAACCGTTTTCTCTTTCTAAGCCAGCTGCATGTCTTTTGCTGACTGTAACTGCTTTGAAGCCACATGACAGAACTCTGATGGTGGCTGAGGAAATCTGGGTTTCCCACGTACTCCCAACTGTGAGACAAAGGAAAGAGGTATACAAGTACCCTTAAAGATCGTAATACACATAATTGGAGGTATGGTTTCTTTATGCTATACCAATAGCCCTGCCGTAGAGATTGTCTTTCCCATGAATTAGCAAGGATGGAGAATGTTGTGTGGCTCAATGATGAGAAAGTAAAAGTCTTGCACTACATTGTCCCTTGTAAGACTATATAGTTAAAGTACTGGCTTTCACAGTACTACTACAAACAAAGCTTTTCAACCAGCTGTTTTCACGGAGTAAACTCAAAGATGCCATACTTATATGCATAACCTAGGGATTATGTAAACTTTGCCATTTAGCAATCGTGCAGTAACACAAGGAAAGCTTACGCCATCTATCTTCTGTAGCCCCAAAAAGTTGTACCTATTTCTGATACAAGGGGTTTGGGTTGACAAATTTTCAACTCCTGATGCTCTTCAATGCACATAATACAAGTTTTCACACAGGACAAGGAGAACGTTGGATGCTGTCCTGAAGCACTCACATGTATTATTTCTTCATATGTATTCATTTGCAAAATGTAATGAGAAATGATGTGATACTCCCGTCACTGTAAATGCATCTCGCCAATTCTCAAACTAATGTTCTGAAAGGGAACGAGATGTAAGATTGTTTTATTTAATTCAAGATCTCCCAAGCAGAAGTAAGTGCACCAAGTCTGGTCTGCACACATTTATGGAATCTCCAAACATGCTGCCCTATCAGAAGGGCAACAAGACTTTTATACAGCATCTCAGAAAAAAGGTACAAGATAATAGTTCATGGAAAAAAGAGGACAAACTGTTAAATTCAAAAGCCTGGAAGCCACATTGAGATATCAGGAGGAAATTAACTGTAGCTACCTCTTCTGCAAGTGGTGCCKTGCTAACTTGTAGGTTTTACCAGAAAGATCTTTTTATAGAAGTTACTGATTGAGTAAGCAGTCAAAGACACCATAGACRTGTGCCCTCAACTTGCTCCATTGGTTCTTTTCTGCATCTCTTCCAGTACCACTACAACCTTTTTTCAGGCAGGCAGGTCATTACTGCCCTGAGTTTCAACATGCACAGGTTTATAAAACAGGAGACGTTTTTGTTCTCTAGCCCTTCCCTATTAGTTTAGACTGGTGAATGAGCTCTTTGGCATCCCCACAGAGCACTGAGATCTTGCAGCAGAAAGGGAGGAGCTGCTGCCTCCTCCAGCACTGCCCATCTCCTGGGATGCAGAAATCCACCTGCCAGGCATCCTCCCAGGTGCCAAACAGCGCAGCCCTGACCTGCTGTCTGTGCCTTCTGCTGCTGCCACACAGGCATCGTGTGTGTGCCAAGGTGCACACAGACATCAGGTGTGCACGACGGTGCACAGGGAGAGGAAAGGTGCGGAGGGAGGGCCACAGAAAAAAGTAAAATTTCAGTCTTCTTKCATTGTGTCCAAGTTGTTCTGCTTTCAGTTATGCACTTAAACAGTTACACACAGACATTCAAATTAGCAAACCAAGACGCTATTTTAAAGTTATTTCCTAACCCAGAGGTAGAGCAACACCATCTGTAGTTGTGTTACTTCTATTATTGCAAAAGAGAGTGCAATATGCACTGTCTGTGTAGTGTGAGCGCAGCAAAAACAAATTCCAACTCTTATGCAATTTTGTTAATTTGTCATTTAATATTATTTTCARTAAAAAGAGAACTTTTGATTAGCTGTGTGATTTTAATAGCACTGTTTATACAGTTCTGTAACTAAAAAGATTAGGTACAATCACCCATCTGTTGTTGCCGTAGACAGACTTCACTCCCGATTTCTATTTGTTTTATTACCTTCTACCATAAAACACACAACTATCAAGATAATCTAGACAGTGCTTAGCTTTTGATTGATGTCAGAAATACTGTTTTCAATGTACAGAATTCAGTGTTTCATATAACAGCACAACTCTAACTTCTCAGTTATCTACGGTGCAGAATTTTTAAGCAATTTGTCTCCACGCGCATAAACTACATACAGGTACTGTTTTCATCTTAAGAAAATTCAATCCACTGAAAGCTAGAGAACCAAAATAAACCGAAACATTAGCAGTTGATCTATAAGCCAGATCTGAAAAATATGGGTACTCCTGGTTTTGGCCTGATCATCATTGCTTGCTATTCCTTATCGTTAACTCATTTTTTCCTGTTTGCACAACAGACTTCAGACCAATTCAGCTGCTAATGCTTGTGGCACTTGTTGAAGCACTCCCAATACTTCCACCTATTGGGCAGACCCACGAATGATACTCTGGTGTGTGTTTCTACCATGTGGCTAATGAATTATAAAAAGTCCAGCCCCAAGGGATCAGGCGATCCCTCAACAGCTTCTGCACCTGCTTGGCATCCAGCACTTCATCCTATTCTCCCTCCCGCCCTGTGCTGTCCTCCTCGCCGATTTCTATATTTTCCTGTTCAGCATCCATTCTCAGCCCTGCTGGTGGTTTATTGAGGCCTGTCCATGCATTCATTTCCAAATGGCAAGAGCAATATATGGCAAACCTAGCGTCGTACAAACCCACACCACACTGCTGGTGCGTCCTTCAGTCAAACTAAGCAAAACCTAGGGCTTCACATAGAGTAAGCTCTACAAAAGTGTGTCTAAAGAACTCCTTTCTGATAACAAACTGGCAGAATAAGCAGCAGTATGGGATGACCAACAGATTCATGATGAGCCCACCAAGTAGGGATAGGAAGAAGCAGGATATAGGGGACAGATCCTGGTTTCCATATGGATGCAGTAAAACTTGCCTTACAGAGGTTCCTCACCTCAGCTCTTCTCCCCCAGACAGAAAACAGACAGAGGGTAGGAAGATATATGCACAAAAGGCTTCACAAACCTGTGTAATACTGAACGTAACTTTGCTATGAAATTTGAAAGTCCGATTAGACTCATCTGTACAGCTTACAATGTCCATCTGCGATACCCACAATCACATCTATGTATTTTCAGTTCTGACAGCCCAAGAAGACAACATAATAGTAACCACCTCGCAAACTGTCAATACTACTGTGCAGCGTGCATCTTCCAAACCCGTGTCCCTGTGACAAACATGCTGAGATTGTTGGTTCCCAAATAGCAGCAACAGTTGTTTTTAAGCTGCCGTTGCCTCTACTCAAAAGCCCTGTGGTGAAGAGGTGAGGAAACATCTTCACTTAGCCTCAAAACGCAGCTTTCTTCATAAGCTTTATCTACATCTGCCACTGATTATCGGACGTTTCAGCCACAGCAAAGCCTCAGCAGCGGACTGGGATGCTGCCTTAGACTGATCACCACTTTTCGGCCTCAGGATGAGCATCATTTGTCACAGAGCAGCACACTGCCGGGGTACAAGACTGCTCTCAGCTCAGAATGGGTTTCACTGGCTTACCTTTTTTCTTTCAAAACAACTCTGCAAATTTACACATAGAGCAATGCCATGACTTCTGAGATATGAACTCTGATGTAATTCTGTTGTCTTGKCTATAGGTATCATGTTGTACAAAACCATTAATAATAACAATGGTTTTATTGTAGCCACACAGATACCGTGCACTGAGAGACGCTTATTTATCCAGCAGTTACCAGTTACCGAAGACAAGGTTTCAGTGCAGGAGCAAGTAAAACAATTTCTCAAGCAAAAACATGCCAAATAACATTCAATGACTTGGTTGCTATCCACAAATAGGTGATAATCAGTGATGGTTGCTGAATGTTCAGGAGTTCATCGAGGACGTGACAGAAGTTAAAGACAGATAGTCAAGGTTAGCTGTCTTTTGAGGGCCTTGCACCAAGGACTGCAACAGGTACTGGTACAGGCTTAGAGGACTGTTTCTCCAGATACCAAAAAATTCACTCATTATTTTAATTTTCCCTTTAAAAAGAGCACACACAGATTGCTACTGCCAACTCAGCTATGCCAAGCAAAAGGCAGCACTGAAGAGAATGAGAGAGTGACGAAGAGACCCACATGAACAGAGGTAGGAAGGTGCAGTCATCCAGTTTGGTAAACAGTACAGCAGATCTGAGCTAGTTTTGTCACATAGAAAAATAAGCTTCCCAGCGGTAGTTTATGATAAAATTCTTACGAAACGGTTGTTTTATTATACGACATTGCAGCCTTTGCAAAAACGAAAGCAAGCTCTAAGAAGAAATCCGAGGGGCAGAACGCCAAAAACATAAACATGAAAAAACCCTGCATCAGGAATCACAYGAAAGCGTCACGGATTCCCCAGATGAGTGGGGAGTCAATGTGCTGCACAGAGACTGACAGCGTCACCACAGGCCATGAGAAGAGATACTGACACCAGATCTGCTCTCAGCAAGACATAAGAAAAGAGGTATTGCCAGATACTTATGCATCAAAACACAGTGCTGGAACAATTTTAATTGAAAAGGGATATTTTAATTAAAAACAGAAAATCTAATCTCACTTAGCCAAAAGTCACAAAGAGCTTGAAAACAAAGTGCCTGAGCTAGTGTTAAATACAGTATGTTTTAAACAGTGCTTCTGGAGTGTATGACTAATAAGGTCCATTTTTCTTTTTTTTTAAAGGTATGGCAGTGAAGCTGACAGAACAGAAAATTAAATATTAACTTTAAAAATGAAGGGTTTTTTTTCATATAAACGCAGTGTACATATGGGAAAACACATGTGTCTTGGTTTGCGAGGGCTGTGTTCCAGTCCCAAGCAAATGATCCAAGTGTTTTGCTAATGCTTAACAATCAAACTATGCCCTTTTTGTTTTAGACGCCAAAACCATTAATCATGCAAACAGTCAAAACACCACTTGCATATCAAATGCAATCTTATCTAGATAAAATTTCAAATCAAACAAAACTAAAAAATACCAAGCTATGAGAATAATCTCCTTTTAGTTCAAATTTAATTAAAAGAGATTAAAAGAGGGATTTAAATGGATATTAAACCTAAGCAGAGCTTGCTTTTTAAAAATTCAGTTTAGCTATAGTTTACATTCACAAGCCAGATGTACCTAATTATGTGGTGTTCATTCAAAGAACCATATTGATTTCTGCATGTTCCAAATCATTTTTAAATCAGTTTATTATTTGCCTAAAGCTTAAACTGAAGCCACATTAAGAATCTGGAAAAGTACTTGCAAGAACTGGATTTCTTTTAGGAAGATGGTAAGTAAAACTATGCTGAACAAGTGCTGAAAAGTCAGTTCCCAATATCCAAACAAATTTAAGAACTCATCATTTATGGCAGCTTTAGAGGGAGGATTTTCAGCACTTGCTTCCCCTGGCCCATGGTGACATTTTCATAACTGAAGCACACTTGGGAGACCAGCACTTATGGCTGGTCCAAGTGAGGGTGACTGTCTAACAGAGAAGCAGCATCTTCCTCTTCTTCTTTTCCACCTATCATGCCAGCATAGGCATGTTGTGTCCACTTAAGGAAGACCCCAGTTATAGCTAACCTTTAATATTTATTTTTTGGCTGGGAGAATTTTAACCTAAAATAGTTCTCTGATTCCCCCCCCCCCCCTTTTTTTTTTAAATAAATATCTAATAAATGAGTTGCAGCTAAAAGTAAGTATTTCTCTCAGAAAAGAAGGGCTTGGATGATTTCTAATCTGGTTACGAAAACTGAAAAGCCATACCTTGCTCATTTTTCCCTATATTAAGCAGGTTTACGCTAGTGAGCAATGTAGGCAAATTCCAGGTGTAAACTCCGTTTAGCATTTTAGCATTACATTAAAAACTCAATGTTGGATTTTTATTGATTGCTGTGAGTTCCCATTAAAAAAAAAAACCCTCAGAATTTTTGCTGGAGCCCAAATGAGTTTATTTAGTAGAAGCATGTCTAACCTTTCAAGTATTTTATCTGCTTTACAGGAAATTCATACTTCAGCTCTTAGAACACTTTAGCAACAATAATAACAGAGTTTGCACTCTGGGGCTGGGCCAAACTGAATACCACTTCACAGTGTTATTGCAAGACTTTCATGAACTATTTCAAGTATTCAGTTAAAAAAAAAATAAAAAAGAGAGAGAGATGTGGATAACAAGATCTGAACAAGACTTCCTAGTCTTTTTGCTCAACATCTCATTATCACGTTTGCTGAAAGCTGAATTATGGCACATACTTAAGATGATTTACTGTTACAGGTGGTTGGTCTTTCGGGGCTGTGCTGCTGCAATTCTTCCTGAAGGCTGAGGACTTTACACTGTGTTTCCAAAAGCTGAGGCTCAGTATGGACAACAGTATCTTTGTCCACTTCAGAAAACAAATGGAGCAAGAAAAAGAATAAAGACTACCACTGACTCTGCCACTGCTGGCGCACAAGAGATRGAGCACTTTTATCGGAAATCCCACGTAACAAACTTTAGAATGTTACAGAGAGGTAAAGCCTCAAAAGAGACCCACCCGCTCCCCCCCCCCCCGCGCATCCCACATCCATCTCACTCGTGACATCTGTCAGCAACTGATGTCGGTCACGGAGCATCTGTTGCTGGTTTTGGCCAATGCCACGAGGTGGCAACAGCGGCCTGAGAAAAAGCAGCAGGTCTTCAGCGTTGCGTTTTGTGCCAGCCTCGGGAACGGAGCAGGACCAGCAGCAAAGGGCAGGTAAAAAAGTTGAGCGGCTTAACGTACAGCCCCGCGTTAACATTTCGTATTGCAACTCACCCAAAGAGACTGACATTGTCCTTCGTCTGTACGTGCTGGAATGGAAAATCTGGAGAACTAAACGCTTCTGACGCAGTGGCCGTCGCCTGAAATCGGTCGTCAACACATCAGGCAGCATCAGAAAATGTCTATCATTTTTTCCAACCCAAATCCCAGATATGTTTGAAAAAAGAATTAAATCTATCTAGAGGACACTTATATTAAAACAGCAATATAACGGATGATATAGTGGTAACAACTTGGCTCCATGAATTTAAAACCATAGTAAAATTTCCAGCATCATTTCAAGGTACGGATACAACTGTGCTACTCATGATGCTCACCCCCTGCCCCCAATTTCTGCCTACAACGACTCAGTTCAGCCCTGCTCCGCCTGTACGCTTTTCTCCTCCCTATCCTGCCATTGCCTTTCCAGAAATGGGATAACGCAACCCTTTTTCCCCCCACAGAGGGGAGGTTTTGAGATACCTATAACTCACCTTGCCAGCTCCAAAGTCAGTGGCAGCCTTTCCCCTCACAAGACATGCAGGATTGTTTCAAGTGCGGAGACAGCGGATAAATCAGGGGGATAGTGGATGGAAGAGGGGTCTGGACTGGAGCAGGTCTCCCCTATTTCAGGAATTCAAATAGGAGAAGGGGGAATCTTCATGCTGTAGTCACCTCGGTGAACAAGAGGTCACGTGGAAGCAGGTCCTAGGTCCCCAGCAAGGTAGAGACAGGGTGAAAGAGCAGTGGGGAGGTCGGTGTGGGAAGGGAGAGATGAGCCCCAGCCCTCAGCTGACCATCGGGAATCCTGCCTGCCTCTCGCCTGATGTGTAGCAGTGATATGAGGTCCAATGCCAACACGTTACAGATATCGCTACTGTGCAGAATTAAAATGCCCGTCATAACCAAGGAATGCCATGGATAAAGACTGCACATACAAACTTCACTAAGCCTGCAAAACATCCCCAAGCGCTACGTTTTTCTTTGTGTCACTTCCAGGAAAAGACAAAGTCTCAGTAATTCTGTGAGAATTCAAAAATTCAAAAGAATTGCTTCTTTTGAAAATTAAGAGCAACTCAAATGGTGGAGAAAGGACGGTTTGTCTAAAATGAGATAATAGTAGTCGTTTCTGTATATACTGTAAAACTGCAATTATCTGGGGACCAACCCCCTATAATCTTTTTTTCCCAAGTGTTACTCATTTTTATTTTTTCTGCATGTCAATTAAAACCTTAGCAGACATTTTTTTAAAAATGCAGTTAATTTATAGTAATAGAGATGCAATAAGGCAAATTAGGATATTCTAGTTTAATCAGTGTTGGGTAGAGACACCTGCCCACCATGTTTTCAGAAGTCTAAGAAAATAAAATAAATACTAAATCTATGTTTTCTACTTCCATTGGTTGCCTTAAAGCATTTCATCCTAAATGTATGTACAAATGCATTCACATTCCTCATGAAAAAAGATGAAGTGGGAATTGCCACCACTTAACACATTCCCATTACTCTAAACAATGCTATCTAAGCAGGTAAGATTTTCCCCAACATCTTGATCCATATTTTAACCCAATACACAGCTATCAAGTTTTTCATCCCTGTAAGTGAAATTGAAAAAATAAATTTCCATTCTTTATCAAATACCAGAGATGACATGCTTGTCTTAACTGTGAAACTAAAAGAATGCTACTAAAGAACACATTAACTGAAAGCAGTGAAACATCATCTATTCAGCAGAAAGCTCGTATGTTCACTTGGCTATACAGCTGTTACATTCAAATTGGATTCTTATATCCAAACAGGCTTACTTGATCTCAGCGCAGTTGACTGTGGGTAGAAAACAGTAGCAAGTTCAAGCCGATGAACAGAAAAGCAGAGGTGAAATGCAGCATTATGAGGCCAGGCTACAAATATATTTGACTCAAAGCTAATGCAATGCCTTCCCAAAACAGATCATTCCAACACCTACATCACACAACTTATTTTTAACATCAGGAAAAAGCCAGCAGAAGCTTACCTGACAGTAAACAGTGAACATGTTTGGGCAACATAATACTAAAGCCATCATGTTTCCCCATTTCCTGAGAGTTTGGTTTCACAATCCTCTGTGGTTTTTACTCCACAGTTTATACTGTAAATGCAGACTGACCTTCAAGCTTGTGACCAATTCGAGATCACTCTTCAACAGTCGCTGCACAAATAATCAAATTTCTTTTCAAAATTCCTATAGAATTTMAAACACAGCAGTCTCCACATGTCGATACTTGGATATCTAGAAGTATATCAGTTTAACAAAGTGAATGAAAACTTCACTGCAAAAATCACARGCATGACAAAAACCACAAGGATAGCCATCTCATCAGTAGTTACAGGCTTTTGACCCTACTGACTGCAAGGAAGAAACGGAAATTCCTATTTGTCATAGCGGGTTTCTGGCATTTATTCCAATACTAGTCAGAAATAGGTGAAATACAAACGCTTAATAGTGCATGAATAGGGAAATAATGAAAAGAAAAAACAACCTACTGCACTAAAATATGCAAGTATCTAACACCAATAAAGAAATCTGTCTTAATATAATGTTTGGAGAAAAACATTGTCAAAAAGTTTAAAAAAGAAAAGCTAATCAAAACTGGTATTTTGTGACAACTGCTGACAAACACTGCTGCTTTGGCTTAGAGTTGTGAACTGGATGCATTTTCTTTTTTCTCTCGTTTTTAAGAAGCACACAAGTACACTCAGCATGAAATGCTGCATTTTTAAGTGACAAGGTATAGCAAATGTCGGTATGCCACGCGTGACTCTGGGCGACACAGGTTTCTGTGGAGCCTTCATTGATGATCCATACATGCACGCACACACAGAGCACCTGTGGGGTGCCTATTGTCTATCTATTTTTCCAGATCCTTTGAAATACGGTATCTATGAATATGTACCTTTGAAAAAGTGTTAAGCATCAATGCCACCACCTTCCTTTAAATACAGCTTAAAAATTCTTTGCAGAACTACAGATGTACACAGGCCAATGTGCACAACAAAAACCAGAAACCACTCATAGTTAATAACGTTTCTGCAACAAAGATCTGAAAGTAATGCATTTGATGACCATAGAGATTTATGCTCATCTTATCTGATCTCCAACTCCAAGCTACTTACGGCTTTTCACCAAATGGTTTCTAAATGAAATCAGAACTGAACTGGGTTTGAGACGCTCAACCTTGACTGAGACTTGAAGTAAGAATTTTTTATCATCTCGAAGCTGTGCCTAACCTCAGTATATAAAGAAAAAACAAAACAAACCAAACCCCCACAACCGGTATTTACTCCGAATTCACATATTAGCAAACTCCATGCATGGAAAGGCCTTGTTTCAGAGGTGAAATCTCCAGGATACGAATTTTGGGGCGAAACAGGCACTGCCTTTCCATTTGAAGTAGGGTATCTCTCTCCAGAGAGGGACTAGGACCTCATGCACGTYAACTTCTCCTACTGATGCTCAGGCAAGCCCTTACCTAACCTACTGGTTGTGAATCCCACAGAAGTTGGCCAGCTCTATTCAGGGGTCCTGATGTCCGACCCAGGGCTGTATRCTGAAATCTCTCAGTGAATAAGACAGCAGTTTTTTCCTCCCCGAATCTCTTATGACAAAACCCTCAGGTATAAATCCAACAGATTTCTGATTTCACATAGTACTGGTTTCATAGGGTAAAACCACTGTAACTACAAACACCTACTCTAAAATTGGCTGTACAGGGAAGTTAATTATTCACAGGTGTTTTATACTAAAACTCAAACTAGACATAAATGTTATTTTGACTAAATAAGACAAATGAAACCGTATCTTCTGTATCTGAGCAGAACTGCCAACCCCCAGCAAATAAATAGTATCTGTTTCTGCACTGAACCGGAGACTAGCTATTGATCAAAGTGTCTGATATGCCTCCATCAAAAACAAGGTTAGCAACATTATGAAAGATAAAGTCCAGGTAGTGACAAAAACCATCAACAGTTAGCATCTGTGAAGGCACTTGCAAGGCTTTTGTTTAACGCTATTTGTTAATAGAGGCCTGATCCACCCTCAGAATGAAATATGTATTTCTATTTTTACATGCATTTTAGTGATTACAAAGTTTTGAGGACCAGTTTCATTACAAAAATTAAGGAATTTATTTTTAGGCCAAATGTTTGTTTTTGAATGTTAACACGCAGCATCCTACCCCAAGCCCATGCTATCATTCTGGTCTGTATAAACCTTGATTTGTTATAAAATGAGACAGCAATATTGAACAACTGCCTACCTGGTATACAGTTCAGAAATATTCTTAAGACATGCACACGTCATCCACAAACCATAGTGCTTTCCAAATCCAACTCTGCTATATTCCTAAATGTGTATCTTACCAGTAACCAATACCGTTAAGAGATACTGTCCACTCACATCGCGACTAAGCGTGACTGGAGCTGCTGGGACAGGAGATGTGCTGACATCTCCTCCCTCCAGGAGGACACAATAGCTGGAACATGCTACCGCATTCTCTGTTTCTTTACAACGTTTGAATCTCAAAATCAGTTGACAGCACTTGATGCAGAAAGACAGAGGACTATGAGTGTGAATATAGAATATATCTGGAATAACTTCTGCTGATTAATAAACAGCCTTCACATCTCCTTCAGGCGAGTGCTCATTCATGTTCATCCTCCTTTTCCTCCAGAAGACACAGCAGAACACTCATGGTTGCAGTCTTGAAAGACTCCTTTGCAAAAGAAATCGATGCCTGATTAGGGTGCCCTGTGAAACACTATCCCCGATGGAAGGAAAATACTAAGGAACCCAACTGAGGCCTGACAGGAAGACACAGGCTATCATTTGCATAGACTAACACTGCATTTAAAATTGCCAAGTGCACCTCATGGGGTTGAGAAACCCACACAGTTCTGTGGCTGAAACAGTCCAGATGACAAAAGGGGAAGGATCCGGGAAGGGAACCTGTCCCAGCACTCCAGGAACTCCTGAGCTTTTTTGAAGAAGAGGCAGAAATGCTCAGTAGAAACACGTACTTCAGACTGAGGGGGGAGGAAAGTATCCAATTGTGATGCTGGGAATCGATAGGCTCAGAAACAGAAAAGCCATCACTTCTTAAAGTACAAAGAAAGGTAAGCCTTAGGAATTCTTAACTCAAAATGTGTTATCTTGAACCTGGGCCTCTCATTAGCAGCCCAGATACTTAACCAAACTGAGTTATCTTGTAAGATAACCTCCCAAAAGTCAATGACTTCCTTACACAGGAGAAAGATCTCATACTTCTGTTTACGTGATACATTACGGTTGTTAACTGTCAACATTGAAGCAAGACAGCTGTTGATTCAGTGGGAAAATGCCAGACATCCCTCTGTACCGCATGGAGCTGCTGTGCAGAGGTATACAGAAATGCTGTGCCTTAAACATCCAAGTGTGCTACCATGCTGAGGAAAGCGACTTCCATGTCATACGAATCTGGATAGTTCACCAAAAATCTTGTCTAGCCTTGGATCATTAATTCAGAAAGAATTTAAAATTATCAGAAGGACTGTTATCACAGCTGTCTTCAGGGATCGTTGATGCCTTGCATCAATTTATGTGGAATATGGCATGAGATACTATGTCAGTTGATGACATCACACATTCTGCTACAGTTAGGCAGGATGTCATAAACATAAGAAGTGATGTTCATGATGATACCGCTGCAAGTGAAATGGAAAATGTACAGTCTGTGTCCAAATGCAGAAGAGAGGAAGAAGAAAAAGAAAAACACACCACTTCTGGCAGGCGTTCAAAGATGTGGTGGTGAGATACAGTTGGAGGCAAAGACAGAAAGACAGTCTCTTATCAGCAACAGCACTGCTTCCTTTTCTGAATATATGGATGAGTACGAGTGGTCGTAATGTTAAAAAACAGAGGCAGAGTTTGCGATTCTAGAGAAGGTTAAATTCTGTTTTAGCTTCTTTCAGAGACAGTGCAGAAAATGAAGAGGAACTCCTCAATGGCAGAGCTCTAAGTTGTTGCTGTTGTGACTCCAGCACCTCTTGTAGGGAAAATTCAAAGCCAGGTGATCTTCTGGAAGAGTAATGCAGTCAGCTTACTTCTTTGAGAAAAGGAAATTATTTTAAGCATTCAAGTCCAGTGAATATAAACTGTTAATGCTGACAGAAACTATTTCAATTTACTGTGCTAATCTATAGAGTAGCTTGGAAATAGAAGTTTTGTCACAAGCACCAGGACATATACAGATTTTTGCCAAAAAGGCAGAATAAAGCTGTCAGTTATTTTTCATAGTCAACAGCAATGAGAGAAATCAGTTCAAGATGAATAAAGAAGAAGCCACTGAGTAAAGCAGTAAAACCATGTGAAATTTGTGTTTTCCAAGAATTTCGTATAGGTAGAATACGGTGATATTCACTGCTTCTGACATCTGGCATCAGCCTACACCAATCTCCGCAGCAATCAGATACCAGGAGAAAACCTCAGAGCCTTTGTCGGATTCCTCAGTCTTGTCACCGTATATTTCAACAACTTTGGGAAAGGCTGTAATATCTTTCATGGTGGCAGCAGATGCTGGAGGAGGATGCCAGCCTTGACTGAGGCGGCAGGGAGGACACTATTTGAGGTATCACTGTACTGCAGCAGGTGGAGAACAAAGCAGTTACAGGCTTTCCTGTCCCTGTATAAAAGGAAGCATCTTGAGGTTGTATGAGTACAAACAAACTAAAAAATAATTTATTTTTTAAACAATTTTTAAACAGAGTGAGGCTGACATACATCAATAAGGATCATCCGGAAATGATGGCTCTGAATGCTGTGTTCACTGATTGAAAATGTCACCAGGGAGACCTGAGTGTTTTCTGAAATTACAGGGTTTTTGTGCTSATGCTTAAATGGCCAAAGTCCCCACTTAGGAGAACAATTCTCTTTGATGGAGGAGGAGAAAAATAAAGGTCTGATGAAATTTTAAGCTGAGTTGTAGTAAAATATTGTATCAGGGTTGATTCCACTGTTATTGCAGTAGTCACCAAAATCACAGAATCAGAGATTTGTTAAAGCTGGAAAGGATCTGCTGAGATCACCTAGTCCAACCCCACTGCTAAAGCATCCAGTTGGGTACTGAATATCTCTGCAACCTCTCTGGGCAATCCACTCCACTGTTTAACCACCTCACAATAAAAAAGTGTGTTCCTGTGTTCAGATGGTATCTCATACATTTCAATTTGTGCCCAAGGCCTATTGTCCTGTCACTGGCTCTACTGAGAATCTGGGTCCCTCTTCTTCATTGATAAGATTCCTCTAAGGCTTCTCTTCTTCAAGCTAAACAGCTCTCTCAGCCTCTCCTCACATGAAGGGTCCCTTAATCATTTTTGTGGTTCTTTGCTGGACTTGTTCCAGTAAGTTCATATCTTTCTTGTACTGGGGAGCCCAGCAGTGGACACAACGCCCCAGATGGGGCTTCTGCAGTGCTGAGAAGAGAAAAATCATTACCTCCCTTGATCTGCTAGCAAGTCTCTTCCTAATGCAGCCCAAGAGGCTGCTTGCTTTTGCCACAAGGGCACATTGCTGGTTCGTGGTCAGCTTGGTGTCCACCAGGACCTAGAGGTCCTGCTCTACAGAGCTGCTTTCCAGTCCATCAGGCATCAGCGTGTACTTGTGCATGTGATTATTCCTTCCCAGATACAGGACTCGGCGTTTCCCCTTGTTGAACTTTATGAGACTTCTCTCAGCCTAATTCTCCAGCCTGTCTAAGTCCCTGTGAATGGCAGCACAAGCAGCTGGTATACCCACCACTCCTCCCAGTTTTGTACCACCTGTGAACTTGCTGAGTGTGCACTCTGTCACAGCATCCAGGTCATTAATGAAGAGGTTAAACAGTATTGGCCCCGGCATCAACCCCTACGGTACACCACTAGTGACTTGCTGCCAACTGGACTTTGTCCCACTGACCACAACCGTCTGGGCCGGGCTGTTCAGCCAGTTTTCAAACCTCCTCACTATGCATGCATCTAAGCCGTACTTTGTCAGTTTGTCTAGGAGGGTGTTATGGGAGACTGAGACAGCGTCAAAAGCCTTACCAAAGTTGAGGTAAATGACATCCACTGCTTTCCCCCAAGACACCTCACTGTAGAACGCCATCAGGCTGGGCAAGCATGATTTCCCCCTGTAAATCCATGCTGACTGCTCCTAATTCCCTTCCCAATCCACACCTCATTCATGTGTTTGGAAATGCTTTCCAGGAGGATTTTCTCCATCATCTTCCCAGGAACTGAGGTGATGCTGACCTACCTCTATTCCCCCAGATCTTCCTTCTTGCAGACAGCAGTGACATTTGCTTTCTTCCAGTCTTCAGGAACCTCTTTCAGTTGCCATGAAAGAAGTTAGTTGAGATTGGCCTCACAATGGCATCAGCGAGCTCCCTCAGCACACTTGTATGCAACTTGCCAGGCCTCATGGACTTTAGTACATACAGTTTGTTTAAGTGCTCCCTAACCGTAAGTCTGGAACAAGCGTAGCGTACCTCAGTCTTTTCTTTGTCACCAGTTCCCCTGCCCCATTCAGCAGCGGGTGCAGGTTTTCCCTAGCCTTCCTTTTGCTTTGTAGAAGCCTTTCTTGTTGCCTTTCCCATCCCTTGACAGATTCAACTCCAGGTCAACCTTGGCTTTCCTAATGCTATCCCTGCATGCTCGGACAGCAGCTCTGTATTCCTCCTGGGTCACCTATCCCTGCTTCCATCTCTTGTACATTTCTTCGTTATGTCTGAGTTTAGTCAGGAGCTCCTGGCTCATCCATGCAGGCCTCCTGCTTGTTGGGAAAGACCTTTCCTGAGCTTGGAGGAGGTGACCCTTGAGTATCAGCCAGCTCTCCTGGACCCTTCTTCTCTCTGAGGCCACATCCTGTGGGATTCTTGCAAGCAGATCCCTGAACAGGCTGAAGTCTGCTCTCCAGAAATACAGGGCAATGGTCCTACTTTTTGCTCTGCTCTCTCTTCTTAGGATCCTGAGCTCCACCATCTTATGGTCACTGCAGACAAAGCTGCCCGACTGTGAAGGGGGAATGGCAAATACCCTGAGGTTAGTCAGGATCTCAGGGACCTTTGGCTGCACACACTTTTTCAATTTCTTAGGTAGTTCTTTTCTACCATCACCATGTGTGGGACTGCCAGGATTTGTAAGGAGATACTATAATACAGTCTGTGATATGAGACACATCAGGGTACTCTGCTATTTGAGTTAATCTCACCTGCCCTTGAAGGAGCTGGAAAATCTTCTCATAAGGCACAATTTTATTTTTTTTTTTTTTTCTCCTCATGATAGTAAAAGATCCAGTGGTATGTGTCGGTCAGCATCTGTCTGACACTAGAGAAAAAACCTGCCGGGAGGCAGGCTTTCCTTTGCACTGGTTCCTTACCCTACCTTTAAACTTCAGAACACATTAGGCTCTTCATTAGGAAAAACACACATTGCTTACAGCACTAGAAACCTCCCACTTCATGCACTGTTTCACACTTGAAGGTCTGGCTGGGTGATCGAAAAGTTAAAGCTACCAGTGAAGCATATGCGTTCGCGGCTTTTGCCGCTGTGAACTTAGTTTTTTTAGAACGCAGCTAAAAGTTTTCCTCGCTTTAAGTATGCACTTGCGAACATGAAAAGCAGCTGCACCAGACCAGAGCAAAGGTCTGTTTGTCCCAGAACTCCACCTTCAACAGTGGCCAAATGCTGAAAGAGCACAAGACATCTACAGCCGTACTGCCACCAGCCACCCTCCCTCCTGACCATCCACAGGTCAGGATCCATCGGAGCCARAGATGGCTTGTAGATAATCACGTACAACACAAAAGAATTTGGAAAAGCATTGGAGTTAATAAATAAAAACAGAGTCAAATATAAACAGGAAGGATCAGGAACACATTTAAGAGTTCATAGATCTGTAACTTGGGAAATACATTTCATAACTCATTTCGTTAAAGCTTTCAGCTAAGAATTACGACAACATTTACTTAAAGGATTTACATGGGAACTACTCACATATTCAAACATCTGTGCAACTTTTTCATGTTTTAAAGTTATAAATACTTTATTTATTATTTGCTGGATCCAGTCCCAGTATCAACCTATATACATTTCTTAAATATTACTCCTCTGTGGAATTAAGCAGAACTACCTATTAGAGTACTAGACCAAATTTATTCTTAGTCATTAAGGACTAGCACTTAATAATTTGTTTTAATTTCCAGTAATTGAGCATCCTAAAAAAGAGGATTTATCTGTTTATATTGTAAAAGTAAATCTGAAATTAGAACAAAAGTTATATTAATTTGTAAAGCATTCAGAAGATCTACTTCTGTTCATTTATGTCATCCAAAAAAAAAAAAAAAAGGAAGCTACCGAAACTACCATGGTCTTGTCTGGTTTTTTGCCTGAAAAAGAAAACTGGTCCAGACACTATCATGATGTTATATATTAACTCAGTTTGTCCGAGGACTGTGCTGCAATTGTATCTACCTATCTCTCCTAACTGCTGATTAAGTACTGTGGACCTCCACAGCCTCACCGCATTTATCTTGCAAATGCTTCTGAAAGGCTCCAACAACCTCTCTTGATGGGTAAAGAAACAAACCTGAATCCATTCTGCTTGGATCTACTTTTTAGAAACAGCATGGCAAAATAATGCTGAGTCCCAGGGGCTTTGGGGTAATTCACTGACGAATCTCCTGGGCTTTCCAAAGGGCTTTCAGAACCCTGGAACAGATACCTAGATGCCCAACCACCCTACCTCACAAATGAAGTGAAGAAGCACCACGGACACTCCAACTACATCTTCAGTTGCTAAAAATGACAAGTAAAACATTTTCACTGAATAACTGGAAGCTTCTATTTGCCACGAGTTTCTAGGTGTTTTGGCAGACAGCAAGTAAACCATCAGTTTTCTTATGAAACCGACTTGGTGCTTCATCTAGCTCTGGGACTGAGGACTCCAAAATGCACGTCCCTGTAGACCGAGTTGTGCTGGTTTATACAGTCTCTTCATAATGAGCAACTGTTAATCACAAAAACTTGTCAACAGCTTGTGAAACAATCTGCCTGTACTATTGGAGGACACATCTCATAGGGCTTGTTAATTCAAGCTTTTGAGTCAAACCAGGCTCACATCCTGTCAGTTTGGAGGACGGCACATGCTTGTTGGCTTACAACTGAATCTAACTATGGAAATCCTTCACAACAATAGACAGGGGAAAGAGCTGTTTTCTGGAGGTTTTACATTGTCAATTGGATACGAGTTTCCAAAGATACAACTAGATCCAATTTCAGATCCAATTCACAAAGCTGTTTTTTCACTTCCATTTCTGCATTTTCTTTGAATTATGAGACAGTCTAAATGAAAGTTTTTGTAGTCTAGGAGAAGATTTAGGGTTCCACACGCTAAGAATTATTTTTCCTTTTCTTTACGATTTTAACAAATTTCAGTTGCTGCTATTTACAGAACAGTACAGTGTGGTACATAATGTAAGGTAAGCAGTTCAAGCCCTCAGCAGAACGCTATGTTGGAAAGTCATGAGTTATTTACTCATAAAAACATGAGTAAATTTAGAGATACGGAATGTACTGAACATTTTAAGGAAGAATTTTAAGAGGTTAAGCTTCTTGTTAATTATTAAAAAAAAAGTAGCTAACTTTGATTTACATTTCCAAAACTTATTCTCAAGAACCATGAACTAATAAGCAAGAAAATGGAAAGTCTAATTGTTAGAAAGAGGATTCAGATACTTMATTCATAGCAGCTTTCATTGTTTTAATTTAATGGGGCTTCAGATGGGAGGCTTAAGCTTATGGGGAATTAACTGATAATTGACAATAAGCTCTAGAGAAGTCCACATGTGGCATTAGAATTTAATCCTTAATTTGGAAAGTAAAATTAGTATGTTTGTCATATAAAGACAGAGTGCTGCCTTTACCATGAATTTGTAGACTATTTGAATTTTCAGAGCAAAGTTAGTAAACCTATTAAGATTTACTGTACCTGCTGCCGTACCGGTGAGCCAATAGAAGCGTACTGGGTCTGGCTGGGATGGAGCTAACTTTCTTCACAGCAGCCCTTATGGTGTTTTGGATTTGTGTTGATAACACTAGTGTTTTGGCTATTGCTCAGCAGCGTCACGGCCTCTTTTGTCTCTCACTCTCCCCACGTGTAGGTTGGGAGCGGGCAAGAGTTCGGGAGGTGTCACAGCCGAGACCGTTGACTCCAGCTGATCAAAGGTATTTTCCATACCATGTAACGCCGTGATCAGCATTAAAACTGGGGCCGAGGCAGGGGTGTTTTTCCAAAGTAGCCGTTGCTCTGGGACTGGGTGAGCACTGGGCTGCTGGTGGTGAAGGATTGCTTTTGCATTACGTGTTTCTTCCCTCCCCCCCGCCTTCACCTACTAAGCTGTCTTTATCTTGACTCATGAGGTTTTCTTCCTCACTCTGGTCCTTCCGATCCTCTCCCCCACCGCGGGGGGAGGGGAGTGAGCAAGTGACTAGGTGGCCACTTACCTGCTGGCCAGGCTCACCCCAGCCCAAGAAGGAAAGCCTGAAAAGCTCCATTAGTAGGAACTCATTTTATTACTACTACCTCCGTCCACTTCAGCTGCTACAGATAGCTCTGCAGGGCTCTGTTTTCTAAGCCAAAATTCATCCCATGGAGACTTCCACTGCTTTCCAGCACCTGCTTTCTTTCTAGGGCATTTGTCCKCCTTAATATTTTTGACAAATAAGTTTGGGGCAGGGCAGATCAGGATTGTTAAGATAAACTAAGTTTACGTGAAAAAAGGGGAGAAATTCTTCAGCACAATATTGTGTACTACCAGATAATTGTTCTTAAGAATTAGGAAGAAAAAATCCMCAGGAAAACACCTCAAAAAAACCAGGCTGTTTTAATCACCGAAAATAATTCCTGTTATGGCATTTATTTTTTGATTTTACCTGAGTGGTGATAGATAAGGAAACTAGCAGTGTGAGTCTATGCAGCAGCATGAAAATGTATGTAGGTTAATCCCACTTGCTGCTCTGTATCCCACCAACTACGCTACATACTTTCTACTTTCTTTTCCACTCGAGGATATCGGGTCAGAAAACACTATTTTTGAGTTTGATTACAGATTACATGATCTAGATATTCACTGCTAGCTACAACTGTGTGCACAGTCCCCATTTTTTTTTTAAACTATCACCAGTAAATACCTTAGCCTGCTCAATAAAGACATGTTACAAATCCCTAAACAATGTACTCTTCAGCTGTCTCTTGAAGAAGTTGGAAAAAATCCTAAACAGTGAAATCGGACATCTATGTCCACCAAACCTTCACCACTCTGATTCAGCAGATAATAAAATACAACTGTAATAGGGAAGCAAGTCACAGCATCTTGGCTTCTGTGTATTGTCTTGATTTGTTCAAGTATGTCTGTCACAGCTAATGCTACTTCAAGTGATCTTCTGTATTATGGCTTTTAGAGAAGCAGAGAACTGCAGGAAATAACTCAGGATTCAGTCCAACCAGTTTAAGAAATAATAACATTTTAACTTTTTAATATATTTTGAAAAAGAGACTGCAGATCAGGATTAAATACTACCAGTTTTCCTCCCTTAGTTAATATTTAAAATATTTCGAAAAATCCCAGCACTTCCTTCACATGCACTGACTTGCCATTTGCACTGAAAAGCTATACAGAAACAATTAAACAACTGCTAAAGAAGCATATTTTTAAAACTCTGCGTGGTTACTAGCATAAACATAAGAATATTTTGACACGCATAGGTATGCCAGCTACACATTTATTTACTGAGATGTTTATACAGCAAAGGGCTTATCTGAAACACAATACACACACATGTGGATTGCAGATGCTACATCGGCCCCTCTCATATACATCCTGGAATGCAACCCTGCCACTGCTGACACCGAGAAGACAGATATTCATAAGAGTTAACTACAAAATTAAATCACTAGACATAGCTAGAAAGGCTAAGATTAATGAAAAAATCTCAGCATCCGGCACCTTTTGTCTTCTGTATATCTGTTGTACTGAGACATTCCTGGGTCAAATTTCCCTGCATCCAAGGTAAATCTCTCACTTAACTGCGGCAAGTTGCACTAATAAATGCCAAACACTGTAGTGGCGCAACATACACATTATGGATCATAAGTGTTACTCAAAGGCAGCTTATTCTCGTATGCAAGTTTACATCTGAGAAACAAAACCAAGCTGTATTCAAATACTTAATACTCCAACAAAAAAATACACTTTAAAAACTGGCTTAAGGACAACCAAATACCTTTTCTAAAAATATTTCAGAATCCAAACACTCTACAAAATTTCCTAAAAAATTCTTATACACAGATGTTGATTACATTGATTTAAGGCTGAATAAATTACTTCTGTTATTTAGGAAAACTGCAGAACAGCAAACAATAAAGGGGAATGGAAAAAGGAAAAAAGTGACCTGACCAACTACAAGCCTGTCAGTTTACAGCAGCATTCCAGGTTATGGAAAGCTTTTTAAAGAAAGAGAGGTTAACGAAACTGAAACATAATTCAGAAATGGTTATCTCAAAAGTAGTTCATGTGAAAATAATGTACTATCTTTGCCGATCTAGACTTACTATATGGAAAGGAACTAGTGAACGACAAATGACTCTTAGTGCGTAGTTGGATAGTGGATTTGCTAAAGGAGAAACGATAACAGGGAGTACTGGAAGGGTAAATATCAAGCTAAATGAAGGTTTCTTCTACAGTTTAGGTAAGGCTAAACCTTGCAACATATTTAACCAAAACTTCAGTAATAAAACTTGGCTCAAAAGAATGTGAGAGTTTGTGCAATGCCTCCCACAAAGCTGAGAGGCATCCTTAACACAGAAAGACAAAACACACAGGAAAAAGTGAACAAATCTGGGCAGGGCTAGTTTCAGTGAAATGGGATACAGACCAGTATTTCCAAGTGCAAAGTCAGACTGAGAGACTTTTACGAACACAAACTTTTAAGCATTGCCTCCAAATGAAGTGGTTGCACAATTCCCAACCCTCAGACATGTTACACCAACTCTGTCTTCTCCTCCCACCTCAGCCTGAGAGCTCCCTGTGGTAGCATTAAGCATCTGTTGAGCTGTATGGCACACCGGATTGCAGAACTGATTCACAGAAAAAAATTGCTGGCGGAAAAAAAAAAGGCTAACCGGTCTCATGATCGAGTTCCTCAGTCTGAGGAACGTGAATGTTTCCACTGACACAAGGAAGGAAATAATATGTGTGTGGGTACAGGACTGAATGACATTTTTGGCAGCCAAAAATGTGTGTGAAATTAGTGCTTACTTGCTTGAATCCTTCAGCAAAGAGAGGGTATCATCAACTGGAAACAAAAGGAAAAGGTCCTGTGCCACAAGATCACGACAAATCAACCAATCTGTTATTGCTCCGAAACAGATAAGACAACAATGGTGGGATGCACAGACTCTTATCTGCATACAAAGGATGACACAGACACTTGGTATGCGATTAAACAATAAACCACAGCTTCAGCTCTTCTACAGAAACTCACAAAAAGCATGAACTGTGTGGGTTTAAGGATGCCTTGTTTCTTACCCCGTACCCAATGGTAAGCGAATATTATAATCCCTTTAAGCAATTAGAGACCACATAGGTCAGAAAATRGTTTCAGTCATCTCTTTTCAGTTCTGAAGTTGGAAACTTATTAGCTCACATTACAGTATTTCCTTCAGTTATTCAGCCCTTGACCACAGCTACCTGTCCAGTGCTCTAGCTGTATCTGTCATGCCTAATCCTTCACTGCTTGATCACACAGGGACTTCTGCATCTGAAGCAACACTCACCCACCACACTTCTCCAAAAATACTACTCTTGGATAGCCTATTTCTCAGCCCAAATTTCCATTACATAAACTCAGCCATTAAGCGTGCTTGGCAAGTAAGGGACATCATTACCAGCCCTCAACAGCTTTTCCTAGGTGCACTGTACTTCTTTCTATCTACTCACCCTGCACCCAATCTGCCAGCATTTTGACCATCTCAAGACCTAAATTCAGGCCTGCCACAACAAGGTCCCTAGCCTGGCTGTCATTGCATCATATCTGCCTTGTCAGCACCRGTGACTGATCCCGTTCATTTCAGCAACCACCTCTTTCATTGCACAGCACCCAGTTCTCCTGGTGGAGGTGGGCACGAAGACAACACCAGAACTACTCCGCACAACAGCCTGGGATCATGCCAGCGCAATGCTCACCCCACAGGCTTCCTTTGAGGCTCATATACCCACAAGCCCGATACCTATTATGCTTGAAATGTTGTATTTTTAATATAAACAAACATCACACAGCTTCTCTCCTGTTGACTGGGTATTTATCTTCTTAAACTGGGCCTTCTTCACCCTCAAGCCAACTCTAGATGAGCAGCTACCTCGGCAGCACGTGCTCAGAACAAACACTGTTTAACCGTCTTTGCTTGAAAAAAGCATAACTTCACCTGCCCACAGGTTTTCCACCATCCTTGCAATTAGCTCAAATGGATGAATCCTGCCAAAGTTTGCTAACAAAACAGTCTGTACTGTTTCTCACACGCAGAAAGCAAAGGGGCCAAACACGCCGCATCTCTTTTTGTGTCAGTCAGGACTCCACAGCCTTGAGCGCACACCAGGGCTGAATCCATCCAGGACCTCACAGCCCCATATGCCCTTGAGCTCCAAAAGCATCTGCTACACCATCACACACACTGCTCAGAGCAGCTCTCACAGCTAAGCACAAAGGAAAACATGTCTTGCCATATGTTTGCTAATAATGTGCATAATACTCCAACGGTAACGCAGCCAGATGAGCCTGCATGTTGACGATCAGCCTCCCAAGCTGTACCAGAAATGCTGCCACAATAAAATGACAGTTAACTCCAAGGTGTATCTATGCCCGTGGCACCACGAAACCTTAGCAAAGGAGCCCACCAGCCTCTCTCCGGTAAGAAAAGAAAAGAAAAAATCATGAGAAGTAATTCCAGCAGAGACAGAACTCTATCTAGAGATGCTATTTATGACAGTCTGTTTGTATGTATGTAAACAACAGTCTGTCTGTACCTACACTGTTCAGGAGAGCAGAATTCAAACCAGAGGAAACACAAAGGAAGGGCATAGCAGTGTGAGGGGAGGCAGTGCCCGTCCTGCAGCAGCAGGCAGAAGAGTTTGGCGTACTTACTCTTTCAACAAGCAAGCTCATTACAGAAGACCTCAGTCTATAAAAACATCCGGGGGCTGAACAGCAGGTAACGGAAAGAATTATTTCAGCTCAAAGACTGATATGAAAACAAGTGAGAACAGACCAGCCCCAAAAAACAAGTAAAACTTTAAACATCAGAAGCCTCCGGTACCAGGGCAATCCTCCACCTACCTCTGTAGAGGGTGCAAGCACCTGTGCAGAATTAAAATGAGGTTTGACCACAACATGAGACACAGTTGCTCGCTACAGGGGGACCTGGAGCCTGTGGTTCAGCAGGCAGGCTTCTTCCATCACCTCTTCCTAAAACATAGCCACCACCAGCCTAATGAAAATGGTCTGAGCGTATACAGGACCAGCAAAAGCAAAAAACCTCTTTCTTATAAACCGTTTTTTATCAAAAAGAATTAGGGACTGCCTAAACTATTAAAGGCAAAAATTCTGGCAAGTGTCACCTGATTTCAAGCTAACAGCATAAATATCAGCAAAAAATATTTAGCATGCATCCCAAGGTGATTACTGATAAAACACTAGAAAATATTTTCTATGAACTGAAGGGGATAGTATTCAATATTATTTGAAGAACAGCAGTGAAATTTATGTCCAAAGACAATATTATTTTAAAAAATTGCATAGCCAGCAGAACTAACAAAATGGCCCCTCATTAGTTTGATTCTGATTAACTTGATATTATGAATGTCACTTTTTAAGTTAAATTTCTTTAAATTTATCTTCCTACTAAAAAAAAATTATCAACATTTAGTAAAGTCATAGACACTTTTCTACTTCTGCCATGTCAAAAATTATTTTAACAGGCTTCAAATATTATAAATTAGTTTCTTCCTTCAGGAAAGAAGCTTGAGAAGTAACATGTTTTAGAGTTCCTATTTGGAGAACAATGGAGGCGAAGAATCTGAGTGAAAGTGGCAGATGACTGCAGCATGAGAGCTGGTTTCAGTCTATGACTGGAAAAGCTTATGCTGGTTTTAACACGCATTGGCTGAAACAGTTTCTTAAGAGTTCAGATTCCTGGCTTCAAGCTCTCCAGTAAGGAGAGCAGTATCAGTCACCAGGGGGTTCGTCTCCTTCCACAGTCTAGAGATATATTCATTATTTTGCAAATATATTCATTATTTTGCAAGAGGGCAAACAGCTGCACTGCCTGGAATGTGCTGTAACTAGTCATCTTTACAGCCAGGTAACATTAGCAAAGCTCAACGCATTCAAAACAAAAAATGACGTTCTCCAAAGGACAGTCTGTAAAATTTCCTTATTATATGGCTATTGACAAAGTATACTTCCTCACAGCTATCTTGTGCCAGGTGTTGAGTTAACACAAGGAGGTGCTTTAATTGCTATTCTGAGTTACTGTTAGAATTTCATTCTAGGCTATGCAAATAACTTGTCAGCAGGGTTACAAATTTCCATAATTTTACCTCTGAAAAACAGGTTCCCGATCTACATATGCTACACAAGCAAGCCTGGAAGAGCTGAAAGCGCTCGCTTCCCATGGCTGACAAACAAAAAAGGCGTTCCTGCAGGAGAGGTGCATTCCCTGAAGCAGCACCTTCCTATCAAGACTATAAAGGGGAACCTGTGAATGTCATACTTCAGGAGTCACGGCCTGTGTTTCTGCAGTCAAGCTGTGCTTTACACATAAACAGGAATCACAGGAAAAAAACCACCAAAATAAGTAATACTTATAAAAATACACAGAACTGATCCAAACCCACACTTTCTGAATATAAAAAAAAAAAMCAGTTCCTTTGAAAGGTGTAGTACTCTGCACTGAACTGTTTCTTTCTTCTAAATGACCTCAACAGATGACACTTTTCTATTTAAAGCTTCTAGAAGTCTTACAGATACAGRTTTGAAATTTTTTCACAAAAAAATACAAAATTTTTAAACACACGATACCAGAACGATCTGGAAGTTTCGTAGCTAACTTAAATGAATTAAGCCTCACGCAACCTCCACCTTCTTTTGCATTAGCTAGGAATATCTCTTTTTGGAAATGAGACTCTATTCCACATGCAGGTATGTAATTCTAAACAGAGGAAGATCATAATCAAATTTTCCTTGAAAATTTTTACAGCACTGGGATGTAGTCAAAGCCACTGAGGCTGTCACCTGCCACAGTGAAATGTGCGCTTGCACTGTTCTCACCTTACTTGTCTTTCCTAGAGGACTAAGGCCATGCATTGCTTTTCATAAAATTAAGCGTACTTTCCCTGAAAATAATACAGACTGGCAGGTTTTAAAGCAGAATAACTTGTGACTTTCATTACAAGGTCTTTCCTTCTTTCTTTTTGGAACCAGCTATTGCCCATCTGTAACATTTTAGCTGCACAGGTTAAGGACAGAGGTGGGAACTCTAGATACATTCATGCACATGGCAAGGGAATCTAAAAGAAAAATAGGGAAAATTAGAAAATGCAAGCTGTTTTGCACTTTCTTCGTTATGACAAAGCAGCTATGAAAACAGCTTAAACAATCAGATGGCTCCTGTGTATTTTCAGCTCCAGAATACATAAACCATCTGTAAGTACCACTGAATACTATCACCAAAAATAAACCAAAATTAAAGGTAACATTCTCTACTTAAAAGTATTAGAAATATGCCAAAATGATATTTGGATTTCTAAATACTAAATAAGGATATCTAAGAGTACTAAATAAGATTACGGGAATTCCCACCAAAGCTACACTAGGATAAAAGAGAAGGACTTGAGGATACTGGTGGACGAAAAATTGGACATGAGCTGACAATATGCGTTCACAGTCCAGAAGGCCAACCATATCCTGGGCTGCATCAAAAAGAAGGGTGGCCAGCAGGTCGAGGGAGGTGATTCTGCCCCTCTGCTCTGCTCTGGTGAGACCCCACATGCAGTGCTGTGTCCAGCTCTGGGGCCCTCAGCACAGGAAAGACATGGACCTGTTGGAATGGGTCCAGAGGAGGGCCACAAAAATGATCAGGGGGATGGAACGCCTCTCCTATGAAGAAAGGCTGAGAGAGCTGGGATTGTTCAGCCTGGAGAAGAGAAGGCTCCAGGGAGAACTTTTTGCAACTTTTCAATATTTAAAGGGACCTTAAAAGAAAGACTGAGAGAGACACTWTTTACCAGAGCCTGTAGTGACCAGACAAGGGGTAACAGTTTTAAACTGAAAGAGGGCAGGTTTAGATTAGGTACAAGGAAGAAATTTTTTACGATGAGGGTGAGACACTGGAACAGGTTGCCCAGAGAAGTGGTAGATGCCCCATCCCTGGAAGTGTTCAAGGTCAGGTTGGATGGGCCTTTGGGAGCAACCTGGTCTAGTTGAAGATGATCCTGCCCATGGCAGGAGGGTTAGACCTAGGTGATCTTTGAAGGTCCTTTCCAACCCAAACCATTCTATGATTCTGATAAAAATGGGAGCAAACAGTCAAGGAAAAAAATAGAATGATAGRATGCTGCAATTATCTCTATACTAGGCATCTTCCAAGAAAATTCAGGGTTATAGTTTTGCTAAGAAAATATTTAAAGAGTTAAGAATGAAAATGCAGGTCTGAATATCTTGACCCACTTTCTTCAGTCCTATAGTGATACATTGAAAGAACAAGGGGAAAAAAAATTAAGTTTCTGAGAAGCAGTTTAWCTTGTGGTCCCAAGCACCGAAAAGCTTTAATCACAGTAATTTCTGCATGTTATTAATGCAGAGGAGAACACTGTTCAGACATACTACGCTTACTTGCACGTGTACGTGTATGTGTACCTACATGCAGCTGTTACAGAGAAATTTAGAGAAACCTGTCTGGATTTGGCACTCTGCAAAAAATTCAAGAGAAGAGATATGAATTGTAGGGAAAAAGACAGCTTTTAAAGCACCTTGCATTTAATGAATCAATTCAATGAGTAAGCATTAAAACCAGGTGTCTGAGAACATTCCTGTGTATAACAAGGTTTAGCTTTGTATGAATTACCTCTTAAACTGTGTATAAAAATTGATGTGTTATGTAAGAAAACTATCTCAAATTATACTTATGATCAAGTATTACCAGTTACTGAAAATGCCTCATCTAAATGATTGCAAAACACAATAGAAATCAAGTACTTCTATTTGGCAATGTCGAAGGAAGCTTTATCCGAATAGAAAAGTCTGAACTCTTCCACTCATGTTGAGCAAAAGGAGCTTAAAATTTCACAGAGAATGCTTTCCTTCACCAGACTCTTTTCAGCTTGGTTTAGATTTGTTCAAAACAGACAACACTTCAACATCCATAAACATACGTACCCTGGATCACACAACCAGCTCTGCAGCCACCAGCAATAATTCACTTACACACCTCTACTGTCAAGAAAAGATTTTGTGTACTCAAAGAGGAACTAATTTTCCTTTTGTGACGATTATTTCTTACTGGGTCATCTCGGGCTGCTTTCATCTTACACTATTCAAATATCTCTGGGGGTTTTCTGGAGAAGAGCAGCACGGGAAAGAAAAATTTAGTACAAGTCCTGCATGGAAGGATCAGACAAACAAGAGGAACTGCAAAACTTGCTAGTCAGAGTAAACATTTATATGTATCTATGTACATGCATAGTGCCAGAGGTACTACAAGAATAGATGGGTGTAAAATTAATTAGTTCACTTCCTTTAGAGCACTGAAAAAAAAGAGGGTACTAAGGGAGAAGGCAAGTTATTGCCTGAAGTCTTTCCACAGTTTTTGAATTTCATCATCTTATTTCACTAGCTATGTTAGAATAACTTTGTTAGTTTATCTTCCCATTTTCTCTCAGTTGTTAAGCTGGGCTGCCAAAATATCATTGCTCTAACTTTTTTCCTAAACTACACGGATTTGTGAACAGCCTCAGGATTCCCATTTTAGGTATCAGAACTACTCCATCAATGCCTGTTTATAGCTAAAAGTTAAATTACACATAAATACTGCACCTTGAAGTAATTTTAAAGGGGAAAAAAATCCCAGAGGTTATGTTTTTGAAGCACCTGACTTTTATTCCCTGAAAACAATCTTGCATTGAAAGTTTCATTTCAAGACTCAGATCCAAAATAGGAGTTAGTTTTGCTACAAGCTRCCACACATTAAGCATTACAGAATAACTGCCACACAATAATTACATTCGTACAGACAGCTATTTTCTATTTCAATCCTTACAACATTCAGCCGAAGTTTTCAGATACAGGAGCATAACTTTTGGGACACGCCTGGCACTGTGCTCTGCTGTGGCCTCGGCACAGATCAAGAGTCCAAGAAGTCATAAGTAACAGGAGTTGAGGGAGCCCCTCACGCTCAGACGTACCCACCAACTTCTCTCATCACCCACYACACGTCTGTCATCTTCCACGTGGGTATGTTCAACAGCGCATCTCCTAAAACTGTCATCAAACAAAACTGGTGCTCCAGCTCTCAAATCAGCTACACGTAGATACAACTTTTGTATGGCAAGTTTTGAGAGCTAGTTACTCTACCACCACGCTATTTGGACAGACATAGCAACGGATGTACCAGCCAGRGAAATACCATCAAATTGTTGTTTGCGAGTTATGTGTTCCTCAGGCACATACATTTAGGTGATCTGGTCTTCAGCCGCTCGTAAAGGACTGCAATGCCAAGCCAAGGAGACCAGCACTGGTGACTTGAACAAGTGGTCAAAGATGTTCTGTGGCCACATGTGGAGAGTAGAGCGGATCACGTCACAACGTGCTTTTTAACTGCAAATTCTAGCAAGGTCTAACAGGTCTTTGTATGTTTAATTTTGGAGAAAGTTATTGTTTTCCTTGTACTTTCTTTCAATAAAAGGGGTTCAGAGTGGGACGGGGGTTGCCCAGAGCACAGGATTTCCCCAGCTCTGGCTATGAAGGGCTTCTGCTAGCAGGACGCATAGCAGCATTTCAGCAAGCAGCACTCGCTCCATAGCTTGAAAATCATGATTACAATACAGTCTTGTTTAAGGTATAAATAAGCTTAAGGCATGTTATTTTCAGGGTTACACTGCAGCAACACTAAGCATCTGAACAAATTGCCTCCAAATTAGTCAGGCACAGTAGCGTTGCCCTTGAGGGAACTTCAGCTGAATCTACCTGAGCAGAGGAAATTAAGCAATGGTCACCACTCTTTATGCTGTCTGTGTAGCATCAATTAACAAAATGCCTGTTTCCCTCAATTGTGCAGCATAACCTCACAYGATTTGTACTTGGTCACCAGCCTGAATACAGGAGACAAATACCCCTGTCTGCTACCGGAGCGTTACTGAAGGCGGACGGTTACTCCGGGGGGAAAAGCACAATCTCATGACACGTGTGAAGGCTTTGCAAGGCACTTTATGTGATGTGCCTGCCCCGCTGCAGGCCACCCCCACAAGACGTGGGCTGCCCACAACAGTCGGGGCACGTCGGATGCTTGCGCTCCACGCGTCGCCGTGGTCCAAGGCACCACCCCGGCCATCGACCCCCACCGAGAGCCGTGCCCCAGTTGTGAGCCTCAGCGCATGGTGCAGATGGGGTCTGACAGCTTTTCTCGAAGGGTGCGCTCTAAAGCCAACAAGCCTTCAACATGTCTTTGCTGCGGTGAAATGCCCTGAAGTGTTTTCAGCTCATATCCACCCAAAACGGAAATAATACCTAGAAAAGCTTTAATTCACCGATTCTACCGCTTTCTCACGGCAAGCCCTGAGTTCACTGAGCACAGAAAAAAACCTGCACTGCCAGACAGTTTCAGACTGTCACACTGGGTATCAAACCTCTTCTTCTGTACCATGAAGAGGCTTTGAAAAAGACCTCTCTTTTGACTGGCTCTGTTGTCAAATGTTTTTGATTAGCTTTAGGTTACTTCATTATGGTGTTATCCAGCTCTTCATATGAAGAAAAAGAAAACCAAACAACTTAAACTTAGGTGAAGTTTTTATTTTCAGTCTTTTGTTTTTGTTCTCAAGTAGTTCATTTAAGCTCCTTGAGATTGCTCCTTCTCCCTATCCCAGTATTTGATCAAGTTCTGAATTTACTCCTCCTAGCTAATTATTTAATTATCACTTTGCCTATCTGTTAATTGCCGTTCTTCTCCATCAATGTATTTATTGCCATCAGACACAGAACACCAACTTTCAGATTTGTGCCATAACTGTTCACTTTTTAAACAACATGGTTGCAGGGCAAATAAAGGTGAAATCGGTCATAACTGTATTTTCAGCTGTGGAGTCCTGCACTACTTTTCTCACGTACAGTTGTCAAACTAATAGATCGTTAAATGGTGCATGCTGGGTTTAGGCTTGGCTAGTACAGAGGTCTGCTTTCCTATAATTTTAAAACTCAATTTCTAAGTCCACGATAAACCCTCCTTCCCCAAACTCAGCCACCTACACACAGCCTCTTGTGCTTGAGCAGAAAATAGGGTTGGTTTTGTGACATGGTTTCCTGTGTACATAACAGCAGCACAAACTCTGATTTTAGGCCCTTGCACGTTTTATAGGTCCCAGATGCTGACTTCCCATCAGTTGTAGCCAAACACTCTGAAAATGTTTTCAGTACACCACGTTTTATGATCACTGAAACTAAATACCTGGCTTGATACGCAGAACTGGGTACTTCTTTGTAAAGCGGGATCTTTACACAAATATGGGGTTTATTTTTTTTAAGGTCTCAATTTTTTAAGCAAGTGATTAGAAAATGAGTATGCTGAAATACTAAGAAACTTCTAAAAAACTACAGGTAACAAAAAACCACTTACACAAAGGTTATTGAAAAACACAGGCAAACGACCAGTGTTTAGGGATGCGAGATGAGATGGACAGTACCGCACACACTGCAGTTAACAGTAAGGGCCATGTCCTGCGCTCTTCACCTTCTGAGGTCACCCAGGACATGCTTTCAACAGATGGATCTTTTTGTAATAATCCAGACTTCCAGTACTTTCTCCCATCCAGCCTAATAACTGAAGCAGAAGAAATGTATAAACTGCCAATCATCTGAGATTACATTTGAACACCTTACAGGAATAAATAAATAAAAATATACACAGTATATTATTGCCTATCACTGACTTCACATTCAGTATTCCTTCTYATCTATTGCCCAGCTATCCTCCTGCTATTAACAACAAAGTTCACATTTCAAGTGGCTTTAAACTATCCACCTGCATATTCAAAACCACTTGTACAGCAAATACTGCTAGCAAATCTGCACAAAAGCGTTCGGTTGCAATCAGCATACTTTCTGCATCATTGACCAGTGTGGTGTTTTGCAGACCGGTACAACACAAATTCATAGTTTGGATTACAGAGATTTCTCCACAATTGAAAGGTTAATCACAATTCCACTATTATTCAATGCTACATGTAACTTTTAATAAGTTTTCAAAAACTCCAAGCAAAAATGGATTTGCAGATTTCTTTTTCTTTAACGTAAGTCTAATCTAATACGCCGAACTACTACATCAAACACTTTAATGGATAACAAATTAAGTGGATGTGCCTGGAAATAATCAATTGAATTCACATAAAGTAGCAGATAAGACCTTGATATGAAATTAATGGAAATACAGAATTATCATATAAACCGTTTCTAGAATGACATCTTCAAACAAGAAACAATTCCACCTATCAATATGTTGTCAACTACTGGGGAAAAAAAAAGGACTGGCAGCTAAAAAACCAAAAATATCAAGATTCCCATTACACTGTTTATACTAACAGATCTGTATTATCTTATTTCATGATTTCATCAGGCAGGAGGCTAAAGTATTCTATCATTTATCCACATTATTATTAACATTAAATACAACTCAGTGATACAAGAAAACTGTAGTCAAAACAGAGAAAAACCATTAGCTTCCCTCAGTGTGTTTAAATTATTCTGAAACCGCTGGAAACCACAGGAAGATGTTCAGAAAAACTCTGCTACACTCATCCTGAATCCACTTGAGACTTAAGCAGGAAATATCCCTACAAATGAACCTCACGTATTTTATAGAATTCCTTTTATTAACTTATAAGAAGTTGGGGAGGGCGGAGGAGAAACATGAAATATTAAACCTCTTAGCCCATCAATGCAGATCTGTCCTTTAGCTGTCTGCAAGACAGTTTGCATCACAAGGTTAACATTAAAATAAAACAACACAGCTTCTCGATTTTGTTACACAAAAATGCAGTGATAATTTTTGTTACACAAAAATTTCAAGAACAGCACAGATACAAAAAGTCCTTGAGCTGTATTATTCCATATTTCACTGTAATATCAGCCATAACTGAACAGCTAAATATAAAGGTTATCAACTGCTTTCTTCTAACTTGACTTGTAAAGTTTTGGACAGCTAAGCAAACTTCAAGGCTCCTAAAATAAGCTCAGCTTTGTCTCTCTTGCTCTACCCTCTATTTACATTCTTCTTTTCTTCCCTGTATTGTATGCAAAAGTGCAAAAGGCTTCTACTTTTTAATCTCATAAACAGCATAATTAAGTTCCACATGCCACTAAACCCCCCCTAGCTGTTTACAAATTCATTCCAATCATGCCAAAAAGATAACACAGCTAAAAGTGCTAGCAATACCATAAATAAGACCAAGTCTAGACTACTTGAGAGACAGGTTTTATGTCTGGAATCCCAAACACCACAAGTTGGAGGCCCAACAGTAGCAAATTATTTTCCTTTATATAAATTCAACAATTAAAATATATCAAGGACATAAAGCTCTAAGTAGGTTGGCAAGCTATCCTCAGAAGGGGAATTTTTTTTTGAAAATAAAACAATTCTGCAGTTAGTAGTCATAAAGACAGTACTATACACAGCAGGATTAGTCAAAATTATCAACATTTATTGACTATAAAACATGAAGATGAGCTGGAATTTTTTAAAAAAACTTCGCTGAACAATTTTTGTTGGTTTTTGTTCACCTTGTAAAGAAACATGAAACACAAAATTCAGCTGAAGTGCAGCTGATAAAATGCAGTTTGTGCTTCCAATTGAGGAGGAGGGGTGTGGGACKAGCTGAAGGTGGACTCCACAGGACTTGAAAATTACTTTGATACACTAAAGAAAATAGGCTAAGCAAATATACAGAACAAACACTTTTCTACCAAAAAGTGGAAGGATATCATAAATAAACACATATCTAAGCAGGAAGTTAAGGTTTTGCTTCTTTTAGGACTGGGTGACAGCAGCGATATATTTACGCCTGGAGCGCTAGCTAGCACCCCCCCCAAACAGACTTCCGACAGACAGCACTCCCCATCACCTGAAACATACCTGTAACACCTTTCTTTCAGGATTTCCAGATTAACCTCCAGAACTTCAGCTGTACTCGTAGGTAAAATAAGTTCTTCAGGCAAGTATAATATTCTGCAGTAATGCCAACATACTTTTGATAGCTCACTACTACCCATCAAATTGGAAGTGGCCGACACCGCTGTATGGGAATGGGGTCCAAAACAACTTACTTCAGCTAGGAACTAAAGGCAAATTCATCTTCATGGAGAACCAGAGTGGTTACAGACATCGTATTTCCCAATCAATCATTGAAATACGGTAGCATTTTGTTTGATAAACTCCACTTTAGCATGTCTTTGAATAAAATTATTACCTCCTCCTCAAACATTTTTTTTCCCTAGCAGATGAAAGATTTTCTTTGCCTTCCTGGTTCACTTATTACTTTATTACTTAAAATGCCTTTCAAGACAGCCAATTTTATGACGTCATCTGTGTGTTGTATGTATGCTGGAGAGGATAGAGGGCTTGAAATCAGCTACTGCTAACGATGTTTTTTTATTTCCTTTACAAATTAGGTATTCAACTTCAAAGCTCAAAAGACAAACACGTTGGAAGATAACCATGTGCAGGTATGCTTTCTCAGTCTAGAGCTTGTTTTCCCACTTCTCAGGTCCTTACAGTTTAATATATTCTATCCCTTTACATGTATTGGCTACATAGAGGAATAACATGGGACTATAGTTATGGGTTTTTCTTCAGCTATTTAGGACAGCCAATCCTGAATATATTTGAGCCCCAGTAATTTCTGCAGACAAAATACCAAACAAGAAGAACCATATTGTCTCTATAAAAATATCTGATTAGCAGAAAGTTAGATTATAAATACCAGATGAAGACACTAAAAGAAAATAAGCACGTAAAATCAACCATCAAACACCAGCCACTTTTGTTTAAAACAGTTTGCTTTGCTCTGCTATTTCCTGAATTGCTCTCAAGACTAGCTCCTTAGCAAGGGCACAGCACACAGACGTGCTCCCATAAAGCTGCGACACTAAAGCAAAAACTAAGCCATTCACTGAGGAACAAAAAACTTTTGGAACAACAAAAATTTTGCGGTTGATCCAGGTCATAAATATCAAATTCATATGCCAAACATCATTCCCACCAGTTCATTCCAAATTCTGGGACCTCCAGAGACGGACACGAAATGGGCCAACTACTCTGCCGCAGATGTAGAGAGCCCAGCCCATCGCTCCCACACACCTCCTCCAGACGACTTAACAACTATCACTCACGGTCAGACATGTACCCAAATACCTACCATTAGCAATGACTGCACCCAGCCTGATTTCCATAGGATAACACCACTGTATTCTTCACTGCATTATTCCATAAATTGGAAGAAAATGCTGGGTTTTAATGTGTCGAGTTTTGTGGATCCTGTAATACAAATTGAACTTCAAAACTAGATATTTAAAAATACCCAACCCTGTTTCTGGAAGAAAAAGCCAGGCATATTTAATACTAAAATTTCCCTGTTGGGAGATATGCTTTTAGTTAATGAGAAAGCTTTGAAAGAAATGCAGATTTTGGTAGTGATATCTTCCGGACTTAATTCTCAACATATATCTTCTTAACTTACCAATGCCAACTAATGGTTTTATCATCTAAAAGGCATGTAATACCTCTGAAGTCCCTGTAAGGTCTGCTCAAGAGCTGAGATACTGACTTTTCACCATCTGGGTTTCTAAAGAAAAACAGAACTGAAATTAAGGAATAGCTTTAACTTGCATCATTTAAAGGGTACGTATTTTGTTTGACACTACATCTCACAGACCTGCCTTACTAAATTCAAGGCTGCTGCAGAGATCCCAGGAACCACCACAGTGAAGTAAAGAAAAAGAAAGAAGTGATGTTTTGGCTCCAACCGACAGTGTCAACGATCAGTTCAGAAAACAGCACCTGAAGCACATGATTATCAGCTTCTAATTTAAATCGTGTATTCTGTACTCTTCCCCTTCTCTGAGACTTGTCAGAGATGCAAATGAAACAGGCATGTGCTACTGCTCCATAAATTACATACCTCTGTCTCAGGGCACAAAGCTCACACTCCTCGGTGGGGGGGGTGTGTCAGTCTATCTTCAAGTTAAAAAAGGAAATTCTGGTTTGAGCAAAGCATTACCTGAGAAAACGAGTGTAAAAATGCCAAGTGAAACTTCTTGCTCGCTTGCTTAACTGACAAAATGCCATCTTAACTTCTACTTGACCACACAAAACATTTATTCTGGGTCTCATGATCTGAAGATGCTGGAGGCATAAGGGAAAAAAAAAACCCCGTAACTAATTTCAAGCCATACTCCCTTTCTTTGACTATGAAGGCAGTCTCAGATAAAGAGGACTAGATTTTGCACTACATCACAGTTGAAAAATGTTGCAAACATTTCTATTAGATTAAATAGACAACATGGGTGCTCATGGCTGTAAGCATATAGACACAAAAAATGCCCAAACCAAACCTAAAAACTCCCAAAGTTACTTTGACATTAAATCATCAGCTCCTGGAGCACCACATTCTGTGTATCAATACTCCAAAAACTAGTATCTGTGTATCAATACTCCAAAAACTAGTACTAGAATTTGTTATATTGAGATATATATCACTGGAATATGTCTTGACACTTGTTCAAGATATATTGTGTACAAGGTATACTTTCCCTGTGAAAAAATTCTTCCTATACACTTAATTTTCAGTTAAATTTTGTTTTGTTCATCAGATCAATCTGATCCTAACTTGAACAAAGCATAAGAAATTTGTCAGTGGGGGAAGATGAAAGAAGTTTGAATGATCTACCTAAAGGTGGGAAAATACAAGAAATGGCAAGAAATGTACCTGCAAAGGATGAAAAAATAAAAGAAAGGAAGCAAAGTACAGTGCAACTGCCTTGTATTATGTCTCAGTGATCTAAGAAGCTATAAACCAAATTTACCCAGAGAGTAGTCAAAGCTGCTAGAAGGTAATCAATACAGTAAAAACTATGGAAAACATACTACATTTAGATTAAGCAGGTACTTTAAGTGGATATATCCAACGTTAAGATAATGACAAATATCACTTGGTAACTTTTTTTTTCCTTTTTAACTTTTTACTGTTTGTGTATAAGAATTAATAAAAAAAAATTAAAGGGAAATTCTAGATCAAAACCTCTATTAAGAAGTAAATTCAAGACTGAACATCTGCAACCTGGAAGAAAATTCATCATAAAGATGTAACTTCTCTCGAACCAGCTACTGTTTACACACCATACTTAGTTCTTCAGTACATTTGTTATTTGTATAAAAATAATCTGTAGGGACGCGTTATCTGCTTTAAAGATGATGAGGCATTTTACCGCCCATCACGTGGAGAACTCATTTTGATGTAGTGAAATAAGTAGTTGGCCAAGGTTGAGATTTCTCAACCATTTGATTATTTCCTCAGCCATTTGAAGCAGCAGTTATTATTCTTTACCTAGCAGCAAGTATTTAAAGAAAACTCAAAATAGGCAAATTAAGCCACAAAGTACACTGAAACCTAGGTTTAGTCAGATTAGGCTAGTTACTATTTCACGGAAACGAGCAGCTTCCTGTTGTCAGGGCAAACAGCGAGCGACTTCCACTTCAAGCCTTTGTGTTTTGTGCTCCTGCAAAGATCTGCGCCGTAACTTCTATTTTGATAATATTCCATGTGAAATTTGCTTCCAGGTTAAATAAAAATAAGTATGTAAATGTACTAGAACATTCTAGTTCCTCTTCCTGCTTCTAAGCATGTTCCAAGTTCACCAAATTTTGTCTTCCAAATAAAGGTCTTGGACCTCCTTCCACTGCAAAACTCTTCCTCTCTGGATTTTTTTTCCTACCAATTCCTGTTTAGAACTTTTATGTTTGGAAACTTTTATGCCATTTATTTGACAGACAGCAGATGATTCCCATCTCTTAAGAAAACAGACTTCTGGGATGAAGCAGTGAGGAACATCCAAACACCTTCTCCTAATACTTGAGTAACTCATTCCCTTGAGGATGTTTTTTTCTCCTCCTCATTATCATTTTTTAAGTCAGGCAAATGTAAAAATATTAAAATTTTGACGTCTGCAAACACATGATATTACATTTTTGTACTACTAATGCACGGCAACAATGTAAGTAGCATGATGAGGAAGGGAATGCATTCAGCCTAATTTCAAGTTATAATAGCTCAGACTTGCAGAAGTTTACTAGAATGCTCATTAATCACTGCAAGGTAGAAATAATAATCAGAAACTTCCACTACAAAGAAATAGAGGTTCCCACCAAAAGCCATTAAATGGAAGAGTTATAAGCAATACACAGCATCAACGGCTTTTCCTATGTTTTTAAACATCATCCATCTAATCTAACGTGCTTCCCACCACGGGAACGGGAAGGGTGTGGAGGTCAGGACTGCCCACGCGCGGTGCCCTTGCAGACAGGGCACAGCCTGACCCGTGCTGCCCCTGCCATACCCACCCGCCTTGGGTCTGCCAACAGAGAACGGTAACTCTGGCTCTCACAGAGATGCCCACAAGCGATTAGGTTCAGACCAGCGACGCTCTTCCGACCAGACCTGCGGTCTGTGGCAACCGAACGGCTACTCTGCTGCGGCAAGGGCTGCAAGCGCCCGGCTCTGCTATCGATGCTCTCTCAAAGCACATTTCCTACTTGGAGCTGACAAGAGATAAGCAGAGCTGGCAGCGGTCAACCCAGCCAGCAAGTGCAACCGACAGCTCCTCACCTGGCAGATCCAACTGCTCAGAGAAGTTTTGACCGGGCAGTCTGTAACACGAGCAGTTTCACTAGCCAGTTACCTGAAATGATTTGCGAAGGAGTATAATCGAAAACAAGACATGTGCAGAGCGAAACGTCATTTGGACTGCATTTGGCTTTACCAGTGCGTATGCGTGGTCAAGTCAGACCGCGAACGTGCACCTCTAGAGACACACAGACCTCCTGCATGGGAAGTGTGACCATCCAGGTTTCTAAAAAGGAAAAGCCCCCACTGAACCGTGATCTCTCTTATTTAATTAGCAGTATGTAAATAGGACACAAACTAATTTTACTGGCAGAATTTTTGCTAGTAGTATTTCAAAAACAAACTCATGTATCTCACAAAAGTTTGTCTTTTACCAGCACCACGCAGAATTCATCTGCGTTACCACACTTCTTGTTGCCCTTGCCTCAACAGCCACGGCTGTTTCGTGCGTGCTGGAGCACACCCCGACGAGGGCGAGGGCTCGCTCCGGGCGCAAGCAGAAATATTTCTGAAAAAAGCAGAAAACCGCCCCGCTGCCCGGGAAGAGCGACAGAGGGAAGACAGGCAGTTCGGYTTTCCCGCACAGAAACCCGCCTACACCTTTCACACAAATACATTTCTGCGCGACGAAACTCTCAACGTGAGTGCTTTCTTTGGGGCAGCTCCCACCTGGAGAGCCGCTCCGAGGCGGGGCCGGGGCTCCGCAGCGCCGAGACCCGCCGGGGCAGGAGGCGGCAGCGAAACGCCCCGGTCCCGGCCCCGCTGGGGCTCCCCGAGTTCCGCCCCGGCCACCACATTTTGCCC